>CM037638.1:34219328-34740899 GCA_015227895.2 Colaptes auratus | reverse complement strand
AATACTTTCTGAAGCTAATACAGGATACCCTCCACAGTGGAGAACATAAAACACCAGCTCTGTGTTCCATTGGGATAGGAAACTCTCACAGGAGTGAGAGGAACTGCAGTGTTGCAGTGATGGGTTGCACTCGTGTTCAGAATGAAACAGCTGCTACTGCAATTTTCAATAGAATAACCTCAGTCTTATATTCATTTACCAAAAGTGACAATTACTGAATACCTACATTTTGTGATGCTACCAATCAACTTTTCTTCTTTGATTTAGCACATACATGTCCATCCTTTCTGCAGTAGCTCACCACGTAACTGTAAATCTTACATAAATCAACACAAAAATGTCTACTTCCAGAAAAGGAATAATCATGGAAGGAAAAGAGCCACACTACAGGTTTTAGCTTGGACAAACTGAAAGGGCTTTAAATAGCTGCAGCCTTTCTATTGGGCATTTATGTGAATGTGCTTCAGATCTTTTGAAATTTTGTTTCATGTCTTGTTGCATGTGTTGCATAATTTACACTTTAGGAGTTCCTGTGTTCCCAGTCTGGAGTTTTAATTATTCTTTTTATTGACCTCAAAATTTGACCTCAAAATTGTTTTAGGCAGTCACTACCAAGGCTGGATTCTATCTGAGCTTCTCAAACACACAGTATGGGCCATCCCTTGCCACCAACTATCAGACAGAGCAGAAGCATATGTCAGAGCTCTGTTTCAAAACTCATCACACAATATAAACTAAATCATTCTGTAGTCTGGGGCTGGAACCAGAACTACAGTGATCTATGAGATCTGATCTATAAGACTGGACAAAGTATCCTGGGGCACAATGGTGGAATGCCTCCTCAGAAAAAAAACCAACAAACAGATGGCTGCTTACTGCCATTTCACTCCTTTGGTCACAGTTGATTTAACACAGCAAGATAGTCCCAAATGGCTCCAAAGAGAATCTCTTACAGTAGCTCCTACTCAAAGAAAAACCTGTCACAGGCTAACAAAGAGGTGATTTTGCCAGGTCTCTGCTCCCTAAGACTTCCTCAAGGCAAGAGATTACCCAGATAACTGATTGCCATATTACAACTTATCTTTTCAGGGATTTTAGTTGGAGAAAGGCCTGCCACTCTTTGCATGTATTCCTCATTAATGGAGCATTAAAAGGACCTGATGGTCAGACATGCAAGACCATGAATGCAGCAGGAGTGGGGAAATCTTGCCACTGCAGACAAAAAGGAATGCTCCCGTCAGAGTAAGATTACTTCATGAATCATGAATTACAAATCATAGAAACAAAAACATCCTCTCCCAGTGTTGTAGAATCAGTTTTCAAGACAATTGCTTTTCAACCTATCCTATGGGATGGCTGCTTCTTTAAAAGTTTGTGCTGCCTTAGGATCTTCTTTAAGAACAAAGAAGCTACTTCTCATCTCTCAGAAGGTATCAAATATTTATTGACATCTTCATTTATTTAGCCACCCACAGAGAGCCACATACAGGAGATCTTGGTTGCTGGATTGACCTTCACTATTTAATGAGGCATATAATGATGCCATGGCAGAAAACAGAGCCTGGCAGAACAAATGCAAGTAGCCACTGCACTAAGATCTCTTGTCCTCTGCAAAAGCAGCAGCGGGGGAAACGGTAATTTAGATGAAGGAAACAAGTGGGATCAACATACGGTATCACCAAAGATCAGATGTCAAAAGGAGAACTAATGCTATTTGCTGGCCTATTTAATGTTATCATTTTCTCTAAGATGGCTCTGGGATGTATTGTAGGGAACCTCAATGCAGCAAATTTGATATTACTTAAAACAGAAGATATCTGAGTAGCTTTGTCCCTGCTTTTCTATCACTGTTACTATTTATGTCTGTGCAAAGCAAGTGTATCATACTCACAAAACACAGCCACCTTGAGATGCCTTTTTGAGAAGAAAATGCTTATCAATGAGTTATGGCAGTGAAGCAAAAAAGCCCTTTCACAGAATCATAGAGGTTGGAAGGGTCCTCTGGAGATCTTCTAGTCCAACCCCTCTGCCAGAGCAGGTTCACCTAGAGCAGGTTATACAGGTACACATCCAGGTGTGTTTTGAATGACTCCAGAGATGGAAACTCCACTGTTTCTCTGGTATTCTCATCTCTCTACCTCCTCCAGTGCTCCACCACCCTCAACATAAAGAAGTTTAGATGGAACTTCCTACGTTCAAGTTTGTGCCCATTACCTCATGTCCAGTTGCTGGCACCATGAAAAAAAAAGACTGCCCCATCATCCTCACACCCACCCTTGAAGTATTTACAAGTATTGATAAGATCTCTCTTCAGTCTTCTTTTCTCCAGGCTAAAAAGCCCCAAGTTCCTCAGCCTTTCTTCATAGGAGAGATATTCTAGTCCCTAATCATCTTTGTAGCCCTTTGCTGTATCCTCTCAGGCAGTTCCCAAAAGTCTTTCCAAAAGCATCAGTGTTAGAGGTCCATTAAGCCTGACACCACATAAAACTTCAAGGTGTGCCTTCTGCTCAGGAGACAGGATTGCACTGTCCATAGCTCTTCATCGGGGAGACTGTAAGGAAGCTAAAGATAATTACAGTCTTGAGGTTCTTTATTGCACCAAGGGACAAAATTTACAGAACACGAGTACAAAGGGATCGGGATACTCTATTTCATGGGGTTTTTTTTAAGCTTACTTCTATAGAAGGAATATTTGTCACAATCCTGTATGTCTTCACCACAAAGTTTTCACCTAGTGAGGTGAGAATTACTGCCTGACATCCCAGTTCCCTATATGCCTGGTCACTGCAAGAGGCAGAGATGCCCAAAATACTGTGCTCACTAAAACACAGTTCAGATGTTGAGGAGTTTTAAAGCCTGTTATTGGTAAGTAGTTAAATCTGACTGCTCTTTGCAGTCACTCATTAAGATGGCCTGTGTCATGTAGATATCTTGGAAGATTTGCATACGAATGAGGGATGTGGAGGTGGAAAGGTCAACTGCTTTGTAACTCAGGTTAAAGAGGCATTTTTGTGAATGGGAAGGGCTGGGTTAAAGAAAGTTCACAGTCTGACACGGGTGGAAGGGACCAGTACGCCTGAGAGATGCATATATGTATAAGAGAAGCAGTTAATAAGGAGTTCTGAGGCAAAACCAAGGTTTATTTCTCAGAAAAAGACCAAGTCATTAAATGAATTAAAAAATCACTGTGATTATAATTTAATTGAGGAGTGCCTGAAATCCAGAGGCAGTTTACTGACAAGGGATGGAGGAGGTGAATGCAAGTGTTGTCTATCTCCTCTAATTGCCCTCTCCCTTCTGTGTGCAGAGCCTCAAGCCATGCTGTCTAAAGCAGATGAACTCTCCCGACTCTATCTGACTGCATAGTAATACTCTACTGAAAGAATGCTTTTAATGACCAGAAAGTTCACTCTCAGAGCAGACCAGTTAAAAAAACCTGTAGGCTATGCCTAACATGTAGGACATTGTCAGACTTCCCAAGAGGATAAACCAAGGGCTCTAGGTGCAGGTCAAGACTATCCAGCTTGAGGTACACTGGCTCTCACAAAACCACAGAATCACAGTATGTTAGGGGTTGGAAGGGACCTTGTCTCCAGTCTTTTTGTGCAGACCCTCTTGATCGTCTCCCATACCAGCCCCCTTCTCTGTCACTCACACAGCCACTCCCATGCTGCACTGCTAGGTTAACACTGAGCTTTCTCTCCACATCTGTTACCCCTGAAGCCATTATATTCACCTCTGGGTGCAGAGCGTGGCTTATGGACATTACTATGGACAAGAGCTTACCCAAATCCTACTATTACTGAGCTGAGAGGATAGCTTCTCTCCAGAACAGCTCCTACCAATGTAGAGTAGCTACTTTAGCCCTTTAGCCTGGCCCTGGGGAATAGGAATGATTGCATTTAAAGGTCTTCAGCCCTCTTGCTCCTTTTGAACGGACTTGAATTAACATTCCTAAGAAACCCCTTTGCCTGTGGGCTGTAATCTCCTACAGTCACAGTCAGCACAGAGGGTAAAAGTAGGCAATTTTTTTCCCTTGCATGGCTCTGTAAACCAAGCCAAGCCACAGATGTTTCTTTTTCTTCTTGGCCTGCAGTTTCATGGCCACTTCTCAACAAGCACTACCAGAGATACATAATCTCTTCTGCTGTAGAAATTGAAAAACTATTTCCATGGTAAAACAGATTTTTACAATGACTTTTAACTTGTTGGGTTTTTTTCTCTCCCCTGATATCCATTTAACACTACAAGTTCATTTTCTCACCAGACTAACACCATTGTGGCCCCATGTTCCTGCTACATTCACTGTAAGTATCTCCATGGACATTCTACAAACAAAGAAATACTCTGATCATATCTGCCTGTCATCAGTGGAACTTAGAAGTGCACTTCAGATTAGAAAATATTTTTGAAATGTACTTCTATGATTGGATGTTGTTGGGGTTTTTTATCATGGACAAGAAAACCTCTTGGAAACATGTGGTGTGCCCTTCCAGTATCTGAAGGGCCTACAAGAAAGCTGGAGGGACTTTTAAGATGTCGGGCAGCGATAGGACTAGGGGCAACTGGGCAAAACTAGAAGTGGGTAGATACAAATTGGATGTTAGAAGAAGTTCTTCACCATGAGGGTGCTGAGACACTGGAACAGGTTGCCCAGGGAGGCGGTAAAGCCCCATGCCTGGGGGTTTTTAAGGCCAGGCTGGATGGGGCTCTGGGCAATCTGATCTAGTGGAGGTGTCCCTGCCCATGGCAGGGGGGTTGGAACTGGATGATCCTTGAGGTCCTTCCAACCCTGACAATTCTATAACTAAAGTATAAACTCACACATGCAGCTGACTTCTAGGAGCCTCTTCTTCTTCCTGCTCTGACATAAAGCTGGAAGGGTTCATGGAATCTGTAAACTTTTTTTTGTTTCAAGGGCATAACCAGCACATGTGCATCCCTGGCAGAGGAAAGAGCTCAGGGAGACTGTGGCTGCCTTGCTCTAGACACCAGCATGGAGTATGTGGGTTTTGTTCAGGACAGTGGCTACCAGAAACTCACAGGACCTAGCCAACCAGTGTAATTTATGCCTACTCAGCAATGCATAAATTGCAACACATCTTACCTCATCCCTGGTTTTGACCTGAATTGTTCACACCCTTTGCACCTATCTCAACTGACTTCTTGGAGCCTCCCACAAAAGGGGGTGAGGAAGATTACAGCCTGGCTTTTCCACTGGAGAAGTCTTAGCCAGCTCCAAGAACATGTAAGGACATATCAGGTAAGAGTCATGTACTTTAATATTTCTATCAGAACTCATCCCAACTCATTCAGAATCCTTCCTTTGGAGGATTAAGAGATCTCAGTCCTCTACGGAATGAAAGAAAATCAGCACTAGGGCAAAGCAGTAAGTCAGCACATTGCTGTCAACCTACAATAAAGTGAAAAATGGCCACATATCTGTTGTGAATTTCATTTGGAGAAGAAATTAAGAAAAATCAGAAGCCTCTGTAAAAGAAAAAGAAACAAACACCCACATTTACAAAACTAAAACCTTTGTCTGTTTGGTGCTTCAGTTTGTTATTTTCAAAAATTTCATCAATTGTGACATTTTCCATAGCTGACAGTTCCCTGTGTCTTGCTGCTCTTTAGTTCCTGGGCTAGTTCTATTGCTGGGCGAAACAGAAAGATATCTGAGAGCCAACAACGCTTTGTACAGTGAGTCACAAGCTGGAATAGCTAAAAGAGCTCTGCAATTTATCCCGGTCGTAAATGGGAACTGACTTTGATTCTTTTCATCAAAGTGCTGCTGGAAACCTCTCCTTGTGAGCCATCATTAGCACTTGTCCTCTTCTTGTGTATTTCCCTCGATGTTATTACAAGCAATAATGTTTGAATTAAGGCATTAAATGCGTATTTGAGGGAATGAAGAACATTTAGAGCATTTCAAGCTGACTTTCGCTTGGTGAATAAACTGATTCCAAGTAAAGAGGTCTTACATAATTTTAGATAAAGTCAGCAGCTGAAAGTCCAGTTAAAGGGGAAAAGATATAGAAAGCAGACTGATTCAATGAGACAGCTTTGGAAGAAACAGGATGAATGTCATTCCATCTCTCTGGATGAGGTAATCTCAGATAGTTACAAAAGAGTGACTAGAAAAGTGCTTGCACTGATTATCCATGCTTTAGGATGACTAAAAAGGGAAAAGAAACCTATAAATTACCTGCCTCTCAGAACAATTCACATAATTCTGGGTGGTAGGATTAATGTAGATGAGCTTTTTGGTTACAAGCATTGCAAAAGTACCCAGTACACTTAGTAGAGTGGCTCTGAATATGTAGCAAATTATCAAGACATTAAAAACATTATCCTTTAGGTTATGCGCTCTTTGTGTCATTCATTTCTTAATCATTTTGCATCTACCCGCTCACTGCCCGTCTGTGATACTTCTTCAGTCAGCTTCCCATTTGTGAGACACCACGAGAGCTGACATCAATGGAAAATGGAAGCATTCAGTCCTTTGCCAGATTTGGCTGCACACTGCTCAACAGCCTCTTAGGAAACATGAACATTTTTTTCCACTACAGTTACTTCACTTAGTAATGGCACGTTTCATACTATGAAACTCCTAGAATGCCAGCTTTAGGTCCTGGGATAAATTCACTATTCTTGAGAAAGAAACAAAGAAAAGGTAGTGACTCTGAGGACAACTGAGTACTGGAAAATTAAGTGCAGATAAACTGTCTTATTTGGCACACGTGAGAAGTCAGTAAACTACCCAAATTAGAAGTGAGGACTAAACTCTGCTAGAGCGAGTTCACCCTGCCTGACTCTTTGACTCCAAATATATAAACCCTTTTGTGTTTCCTGCAAAGACTCTAGCAAGTTTCCACATAAATTCCTCTGCTGACCACACTTCTGCCTCGTGCTCTTCACCAGCCTTCAGAAAATGAGAAAGATTCTTCTTCAGACATCCTTCCCCAGACATCCTACCTGCCCCCACAAAGTCTACTGTATATTAATCTGCTCTGTCTTTGTCAGACAGCAAAATAAATGCAAATTGCAGATGTGTAGTTCCTTATTTTAGCTAGGGCCTCCAGTAGGGAGGAACGTGCAAACTGGAGCAGAGTCCCAGGAGATGGTTGTTTGCAGCTTGCCAAACAGGGCTGTACGCAGTGCAGATGATTCACCCTGCCGATGCTGACTGTTTCTCCAACTCCAGAGAGGAGTCAGAAATGATGGAGAAGCCACTAAAGAAATTACTCTTCTCTTTGATACGCTCTCTCAAATGGAGCTGAATCACTTCCAGAGAGTTCTGAAGATCTGGAATGCTTCATCCAAGTTAGTTTTCTAAATAAAAGGCCATGTATTTTGTTTTAGGTTGGTTTTTTTTAAACAAACACTGTATTTTCTTCCTTTTTTTTTTTTTTTTTAATTTGGACAAGGACCTGTTTGTCTTCTCTTCCCCTGAAAAGCTGAATAAACACTGAAAATGCCTAGTTCCGTGTCTGAATGCTCAAAGACACAGGGCTAGGAAAGAGTTCCTTTCATGTGCACGGCTGCAGACATTTGTCTCCAGCATGGGCTTTTGGCTCGTTTGTAGCCACATAATTCTGTGAGTGGTGAGGAAAATCTTCTGTACATAATCCTGAAACCATCAGCTTGAATGGCTTCAGATTGGTTAGCCACTCAGTTGCAAATAACATTGACTGAGGGGGGGTCACCTGAGAGCTTAATTGGTTACTAAGATTGGTGACTAGATTGCAACTTCTTGGATTTGTGCTACCTGAAGGGCAGGGTAAATCAGCCCATAATCTCTTGTGACAGCTACATCCATTGAAATGATGAACCATGAATCACAAGAGTAAAACCTGTTATGTACAAGCAGCAGAGTTTTCTTGGCAGCTGACCCACTGAGCTAACACTCACCTCTGGAAGATGTCCAGAAACCTTGACATCTTAGCAACAGTACAAAACAGCAACATTTCTTCTGGCTTTCCTTCCTGATACAGTCATAAGTGAGACTGAAAATGAGAAATCCAGAGCTAGGCTCACAAGAAAACGATCACTTGCTGTACAAGGACTCAACTATCAGGATACCTCAGCCCCGGGTTACACAGCTTAACTGCATGTGTTGCTTCACATGCAGTGCTCGTGAAAATGCAGGATCTAGGCATACAATGCCCCTAAAGCAAACAAATTATGCAAATACCATTTTAGCTAACAGAAACTGATAAGATTAGGTCACATCTCTAGTCTCTGGGGCCTCCCTGACTCCCTTTGACATGATGGTCCTCTGCCAGTGCTTCTCACAAAGCGTGGCCTTAGCAGTGGCTCTCTTCCACAAGGGTGGATTTACCTGAGTATTTACGCAGAGAAAGCACTAGAATCTATTAATTCCTGTGCTATAGGGTTCTTGAACCTACATTTTCCACTCCTAAACCACTTGAGCTAATGCTACTCTGGGATGGGAAAGAGAAGGTTCTCATTCTGTCTTGCAGAAGCTGTATCCATCCTCATACACTCATTCAATATTCATTGTGCCCTAGAAACAAGACAAGAACATGTCACTGTAGCTCACTGCTTTTTTATGATTCTCATCTGGGAGAAGTGGAGAATCTCACTTTCTGCTCTCTCCTCCAATTCTAAATTTAAATATTTGAAAAGAAGTACTCTCTTCCACAAGAAACCTAAGGCTTTCTTCTCCTACCAAAGAGCCTTAGCCACTTAGTGTTATCTCATTTTATTCCTCCTTTCTGCCTCTGATCTAATGAATACTTAATCATTCCTTGGAAAGTAGAAGTTAACTCCACTCCAGCTTACTACTAGGTACTCTCTTGGAAATTTTTTTGTGGCCTTGTTCCTTGTGAGGGCTCAAAGTACTGAGGGTTATTAGAGGTTTGAGGTACTGCAACTACCAGCAACCTTTATATTTTGTGCTGGGTTTTATCTGACAGATGTGCACTGAAAATGCTTGTCACCTGAGCAAAAGAGATGGAGAGGACCTCTTCTGCAAAGCTTTAGGGAGCTATGCATCAACTATCTCCTGAGAATAGGATACTGTTAAAAATGAGGTATTTCAACATACTCAAAAGGTAGGAGTTGGAGACTTTGATAAGAGCATGTAAGTGATTGTGGATTTGGACACCTCTAAAATAAGGCAAAGGAAAGTGCTGGATTTTGATGATGAAAAGAGAAGCTGAAGTCTGAGTTTTGTACTTTTCATGCTGAAACTCTTAAGCCCTCTGGTGACCATAGCTTTCTTATGCTCAGCATTGCAATGATGTGCCAGGAATTGCACGAAGATGGCAAGGAAAAGTGTCCCAGGTGCCATTTCTCCATGGAATTACCACAGATTTATTCAAGTTGCCAGTCCGCACCTCCAATGTAAGATGTGTTGTGAAATAGGGTGTGTGTGTGTGGGGTTCCCTAACACCCTTTGAGGCAGCCTCATAGACCAGGTCACAGAGGGCCTGCTGGCACCAGCCAGACTGTGGCTAATTATACTAAGGAGGAGCTGCTGTAGCTCCATGGCACTTCTATAGCAACACTGACACTTCCAAGAACCTCTTCCCAAATGCCTTGAGGATTTTAACTAGCAGTTTCATACTCTTTATCATGATTGTATTACAGGAGAAACTCTGAAAATAGCACATCTTTTTTTATCCTGCTGCCAAAGGAAGAGATGGGATATCTGGCAGCAGAAAGTTGCTGGTTCTGGCAGTAGAAACACAGCCAGGAGAGGCTGGAGTCAGCACTTGAACTGGATGCCATGGCTCTCAGTTGCTGCTTGCTTTGATTGAAAATAAGATCTTCCTCCATTTCAAGTCTGAGCTGAGATAAAGTCAGTCTTCTGCTGCAAGCACAAAAATTATGAGATATCAATTTCCCAGGTGCTTAGATCAGTTAGAAGGTTACTAGCTGCTCCTTCCAGCTTTGTATTTTGCAGGCAAACCTGTGAGAGATTGGTCACAAAGAGTTTAGCTCCTGACTGAGTACATGCAATTGAAATTGCACTGGAAATTTGCCCCCAGAAGTGCAATAGTGAGAAGAGTATTGAACACAGGAAGTTCATTGGGTCCTTGTACTCTCAGTGTGCTATAAACATGAAGTTTGTGCAGCAAGAAAGACATTTATGCAATGGGAAGTGCAACAAGAAAAGATCCATCTGGCAGTAAACTCAGGTATTTTACATTCCTAGAAGAGCAGAAACACAAAACCCCAGAAGACCAGCTGACCCAGTCCTTTGGATTGAAGCAAGTCAATGGTCTACATTCCTAACATCCAGCCTAAACCTCCCCTGGCACAGCTTGAGACTGTCCTCTGTTCTGGTATGAATGACAAAGATCCCCCTGACTACAACCTCCTTTCAGGTAGTTGTAGACAGCAATAAGGTCTCCTCTGAGCACCCTCTTTTCCAGGCTAAGCAACCCCAGCGCCCTCAGTCTCTCCTCATAGGGCTTGTGTTCCAGACCCCAAGTACACCAGACTTTAAAAATGAATTTCTTTTCTGGCAGAACATTGTTTGTGCATCTATATGTAACATTCAGATTTAATAAAAGTCTCCTTGATAGCCCTGTTGCCTTCCCACTGCAATACAGTCCTGTCATGGCAATACCTTTTCATAGCAAGGAAACAAACCAAACCAACCAAATTAAGATAGAGCTTAGGAAAACCTGAAAGAAGCGATGCTGTTGTGTGAGAAATAGTCTGTCATCTGTGGTGGCTCAGTGTAACACATGGAACTGAGCACTGACTCACTGTCTTTAATGTCTCAGACTAAAAAGAACTTTTTAGAAAAGCAGCTTCCAATAATAATTTTGATTCGGGCTGTGAATGAAAAGATAATTTAAAGGGAAAAGAAAGGTTTATTAACAGCACTCAGCACATTCACTTTTCAGTAGGAAATCTCCCTTTTTCTCTCATTTCAGTATAGAATTTTAGAATTTCATTGCTGCTTAGAAAACTGAATGTGATAAAGGAGAAAGGTAGGGAAGAGTCTAAACATCAAAGCAGATCCATTCACTTAAGAGCTGTTGTTCTGCTTTAGAATTCCCTTTAGAGTCCTATTATTGCTGTTAAGAACATTAATACAATACAATACATACAATACACCAGGTTGGAAGAGACCTTCAAGATCATTGCGTCCAACCCATCAACCAATCCAACCCACCTAAATACATACAATACATACAATACAATACAACCCACCTAAACAACTAAAAAACTAAACCGTGGCACCAAGCACCCCATCAAGCCTCTTCTTGAACACCTCCATGAAGGTGACTCCACCACCTCCCGGCAGCCGATTCCAGTGGGCAATCACTCTCTCGGTATACAACTTCTTCCTAAGATCCAGTCTAAACCTGCCCTGGCGCAGCCTGAGACTGTGTCCTCTTGTTCTGGTGCTGGCTGCCTGGGAGAAGAGACCAACCTCTGCCTGGCTACACCTCCCTTCAGGTAGTTGTAGGGAGCAATAAGTTCACCCCTGAGTCTCCTCCTCTCCAGGCTAAACAACCCCAGCTCCCTCAGCCTCTCCTCATAGGGCTTGTCTTCCAACCCCTCACCACTTTGTTGCCCTTTTCTGGACACGCTCCAGCAAGACAACATCCTTCCTAACTGAGGGGCCCAGAACTGGACACAGGACTCAAGGTGCGGCCTAACCAGTGCAGTGTACAGGGCAAATGACCTCCCTGCTCCTGCATTAGTTCCACAGGTATTTTTCTATTTTCACCAGAATCCAGTTTTCCAAATGTTTCTCATCAAGATCTCTAACCACCCAGGAGATCCACTGCCACTGCTGCTACCTAAAACACTGCTGCCAGAATTAGTTTCTTGTCAAGCAGCCATTCTCAGTGACTTCTCAGCGACACTGGTATAATATATGGTTTTCATTCAATGCTTGGCCTGTGTATTTTGGCATATGCCAAATCCTGACAGACACACCACAGAATGCAGGAAAGGGTTGTACAGAGCTAGAAAAAAAACACCTTTGTGCTCTAACACCATCAATCTTGGAGTTTTGCCAGCTATTACTTCATAGAATCCTTGATCAGACACGTAAGCACGGATGGACATCTCTTCAAAATCCAACAGCCTGCTCTTACAGAAAACACAATTGAGCAAATTTCATTAAAACTGTTTTGAATGAAATGGGAAGAGATTTCAATCTAATCTATGCAGTGTGAGGAGACTCTATCTGTGAGTCTCAAGTGTTTTACAAGAGTCCTACAATGATTGAGCAGTGGCAAAATGACAAGGTGGAATTAGTTCTCTGGCTGATTCTTTGTGGCTTTTTTGCAAGACTAATTATGGTTTTATATAATGTCATTTTCCAGAAAGAAACAAACAACAAACCAACAAGGTTTCCTTTTGAAAGTCCTTTCTTTTCAAGTGTAAGTAACACTAAGGAAGTCATCCCTTGCTGTACACAGGAAGCCGCTTTCCATTGTAATTCAACCCATATCTGTGTATAGCTAATCAGAACAGGTACTGCATGTATAATTTAGTGATGGATAGAATGCCTTCATGCAGTAAGAGCATTACATGCCAGTGTAATATGGATGAGGATGCAAATATAAGGAATTTGAGATACATCTTGAGATATCTTACAGGAACTTGTAACTAGTCATCTATAAAAATGATCAGTCTGGCTCCAGCAGACTCCTGGAGCATTTCCCATAGATCCCTGGTACATGCAACAGTTAGCAGATCTTATGTACCAAAGGCCAGGTGGGATGGAAATTGTACTGGTTGATAATCCAGAAGGTAAAAGTTTAATGTTCAGGCCTGCCACAGATCAGCTGAAATATGGACGATAGGTCAAGGAGCTATTTTATATTCCATTCTCTTCATGTACAAACTTAGGATGGTACTCACTAGGGGTAAACACACTATTGGGTCACTCGGGCGCAGTAATCCGTGACTGTGCACACGCAGAGCATCAGAGAAAAGACAAGAGTTGGAGGGTCTCTTGCATCCATGCTTCTTTTCTTTTCAACCAGGGAATGCTCTTAGGGATGACATTTATACCACACATTTGAGGAAAGCTCTGGAAACCAATTATACAGGATTGGTTTAAACTTGTCCTTTCTGCCCTCTCACTACAGAGCAGATACAGTATTTTATATTGTCCTTTCCCATTCCCAATGCACAGCAGGAGCTGTAATGCCATGACCATATTTACAGTGAAGCATAAACATTTTTTTTACAGTAGTTTGTGCTTGTTCTACTGAAAACTTTTTTTCCTTTTTCCTATTTTTTTGCAAATTGTCCAGTTTCTACCATGAGCCAAGAGAACAATTCTCCCACGCACTGCAATGATGACTCATGTGCTGCAGGATCAAGGAGGCATTGCTTCCCTGGAGGATAATTCAGCTACTCTGGGGGAACTGTAGGATATTTGTCTCTCCCTCCTCAAGATCATTCATGAAAACACCTACTGAATATTTTGCTGCTGCAGGCAACCTCTCTGATCTGTGTTCTGTCAGGAAGATACTTCTCTCCTTCTGGTTGAACTTTCTGAGCTTCAGAAATGTAAATGGCTTGAGAAACCTAATGGGCTTACTATCTGCCCAAAATCTAAAGGAAAACCATGATTATTCTTTTTGGCTGCTTCAGACAAAAGGCTGTGGTAAAATAGTTGCAGTACCTTGCTTTTAATAGACTTTAGACCAGTGCTGACTGTTGAGTTTCCGCTGTACAAGTTTCAGCAATCAGAAGACAACAGTGAGAACACAAACGTGCCTGTTACGGTTGTGTGTCAGATGATAAACAGATATAACTTAGGCTAGCACTATTCATTATCTTGGAATGAGCTTGCACTGAGTGCTTATACTAAGAGTTTTCTCAGTGAACATGAAGAATTCAGACTTTCATTAATTTCAAAGTGATTTCTGAGGCTGATAATAATTAGAGTGGTGAAAGAGAAGTACAGACAAGTTCATTTAAGGAAAACAAAAGGAACAAAAGAACTGGCTCCTGGAAATTGATTCTGTTTAAAGGTATCAAAAGTCACTTCTTGATACATGCCATGAAATTTGGTCAGATCCAGTGAAGAATTGGATCTGACCCCCAGACACCTGTTTTTATGATTAGGACTTTTTTAATACAATACAATACACCAGGTTGGAAGAGACCTTCAAGATCTTCGTGTCCAACCTATCAACCAATCCACCACAAACATTCATAAATGAGATTATTTTTACATATGCAAATAAATATTCAGCTAATATGCACAAAATGATTTACCTTCTTTATATCCTGAAGGATCAGGAGCTGTCTTTGTAGCAAAAAGCTGGTTTTTAACTCCTCAGGTAAACCACCTTTTTGCTGGTGCTTACAGACATTTAAAAGTACCTTAAAATGATGAAAAATTTATGGAAAATAGGAGGGAAATTATATTTCTGAAGAAAAAAAATTATATTTAAATCCATATTTTATTTTTGGTAGCTGTTGCGGTTGTAGCTCAATGTGATTTGAAAAGTTTCAGAGTGTAAGACCTGAAGGTTATTTCCAATACTCTGCAGAATCCTCTGTGTTCTTCTTGCTCCTGCACTTTGTACAAATCCCTGTTTTCCCTCACTCTCAGATAAATGCTTCATGCTGGAAGTCAGTTGACCTCATCCTCCCTGCCCAAAAACCTTGTATGACATTGGGGCACCTCAGTGCCGCTGCCCTTCTTCACTCCTCACCTGAGAGCTCCTCTAAGAACATTAAAAAAAACATGCTGAAGATCCATTTAGCCTTAGGCCCTGGTTCAGCCAAGCAGCAAGGCACAGGTTTAATTTTAACTGAGACTGCTGTGCTTAAAGTTATGTGCTTAAAGTTAATAGGTGCATTATTAAGTTCCACAAGGATCAGGCCATAATGAACATGCCCTCACTGACATGCAACGTTGCAGTGGCAGGGAACTGAAACTTATTTTGAAACTTCAGTATTATTTCTGTTCTACACAGTTCCAACTTTCCCTTCTTTTTCTGATATTTTCATAGGAAAATCTATCAACTTCTCCCATAGAATCCTTTAAAAATCGCTTATTTTAAATCTTAATATTCTGGAAATGTGTTAGTACTCATAATTTAATAAAACAAGCCCTATGAGGAGAGGCTGAGGGAGCTGGGGTTGCTTAGCCTGGAGAAGAGGAGACTCAGGGGTGACCTTATTGCTCTCTACAACTACCTGAAGGGAGGTTGTAGACAGGCAGAGATTGGTCTCTTTTCCCAGGCAGGCAACACCAGAACAAGAGGACACAGTCTCAGGCTGTGCCAGGGGAGGTTTAGACTGGATGTTAGGAGGAAGTTCTATACAGAGAGAGTGATTGCCCATTGGAATGGTCTGCGCAGGGAGGTGGTGGAGTCACCATCATTGGAGGTGTTCAGGAGGAGACTTGATGGGGTACTGGGTGCCATGATCTAGTTGTTTAGGTGGGTTGGATTGCTTGATAAGTTGGACACGATGATCTTGAAGGTCTCTTCCAACCTGGATTTATTGTATTGTATTGTATTGTATTGTATTGTATTAATTTTGCCATGAAACTAAAGGCATATATAAAAATTACCTTAACCATACCATCATTCTTGCACAAAATTTATTGTGAGGTCATTTTTAACTTAAGAAAATAATCCTCTGCATAATATTTACCTACAAGACCCAGACAGCTTTCTCAGCCTTCTCCATTTCATTGCTGGGATGCTCAATAAAGTCAGTGTTCTGCAGAGGAAAAAGTGAGGTGTTGCTGTTTCAGATGCCATCAGATTCCCACCAGAAGACAATAAAATGCAGACCACAATGTGGTTGGACTTGGTGATCCTGGGGGTCTTTTCCTACCTGAATGTTTCTGTGATTCTGTGATGTCAATAGATCTTTGTCATTCATACCAGCTGGAACAGTAAGGTATTTGCTGCTCTGAAGGATTTTGCATCCTTCCCTATTAATTCAGCTACATGGTATGTTTAGGGCTCTTTTTATTAAAAGAATTTACTTTTTCTTATTTAATCTGTTGTAGTATCTTGAAAAACATATAAGACATAAGCATATGTATATTTTTTTGTTATTTCTGGGATATTAAGAACTGTAGCATTATGGAAGCTAAAGATTGGCTAGGACTGTCCCGAATGAACTCTGTTTTTCCCTGCTGCTTTTTGCAAGGCTGTTTTTCCCTATTCTTTCCCCTGAGGTCCCTCCCATTCCCATTGTTGCTATCCTTATGGCATGGTAAGCATTTCAAAAGATTACTTTACAACTGACCAGACTAGAAGGTCACCCTTGAACTCTTACAGCCTGTGAAGATTACAGGGAGGGGTTTTTTTATGCATCAAATTAGAAAGGCTGTCATTTTGATGTAAAAAGAGGCTATGTCTGTTATTCACACAACACTTTGATTCATCTATAATTTTCCTCTGCTGAATAAACCGTGTGCTGGATGCCAGCTTAGAGTTTAGCTGAATCTTTTCCTTATTGTAAACGTGACTGTATTGAAACAAAGAAATCTATGCTTGACAGCCAGTGCAACAGTGCTGGGGTACACCAGGATCTCTCCCAAAAGCATGCACCACTAAGGGCATGAACACATAGGTTTTTATAGCATATAAACACACATAGGTTGGACTCTATGATCTCAAAGGTCTTTTCCAGCCTGGTTAATTCTATTCTATTCTATATTCACCAGTTTCCCCAGAAATCATTAGCCTATCACAGCCTATACCTGAGACCTGCACATCATTCATAGCTGTTATAATTTCATGGCCCTTCATTGCCCCAGTTTCTCCAAAGGGTCACTGGCTTTGTCTGGTGATTGGATGATTGTATCTTCTCTGACACTTGTCCTTCCACTGTGTGCCCTCAAGTCAGACATCTGTCCTGCAGATGTGTGCCCTCAAGTCATTCTTTACATAGTCAGCCTGCTTGCCTTATCAGAGATTGGTTTCTCAGTTCCTGCTGCTCTCCTTAAGTTCTTTTGTCAAGGAAAGCACTCTCACCAATTCTGCAAGGCCCACTGGTTCTGCAGGGGCTGAGCCTTGCAAACTTTAATTATCTACCAGGCTTAAGATTGCCACAAATCCCTTTGGAATCACTCATTTTCAAAACTCAACAGTTTTCTGATAAATACCAACATAATTTATGTTTCCCTCTTTCAGTATCCTGAATACTGAGTGTTTTCTCTTTTCTTCTCCTCTAAAAGTTGCACAGTGTCAGCTCTCTTTGTTGTGTGATTGCTGGGTAAGGTCTTGGCTCTAAGAAATTAATGGGAACTTTGCTACAGGATTTGTTTGGGATAAGGTTTCACCCAAGCTGCTTCATTTGTACTCCTCCTGTTTTGTTCAATACTAAGTACACTTACTACAGCTTTCAGGTTTAGCCCTCAGATTACAAACATTACCTTCTCTGACAGATACAAAAACAAGTATGGTTTTTAAGCTATGGTTCTGCACATTGGCCACAACAACCCCATGCAGTGCGACAGGCTGGGGTCAAAGTGGCTGGAGAGCAGCCAGGCAGAGAGGGACCTGGGGGTACTGGTTGATGGTAGGTTGAACATGAGCCTGCAGTGTGCCCAGGTGGCCAAGAAGGCCAATGGCATCCTGGCCTGCATCAGGAACAGTGTGGCCAGAAGGAGCAGGACAGTCATTCTGCCCCTGTACAATGCACTGGTTAGGCCACACCTTGAGTCCTGTGTCCAGTTCTGGGCCACTCAGTTTAAGAAGGATGTTGACTTGCTGGAAGGTGTCCAGAGAAGGGCAACGAAGTTGGTGAGGGGTTTGGAACACAAGCCCTATGAGGAGAGGCTGAGGGAGCTGGGGTTGCTTAGCCTGGAGAAGAGGAGACTCAGGGGAGACCTTATTGCTCTCTACAACTACCTGAAGGGAGGTTGTGGACAGGAGGAGATTGGTCTCTTCTCCCAGGCAACCAGCACCAGAACAAGAGGACACAGTCTCAAGCTGCACCAGGGAGGTTTAGGCTGGAGGTTAGGAAGAAATTCTCCACAGAGAGAGTGATTGCCCATTGGAATGGTCTGCCCAGTGAGGTGGTGGAGTCACCTTCATCGGAGGTGTTTAGGAGGAGACTTGATAGGGTGCTTTGTTCCATGGTGGGTTGGGTGCTTGCTTGATTAGGTGGATTGGATAATAGGTTGGACGTGATGATCTTGAATGTGTCTTCCAACCAGGTCTATTCTATTCTATTCTATTCTATTCTATTCTATTCTATTCTATTCTATTCTATTCTATTCTATTCTGACTAACTGGAAAACAGCAAAGGACAAAGCAGGGTGGAAATCTGTGGTTTTTTAATTGATTAAAATTTAATGCTAGGTATCAGGCTTATTTTGCAGACAAAATTATGTTATCACTGCAGAATTAAACCAGATACTTTTAGAAGTGTATAAAGTATAGGAATTTCTGAAGCACAGTATTATGCAGCTATTGCCTGACAAAATGTCTGGGTATATCATCATGCAAATGTCTAGCCTTTGTTCAAATCCTAACTTGTTCATTTTTCTGATGAAAACTTTAAATTTAGCACAAAACCTTTGAAGTTACTGTGTAAGTTACTTTGTCATGTTCTGTGGTTAGAAATGAAATTCAAGTGTCACTTCCTGGTGCTCCAGCACTTCTTGAACAACCTGCTTCAGAAGCAAGAATAGCATTTCCTGGAGAGAGGAGGAGAGGAGGAGCCCTCCCTATCAGACAAGGCTGGATAGAGCTTGAACTGATTGTTGGTATCTTTGAAAAAATGATCTTTACTAAGTTTCTGTACTTTAAAGTGGAGCCTGTAGAGTGCAGAAATATTTGGTGACAGGGAAGTAAAGATTAAGTTCAAGAAGCAAAGGCAACAGGTGTGCATGTCTTGGACATCTATGTCTTTTTCATCTCACATTGTCATGGGATGTCTGCAGCAGCACTGTGGGAACAGAGTTGTTCCTCTCTCTGTGCCTACCTATCTGTGTGAGCTGGCTGGTTTTTCCTCTCATAAGCCTCTCTTTTGAGAACAAGTTTTTGGTGTATTTTTTTTCCATAGAAGTAGGACCTTATCTTCTCTTGGTTTCACATCTCAAGTAGATAATACAGTGGCATTAGCATTTTATCTGCTGACAGAAAAGACCTGCTATCACATTTACCAGACAAAAGTGACTGGTGTACAGGTAGACACAAGTGAAAGACATTAAAGCTGTAAGAAGATGGAGTGGTGGGGAAATACAGCACCATCTGTGTTATCTCATCTTTTAAAAAGGGGGAAAAAAGCTGTACAATTGGAGTTTATTAGCTATGCATACAGTGCTTGTATGGCACTGTAGAGGTACTGTCAGAGTGACTCATGCATAATGAAACAAGGTTTAGGTATCCATTCTGTCTCATTGCATTTCCTTGGTGTTTCCTAAACCTTGACTTTGACCTTCTTTTTCATTGCATGCTCTACAAATTGGAGGGCCTTGCACTTTGCAGTATGTACAGAGTGGATGAGAAGAGACATGCAGATATTTATCACAAGAAAACTGCATATGTAAATAGCTAACTGATTTCTCATTTTATGCACTCAGTGTCTGAATGTGACTCCTGTGGGCATCAATTATGGATTATTAGGCTCTATCTCTGGACAACTGAAATGGTAGTAAGAACTTTTGGTCTCTTCTCCCAGGCAGCCAGTACCAGAACCAGAGGACACAGTCTCAGGCTGTGCCAGGGCAGGTTTAGGCTGGATGTTAGGAAGAAGTTCTATACAGAGAGAGTGATAGCCCATTGGAATTGGCTGCCCGTGGAGGTGGTGGAGCCACCTTCATTGGAGGCATTCAGGGGAAGACTTGATGGGGTGCTTGGTTGCATGGTTTAGTTGTTTAGGTGGGTTGGATTGGTTGATGGGTTGGACGCGATGATCTTGAAGGTCTCTTCCAACCTGGTTTATTGTATTGTATTGTAACTTAGAGGCAGAAGTAGTAACCTTTTGACTTTTGTCAGAATAAAAAACCAACTCTTTAAAATAGTCATTTTTCATATAGCCCTCCCAAAATGCTGTAATTTTCTTCTAAATCATGCTAAAGCCTTCATCCACTATGCTAGCACCTTCAAATAAAGATTGTGACAGTAACAGGCTGTGTGCACTCCAGGTTTTGAGTTAGTCCAAGTCCCATTCTACAAGATGCTTGTGAGCTTTTCCTCATCTGTTCACTGTGTTGTTTTTTTTCCCCCTCAAAGGTCTTCCACTTTTTGTAGTCATTTCTCATTGCTGAGTTTTCACGTTAGCCCTGGGAGCACTCATAAGCACATGACCAATGCTTTTCTTTCACAGCAGTTGCGGCCCTCTTCCTTCAGCCTTCCCCTTCTCTGTTGAGACATCCTACTCCCCACACATATTTCCTCTTTGTATTATCAGTGTGTTTATTTTTGTGGCTATGTAAGCAACCAATTTCAAAAAGCAGTTGACATTTTCACCTCAAAGTGGACAGTTTTGTGGCCATTCCAATTTCCCTCTGCTGGAGATGCAAGGAAGTAGCTGAGAAAAGTTTGTTTTCTGCTTTCACATGTTATATGCTTATGGTCAGTGGGCTTTGAATGTCAGAGGACTAGAACTGCTACAAATCAAGCTCAAAGAGAGGGGAGAGATCTGCACTTTATGAAATCGAGCCTGAGATGAAGGTCCCAAGCACAAGAACCACCCCACAGCTTCCTTTCATCTGGGTGCATGTTAGAAGGCTCATCCAAGTCACTGGAAGCTGCCACAAAGTTTTATAGAGATAATGGTACCATTTGCATGAACAGCACACATTTCTAGCCCTGTCCTAGTCATTGTTATGGATGCTCTGTTTTGATGCTCTCTAAGAAATGACTCTGAAATAGCAGCAGTTGCTGTTACAGCACTGCAAGATAAAGTCTGCATTGAAAACACATTAAAATCAGTTGATTTTCATCAGTCCATGGTGGATACTTGGGGTTAATTCTGTATCACTGTGATGTTCTTGCTGACTTAGCTATGGGGAGGGGAGAGTCACAGTACAGGAAAAGAAACATACAGGTACCTGTAGAACAGGTTTATTTGGCCTCCACCAGGCTGTCTTTGTTGACAGCTGCAAAGATGGAGAGTTAACTGCTGGATTGAAGTCCTATGTGTGATATGCTCTGTCCACAAGGAGCTAGAACTTGTTGACTGAGCAAATACAATGCTGCTGTTTTAATGGGTTGGGCTATATTAAAATGGAAGTGCAATTAATTAATTAATGTGCATAGCTCACTTAACCCTAGGAACAAAGAGGCCTGAAAAGAGGCTCAGAGCCACCTTAAACCAAGCAGATTAATGTTTTAAGTATTTCATCACCGAGTGATTAACAGTTTCACAGTTATAAAAGAATATTTCATAGACATCTTTAGCAACTTGACAATGTCAATATTTGGTATTACAGAACTATGGAAAGTTTTCTTTGCTGGTCAGCAACATAGCACATTTCTCATGTTAATGTAATCACAACAGAGGATAACTCCTGGGAAAGTGGTTTGTTTGATTGTTGTTCCAGTCTGTGATATTCATTCTCTCTAATAATCTATTACTCTGTTCATTAAGGATTTGTTTCAATTTTATGGAATTCCTGTAAACAAATTTTAGCTTCATTTCATAACTGCAATTTAGTAAGAAGCAAAGAATACATTTTATATTTCTTTCCTGCTCTGAACTTGGTATACTGAGTACACTAGCAGAATCCTGAACACAAGACCCAGTCATCGTAACATCTTGCTAGCAGCCAGATCTGTGCTTTGCTGATGAACTCAAGGCAAACTGCTTCACTGAAAGGCTATTTCCTAAGGTCTTCAGCTTTCAGATACTTCTTAGCTTGAACAAATAGTAACTACAGTTGAAGTAGTATTGTATCCATTCTCCCAAGTACCTTTCTCATCCCATGATGGGGCAAGTCCAGTGTCCTGCAGTTCCTTCTGGGCTCTTTCTGACCTCAAACTGTCTTGAGAGAAAATGAAACAGCACCTGCTGTCTATGCTAGGTTAATAGTTTATGGCACACACTTTCTAACCAGCTGAAAATTCACCATCTTTTCCATTCTTGGTGATGGAAAATGGTCTGTGTTACCTCAGCTGAAGATTTTCATTTTCCTCCTGATGCTGAGGAACTGTAGAACTTTACTGATAGCCGAGCATTTGGTATCTTCCATGTTTGTTTTTTGTTTTCCAGTGCACAGGCTGGCAATGATCACAGATTCTTGGACCCAGATGAAAGGAAACTGGTTTAATTTTCTTCACTGCAGCTGTTCTGTACTGAAGGCACCTGCCATACCTAATAGATGAGCTCTTGCTATTGGGAGCACAGTTTTGTGCAAATCCCACTAATGTTTCTGCCAAGTGTTACAGGGATCACACTTACTTCTCCTTAAAGTTTGACAGCCTGCCCCTTTCTGCTCCACTTCACCTCTGCTTAGCCTTTTGCAGGAAACTCAGGAGAGTCATAGAGATTGTGAAACTAGGGTAGAGTTCACCAGAATTGCTGACAGATGCACTCTGAGATTCAGATCCCAGTATATTAAAAGAGAGCATTGCCATCCTGCACACTTGTGCTCTACCAAGCAGGGAAACATCCCAGTGTCTATGGATAAATCAGAATGGTTTTACACAGGTCACCAAAGGACAGATGTCCTTAAAATGAGATAAAAGAGATGAAGGTTTTACCTCCTTGAATACTGACTGAGTATAGGACTAGCTCCTCTGCCAAGCTGGATACAGGCTCTGCTCCCTGATGTGCAAACTGATAGTTGAAAGAAGGAGAAAAGTTTTCTCAGAAGTGAGTTTCAGGCTTTGCACCTATACAGGGTAGAACAAGGTGGTTCAGGGTTCTATGTAGCACACTTGTGTGCCAGGAGTTAGAGGAGGCATTTTTTCTTCCTTGGTCCTAGTATCATTCCACCAGGAGCTAGTATTATGCAGAACATTCATATTTCAGAGCATTAGCTTGAAAGTAATGCAATCTAAATGTGTATTGGAGGATCAGACACACTTCTAGCTCTACAGGCTCCTCAAAACAAATGTCTTTTGGCACCTGTTCCAGGTGTTAAAATGCATAAAACCAGCAGGGCTAAGAACAAAACTAATTGGGCTTAGGACTTGCACTGTTCACAATGCAAAACTGCCTAAAGCATAGTCACTGATGGGAAGTTGAAACAAATTCACCACAGGTGTAAACTGCACTTTTTTTTTAAGAGGAAGAATGATTAAATTAAACTCACTCCCATGCAGGACATTTTTCATATGCAATCTTTACATCCAGGCTAGAGGTCTGTGTAATCTACTACCAACAAAAAAGGTGATGTGCAGGACTGATGCCCACATTGGGCCTGTGTTATGACAACATATTAGACAATTTCTGCTATGGTTCATTTTTACTGCCAGAAGGCTGTGATCCATATTTATCTCACTAGAGAACTCTGGAAAGGGTGATTTTCCAGGAACATGGATAAGGGGAATGATATTAGTGTAAAGAAGGACAGAATTCAGATTACCATTTCCAGACATTTAACAAAGATTGGAATCTACTCTCACACTACACCTATTTCTGTGTGTACTTCCTGTATGGGCAGATGTATGTATGCACACATGTGGCCATGGAAGTGTGTGTGCTTAAGGTACAGCTGAGAAATGTTTGCTGAGCCACATAAAAGTCATAAAACTTGCGTTGCGTAAGCTGGTGGTAAAAGCATTCACTACATATTTTGCATAGCTAGTGCTTAGAAAGCCAGCACTTCTTTGGCTTCTTTTCTTGTTCTGAGGCTGGATTAGTCTTCTACTTGACCTAGCATTACACTTCCAGTGACTTTGTTTGACAGAGATACGGCATGAGCAATTTAGTTGCTATCTGATGGAAGAAAGCTTGGCGTTGTGTAGGGGGTGTTTTGAATGCTTTCTGGGCTAGAGTAAAGGACACTCCTCCATGCACTGCCTTAATGACTCATCATTATAAACATGATTTGAAAGACAGTGAAAGTCTGTTTAAGCATCTGCAGGAAGCTGACAGCATGAGGAGAGAGCGTTTCACCCATGTAGCTACTAGAATCACAGATCTAAGCCAACTGCATGCTCAAAGCAGAACTAAGTCTGAAGTTAGACTATGTTGTTCAGGACCATGTCCAGGGATGACTTGAAAATGTCCACGAGTGTAGGTCCCACAGCCTCTTTGAAAAATAGTTTCATAGTTTCATAGTTTCAGTTAGGGTTGGAAGGGACCACAAGGATCATCTAGTTCCAACCCCCCTGCCATGGGCAGGGACACTCTACCCTAGATCAGGCTGGACAGAGCCTCATCCAGCCTGGTCTTAAACACCTGGCTGGATGAGTGCTTCTAGTGCTTTACAATCCTCATAGATACTTCTTTAATCTATATTCAACCAGAATTTCTCTTACTGCAGCCTGGACCATTGCCTCCCTTCCTTGCCCTGTGCACCTCTGAGAAGAGTATATCTCTCTTTTCTGTAACTCCCTGTTACACACTAAAGACAATTAAATCTCTCTCTTCTCCATATTGAACAAATCCAGGTCTCTTAATTCTTCCTTGTGGGTATTTCTGACAGTCCCCAGATCTTAATGACCTGTGGTGTCTGCAGTTTGTCCATCTCTCTCCTGTACTGAGGAGTCTAAAATTTTACAGTTTTCCCAGTTTAACCAAAGTAGTGCAGAAACGTTATCCGTGTAATTAACCACACAGATGACATAAAGGCAGAGTAAATTGCCATGTAAATCCAATATCAGGTTGAAGGTGTAAGAGCTGCTAGCAGTTTCCAGTAGTGGGTCAGCATGATAAGTTTCTGAGAATTTAGTTAAGTGAGAAGTGTGAGATCGCACAAAAGGTCAACATCCCAATAGCATAAAAGACAATTTGTCATAAGAGAAACTCTTGTTTCTCTGTTGACAGTATGTGCTAAGCTATTTTTGCTCTGTGCAAGACAACTATTTCATACCTTGCTGGTTTTGAACAAAGTGCTATTTAGAATTTAAATGTCAACTTGACTGGAAAAATATTATCCAGAAGTCACTGTGACGGATTTTTTTCCCAGTCTTGCCTACAATTATGATTCTCTTTTTAAAGTCTGTATAATTTTAGGAGTACTTTCAAAAGGTATGCAGGGGGCACATGAATGATTTCAAGAGGGTAGCTCGATTTTTATGCAGCATCTAACTTTCAGTGTAACTCTGTAGACAGTTCTTAATGTAGGAGCAATTATATGCTGCATACTTTGCTTTGCACTTCTAGTCTTTCAGTCACTGGCATAATAGGCACTATTACGTCATGGAAACTTGCCAGTGAACTCACCCTTGATAAGCACATGGTCAGCTGATTAAAGACACAGTTGCTATACAAAGTGAAGGTTCACCTGCTTGAGTGTAGTGACGTTTGGCTCAAACAGAGCCACAAGTGTTGATACAATCTTTTTTAAAAATAGCTATCTCCCATAAGTTCAAAAGGAGATCTCAATCATATGATGAGAAAAAAACCCCCCAACCAAACAAAAAACCCCACCCCAAACCAACCAACACCCAACCAACAAACAAAAACCAGCCACCCCAAATCCAGTAAGTTATTCCAGCACATACTTAGTGTTTCATTCTGGGCCAGTTCCAACTAAGGCAATGCTGACATTGATTTTGGTTTGACTGTTAGACAGGATGGTGTTGCCATTAAGCCTGCCTTAAAGCACCTGTGCATTCTGCAGAGCTGCTCTGGAGCGCAGCTGCAATCTCCATGCTCTCTGAAGAGAGTAAGTCAACCCAAAGGAGAAAGGTATATGATAGGACTGCAGCACCTCATTGAGGTTTCTTTTATCATGCCCTGTTCCAGGAGATTATTGTCACAGGAAACTGAGCAGACTGTGCAGACAGAAAGATATAAAGACACCATTATGACTTGCAATGGGAAGAATGCCTGATATACAGAGGTGAGCTTTAGCTGGACCCTTTCAACCTATTTGTTTTTGTAACAGCCCTAAATAGAAGGGCATGTCAACCACTGATACCCTCCCCTCTCACAATAAAAAATATGAAATAAACATGAAAAAGAAATAATCCTTGGCATGTTTGCAATGTATCTTGAAAGGTCCTACGAGGTTAAGGACATTATCTGGAAAGCCAGCTGTGCTCCTTACTCCTCCCCGTTCTTGATAAGTCCCATACTCGGGACAGGTTGAACCTCATGGCACTGACGTTTTTGAGCTTTATCTGCTGGTTCTTATCTCTTCTGCTGTGCAAAATGCATACAGGAGAACCCTAATTTCTGCACGTTAGCAGCAAAATGATTAAAAGAAGGAACATGTCTTTCATTCAGCTACTCTCTAGAAGCAGAATACCTGAATGCTAATGAACAAGTACAGTCTAGAATATCAAATACCAATAGAACACACGCCCCTTCCTTTGACTGAATTAAAGACCATGTTGCTGCATCTCCCTCAGTCCAGACAGTGCAGGCTACCTTCTGTATCAGTTAACACTACATGTCCAACATCAGGGTGCTGCTCTTGCTACTGCTGCTGAGTCTAGCAACCCAAATAATGGGTGAGGTTGCATCATGGTGGGCACTTCATATAGACAAGGAATTGTCTGCCTCAGAAAATTTACACTCTGTACCAACTGGTTAATAAAGGTGAAAGAGTAAACAATGTGAAAGGAAGTGAAGACCCATAGGAAAGGCTGCATGAAGCTGGCTCTCCTTGCAAGGCTCACGATCCATTTGGAAAGGTCTGCTTCCCCTGTTTCAGCCTACCCTTTGTGACTAAACAGTGAATTCAGGCAGGGGCCCATAATTTCCAAAGGGCATCTGTTACTTAAGTTGCAAAAGAGCTCAACTTTACAAGGTCACAGGGACTTGTCAAGCTTATCTTTGTCTAGAAGAACAAGTAGAAGCTGGTATGTTTGTGTATACCCCTCTCACTTGTACCTGATGTGCCTGACTTTTCTTTCTCATCAGCTGAATAATGCAATTAGTAGGAAAAACATATTTTTTCTTTTAATTATGAATGCAAGTAAAAATAAACATATGGACATTTTCTTACCAAATGTTTGTTGTTAGGTGTTTATGACTATTAGTCCTTTTGCTTACTTGACACAGTAGCACAACCTGACACTCTTACAGACACCAAAATGATCACGAGAAATGGAAAAATATAAAAGTTATTCAGAACACATACCCTGGGATCAGTGAAACTTGCAATTAAGTGGGAAATGTAATTTCTAATTCCTAGTGCATAACATGAGGCATAACATTATGTTAAGGACTGCAACAGTCCATTAATGTCAGTGCGTGACAGAACTGGCAATGCTATGCTCTTAGCAAGAAAGCTGCAATTTCCAAAGCTGTTCAGGTGTTAAAACTGCACGTAATTTTATGAAGTGGCAGTGAAAGAAGGATGGTGGTGACATTTGCTGTCTTGCAATGGCAGTGATAAAACCTGAGAGATTAAAACATTACCATTGTCAGAAATAATACTGCACATAACATTATATGGACTACAGAGTACTCAACCACATGTTGAAAACAGGAGTTTCTTATGGTGATTAATACACTGCAGGGAAGTCATTGTGCTCCTGTACTCTGCATTGGTTAGGCCACACCTTGAGTACTGTGTCCAGTTCTGGGCCCCTCAGTTTAAGAAGGACATCGAGACACTTGAACGTGTCCAGAGAAGGGCAACAAGGCTGGGGAGAGGCCTTGAGCACAAGCCCTACGAAGAGAGGCTGAGGGAGCTGGGGTTGTTTAGCCTGGAGAAGAAGAGGCTCAGGGGAGACCTTATTGCTCTCTACAACTACCTGAAGGGTGGTTGTAGCCAGGAAGGGGTTGGTCTCTTCTCTCTAGCAACCAGCATCAGAACAAGAGGACACAGTTGCAAGCTGCACTGGGGGAAGTTTAGGCTGGAGCTGAGGAGAAAGTTCTTCACTGAGGGAGTCATTCGCCATTGGAATGGGCTGGCCAGGGAGGTGGTAGAGTCACCGTCCCTGGAGGTGTTCAAGAGGGGATTGGACATGGCACCTGGTTCCATGGTCTAGTCATGAGGTCTGTGGTGACAGGTTGGACTTGATGATCTTTGAGGTCTCTTCCAACCTTGGTGATACTGTGATACTGTCAAAAGAGCCAAGTGGGATAATTTCAGCATTGTGAGAAATGCTGGTGTGCATAGCATTGTTGACAGCTGCACTGTTTAGAGAAAGGATTTGGCCTCACAAAGCTTTTAAAGAGCCTGTCTTATTTAGTGGAAGTCAATCTTTTATGCTGATACATACTGTGTTTCTTTCAGAGACAGGAAAGATATTTAGAGATCATCTATTATTTGGAGGGAGGATATCCTCTTCACCAGATAACCTAGTAGTTATAAACAAAAACATTACCAAAAAAAAGTCATTTTTGTGGGAAATGTTGGTGTTGCACTGACAATATTGAAATCTCCACTGTTAAAAGGGCTGTCAGATACAAGTTTGTTTTTTTTCTTACAGCTTATTGTAAAGGTTTGGTTGCATGAATTGAATATAGCTTTTGTTACTGATGTTGCTGGCATTAAAATCTGATGCACCCTCACCTCTTTAAATATGTGCACTTTAAAAAAGGTTCTTATTAATTTTACCAACATGAAAGAAAGGATTCTTCACCCTGTTATATTTGCAGCCAGCTCTCAGCTACAGGCTCAAGTTTTATTCTGGTAAATCTCGTGGTAGGAAGTTTAGAGGTGCACGTTCAGTGTAGTGAAAGTGATGGGAATCACAACATTAATGAAAGTCAGGCTTGATGATTAAATCCTGGTTTGCTTTTTAAAAATTCCTTCAATGTCTGTGGTTATGTAATTGCTGTACAGTTTAAACTCACTACCAATTCTCTGAAGCTAGCTATTCAAAGTTTTTTATTCCATGTTGCATAACATCTTGTGCACTGTCAAGCACATGTGTATGTACCACCCTTTGCTAGTAGTAGCGCTGAATGTGCTGATGTTCAATGAGGCTTCTGCATGTTTCTTACACTGCAACAAGTCGCTGCTGCCTCAAGCTGAAACCTTTGCTTTGGCTTGCTTCAGTTAATGGCAAATTGCCTGGGCACAGGCAGCTGTGAGACAGTATTACTTTGCATTTCAAGTCAAGTAGCACTTATCTGTGCACAAAAGGCAGTGCCGGCAGTACTGAACAGAGGAAAAAGAAAGAAGGAGCAATTTACTAATTCTACAACCTTTTTTTTTTTTTCTCCTATAACCACTTAAATTACCCTGTATGAATGAGCTCATAGCCCTGAGCACACGAGGTGCTACATTCGATAACTCTGTGTTATCCATTCTGCTGGATCAATAACAGTGAGCAGTGGGTGGGCTATTATGTGGTTTACTCCTTCTTTAGTCAGGTCAGTTAGTTTGGCAAGCATTTGAATTATATTTAATTAAAGCCAATCTAACAAGGACAGATTTCTCTGGTGCTTTTTGCCATTAACAAAAATCTTCCATTTGCTATAAAAGGTTCTTGTCTGGGAAAAAGCCAATAGTCTTTAACTTGCCTTCTGCCCTCGGGAGGTCCATTATGTAGAAGCTCTAACCATGCTGATCCTCAGGCTCAAGTTTGTGTGTAATTACACAGGATCATTAACACATTCAGCTGCACTACTGTATGAGCTTACATGTCAGGTAGTTTTTATTTGCTGACCCTAGTATAAAGGGTTGGAGCTTGAGAACAGGGTTGTAACAAAACATATGGTATGTGTAATAAATAAATGTAGATGTGACCTTCCTCCTCCATTCTGCTCTAAGGAAGAATCCAGTGCAAAGTAACAAATGTTCCACTCATGCAAGCTCAGGGGAAAATACATTAAATGCCCTCTAAATTTATAAATCTTGCTCATACCAGTGGGAGAATGAGGTAAAAAAGCAAGAGTTATTGAAAATGCCCAGAGAAAGTAAGAGTACAAAGGTACTTAGGATACAGGATCTAATAACTTTGCCAGAAGGAATAACTTGCTTTGAACCTCAGGAGGGAATGTGTGCATTTGTGTGCATGTGTGTTCATATGCTACATCTCATGTGGGGTGCAGAGATATAAAGCATACTTAATGTCTTATTTAATGAACTTTTTCTGCATTACTATAGTTCATCTGTTCCTTCTGACGAGTTAAGCTCCCCCTGTGCCACTGCACATCTATGATAACGTAGTCTGATGGGGCTAGGCTGCACAATTTTATCACACTGAGGCCAAAAATCTTATTGTGCCCTAACACACATTCCTTTTATTACACTCCACATAATGTGATCTCAAGTAGTTGACAAAATGAAGTTAGTTTCAGCTCCATGGATAACCGGTAGGGTGACTGCTTACATGTAAAAGCAGAGCAGACACAAAGAAGGCGACACTGTAAGAAGGAGACTGTCCTACAAACACGCCTGAAGCAGTTCTCTCTGAGACAAAATGAGTCATTACTTTTGTTAGTGCTATTTCACCAAGCAGCAATGTGCAATCCAAATGACCCAAAACTTACAGGGTGTCATATACCCTTACTGAAATCTGGGCTGTCCTCACAGTAGGGCAAAGCAAAAGTATCCGGGTCACAACTTCCACATTTCTGCATGGCTTTATTGACTTCATTTAAGCAACAAAGGTAGCTGAGCCAAATAGCCAGAAATTAATGTTAATTTCTGTGCTATCCTAATCTACTGGTTATGCTCCAAAAATGTATAGACTCATGTCCACTCCCATGGAGCACTGAGAGCTGCAGACAGATGGTACCAGAGAGAAAGTGCTTTGGTCTGTCATGCTCCTCACCCTTGCCTTGCAAAGAAAACCCAGGATTGCCCCATACTGCCACCAAAGTTGGGATCTGCTAAGAGGATAAGATCGAGAAGATATCCTAATACCTACTGTAATACTCGCTGAAGCAAAATCCTATTGGCCACTTGATTTTTGACTCAGATCTTTCTGCAGACAGCCCATAATAAATCCCTTGAGACTACAGTTGTTTCTGCTAACTGAATCACTCTGGTTCTCAAGTGCAGCAGCTGCATATTGCTCTGAGCCTCCCTGAACCTCCGGTAGTTCCTATCTTTGTCCCAGAGGTAACAGCTTAAACTTGAGGTAGCAGAGACCTCACACAGGTTGTGCTCTGCTGCATTAGACACAGGATTATCTCCTAGAAATAAAATAAATAAACAAATTTAACAAAAATCAAAACGACCCAGAAGCAAGTACAAATATAATTAAGAGCTGGCACATTCACTCTTGTGTTTCAACATGAAATACTGTAGTTTTTGCTTTGGATTGGCATCTATATCAGAGTGTTAGCTTAATCCTTTCCTTGCCTGCTTAAAGGAGAGGAAAAAAAATAAAACCTTTTAAAAAGGCTTTTGACCTTGGTTTTTGTTTGGTTTTTTTGGAAGATAGCATTATTGCTGCCTGAATCAATTCTCTGTCTCCATGCATAGCCACTGCATGCACTTTGCAAAGATTCAGCATTAATATTTCTGGAAGCTTTAACAGTCTGTCTCAGGATTCAATACTGACACACAAAAGGAAAGTTTGCAAGCTTGCTTGCTGATTTGTAAGGCTCAATTCTTCTACATCATGATTTCTTTTTGTTTATCAAAACCACGCTTGACATCGACACATCAAAAATTATGATTAAGAATTGTTTTTCTCACTCAGGTTTAGTGGATATTCAGAGCTTGTAAGTCGGCATGGTAAGTTCACGGCAGGTTTTCTCTCTCCTGACACTGCAATCACTGTTATTTTACTGAGGATCTTTGTGAAAGTCCTCAGGCTCAGATAGCATCACATTCCTGGAGAATCTTTTTCCTATAGTCTCAGATTATAAGGTCACCTCGGGCTGTGGGGTCATACACTGGTTGTACAGATCATAGTGTGCCAGCAGTAGCAGCTGTTCCTGTAGTGTATAAATTGCATTCCAGTGCACTGAAAATGCCAGTCCCTGGTGTATGTGATTAGCACCAATTCACGTGCAAATCGTGAGAGCAGATACAGGAGGAAGAGGATATCCCCAAAGAAGAGCCATTAAGCAGACAAGCATGTATAGGAAGGAGGGAAATTGTCATCCATATACCTTCCATTAGTAGTATGTACTCCATGGAATAAAATACCCTGAGAAGTGCTGGAGCATGCAAGTTTCTCTGGTAAATGTGTGTTTCTCATTAAAAATTTTAAAGCCTATATTAAAAATAGATTAATCTTTTAAATAATGAACAGAGAAGACTAATTTCCTGAGCTCTAATGCAATATTACAGTATTTTAATTTGCATGTTTTCTGCCTTACAGTATCAGAAGTGTTATCCATTTTTTTTCTTGTGTTCATTTTCCGGTACTTTATTACCCAATACTACAAAATAGTCACTTTTCAGACCACCCAACAAAAACCAATGAGGGGGGAGATCAAGACAAGATGTTCTGCACAGCAAAGGAGCTGTTGTTTCTGGCCCTAAAATCTCATCAGAGGAGATAAAATGTCATCCTAAAGGATCTTTAAGACGTTCACTAGCAGAAAGCACTATGCTCTGGTGTCCCGGGCAATTATAGTTATATGTGAGCTCAAAGCCAGCCTGGACAACAGCAATTTACATTCCCTGAACACGTCAGGACAAAGTTCAGTGCAATGTCCTGTGTGGTAGTTTCAGGCTATGCCACACCCTGCAGTCCCATAAACCAACACAACTTCAAAATCATGTATAACAAGGTAGAGTATTTAATTTCTAACAGCTTAGAAGCTCCTACTGCTTGTCCTCCACTTCCTCTTGGGGTCTTGTCTGATCTAATTGGCTTTTGCAAGAGCAATAATGGAGTTAGAGTCTGAACTCCGGGGACCTGTGTTAATAAAACAAGATGATTACCTGTATGGACCTCGGTCAAAAGCTGAGGATTACAACTTCAGATCTAAACGGCATAGACAAATGAACTGTTCAAAAGCAAAATTTCTGTTGGTAGTTGCTTTTAGCAATAAAAAAGAGAAGAAAATTATGTGACATAGATGCCACAGTGCCTGCAGAATGTTTCTCTCAGGCATTCCCAGAAACAGCTATATAAATATCTTGTATATGAAATCACAGCTAATATTACGGAGTTTAACTGTTGCTGCACATCTCACTGCTAGGGGTAAACAGCTAGACTTTCTCCTCATGGATGAGCACTTCAAGTAGGGGGCCCAGCCCCCTCCTCAATACAGAGGTTGTCTGAGGCAGAGCAAGCAGGACATGAGTCACCTCTTTCCCTAAAACCATGCTACCAGTGTTAAGCTCTTTGAGGTCACTTTGCTAAATCATGTAGTATCTTGTGTGCAAGAGAAGAAAAGGAACTGGTGCACAGTTCAGAAGCATCAAATCCAACTGAAAGCCATGGGAATTTAGGGGCTGGGCTCAGCAGAGAATATTGAAGAGCTTCCTTTGCAGTGTCAAAGGCTATTTAGTTAGAATGATGTGCCTGTACAGCTCTCAGCATGCCTAAACTCATCAGTAGTAATCTGGCCTGCAGGCTCCTGGCAGTGTCAGCTCTCCTGAGTGACCTCTGCAAGAGCAAAACAACACAGCTTTCTGCTGACACCTGCAGCACCCTGCCGGGCCTGGGGGGTTAGGGTTTCTCTCTGCATCAAATTCTCTGTAATTTGTCTTTGGTAATGCCGATAAGCAGGAAGCTATTCAGAAACACATCAGCTAGTGATTGGAGAGTCTCCATGTTAGGTCCTGAATTAATCAGCGATCAATCATAAGGTGAGCATTTATTATCATCAAGAATTGCTTTGGAAAACTTGGCTCACCCTTTTTCCTTTCTCCCTTTGTGACTCATGCTCAGTCTTGCCTTCCCTTAAAATAAAGAAAACCACACATCACCATTAGAAAATCTGGAATGATCTTAAAGGACATTCTTTTTACAGCTTCACACTGCTGTTATACACTGTAGCAGATAACTTGTAACAAGCATTCATTTGCCAGCATGCTCCAAGCTAAGTAAACTGAAAATGTCCTGCCTTGATGTTAACTTCTTTATTTGCTAGCTGCAATCAATTGTGCTCACAATAAGACAGAGAGACTTGAGTTTCTGTGATGCTTTCTGCTAGTGAAAGTCTGAACACAAAGCTCTGTGTCTGAGCAGTGCAATAGGTAGGAAAGTAGCTATTAAAAAAGTATGTGCTTATGTGCTCTGTTTAAAAGCCACAAACAAGATGGCCTTTTCTACCGTCACTGAAAAGTCCTGTGGGAATGAACTAATTTGAACTTTGATCCTCATAAGATGCTGTTAGCATTTGTGTCACTTCAAGGGAAAATGTTTCTTCTCTGTATGAGAGAAGTTGTGTGTGGAAAGTAGTGATAAAGCCTGAGGTAGTTCTGAGTGCCTTTGCAAGCTGTTCAGTGGAGCTCACAGACGTTCCTTCATTTAAGCTTTGAAGAATCAGCCAGAGAAACCTTAAAATCAGAAAACAAAGTATTTACAGCTACTGGACCGAATCTCTTTGAATGAGGGACTGGAAGCACATGACCATGTGGAATATTAACTTACATTTAAAAATGTTTTATGTAACTGTCCTTCCTGTCATTTTTTTTTCAGACCTCCAGTATTGTTTCAGAAAAATAGTCCTGCACAATTCATCATAAGTATCACAAGACCCTGTTCCCATAGATCTGAAATTTGTTAGTTGAATCTTCACCTAAACAAATATTACCATAAATAAAATAGAATAATATTCTCAGTGGCATGTGCTGAGTGTTTTTAGTCACTTGGAAGAGTAAACAGAGCCCCACTGCCTGTTCCTGCTTCCTTTGACTCCTGCTTCCTTTCCCACATGCTTTATTTCTCTAACCGTTTGACCCGTGTCTGAGCCACGGATACAAGCTCTGCCATCTTTGTTGGGAAACCATGGCTGAAACTTTTCCACTTTATGGGAAATGATTCATGTGGGTGTCAGAGAAGCACTGGACCCTCTTCACACACAGCACGCTGCTTCTCTTATCTTGACCTTTCTGCCTCTTTTATTCCCTACTTTCTTTCCCCACCCTGAACTGCTGTATTCATGGCTAGCTTTACTGCTTGCTACAGAAGGCACGTCTTAAGACTTGCTTTTTTTCTCCACTGATGTATTCTGAGGAAAGAAATGCTTACTCCAGCCAAGATATGAGCTAGCCTAAAAGAAAAAAATATTCCTTTTAAATCACACATCTCAAGCCCCTAAATCCAGACTTCATTCCTGAAAGCAGTTCCTCAGGATGAAATCAATTTAAAATGTGGTAACTTAGAAAATTCTTTTCAGTTTGATTGCTGCATAGATGATGGTGTGTGAAAAGAACACAATGCCACACTTGGAGGAGTTGTTCTACATTGAATATCCAGCTGGCACCTGTTTTGCTGTTCTTTAGTGTCTGAGCAGAAGATGAGCTATGCTTCTCTTTTCCCTTCTCCTGCTCATTTACCAGAACAGTCTACACTGATGTACAGTGCTCCCTACTCTACTCTGAACAAATGTTCACTAATAGATACATCTGTTAAAAGTATATAGTGAATATTAAACTGTAGAACATTAAATGAATATTATATAATATATGGTGAGTATTAAACAGGTCAACATTAAGGAGTTAAAGAATGATTTCTTGGTGATCACAACAATATGGTAAAAATCACAAAGAGTAATAATGCCTCCACATCCGAATACACATTAATGAAAAGGTCTTCAGGAACAGCAAAGTATTTCTGTGATATTTTGTGATTTTAAGTATGTGATTTTTAAATGTTATTTCAAACTGCTCTGAGGCACGGTTTACAACTTCTGCTCTACATCATCCAACAAGCTGTTTAAGGAGAACACATTGATTCTTGCTCTATTTACTGAGACAAAAAGCCTGCTGACTGGACCCTAATGGTAGCCACATTTTAGTAGCTTCTGTTAAGACATTTTAGAAAATCTTTTGATTTGTGAACTCCCACATATTTCTGACTGAGATGTGGAGCCACACAAACAACACCTACAGACATGATTACCTGCTCATCTGTTGTCATGTCAACTAATTATCGGTGCAACTAAGATCAGGATAAGAAAAGAGGTGCTCGGTTTTGCAATAATAGCACCCTGCTAAGAGATTTCACAGGCAAATTTTGGATAAAGAAGACCCCACGGGGTGCTGCTTTTAAGATCTCGGTGCAAGAGGAACAGACGCTTGTCCCTCTCAACAAATCACATCTGGTTTTGGTGGTCTGGAGGGAGCTAGTGAAGAGCAATTTAAGACGACCTCGATGATATATGTCTAGGTTACTAATATACAGGCACTTGTTTAAAAGCTGAGGATAACAGAAACGTTTAACTAAGCACATGAAACAAAATAATGTTTCTGAAACGGAATGCAAGCATGAATCCATTTTGGTGCATTCCCGGATGACCATCCATGTCTGCACACACCTATTACTAAACAGCACAGTTTCTTAAAGGTACAGTTATTGACCTCAGTTCACAATATTGTAGTGCAAAAGCACTAAGTGGAATTAAACTACAGCAGGGAGACACTGAACTCCTAGCCTGTCTTTTTCAAGTAGTGAAGAAAGGCATGGTCTGATCTTGCCATGCAGTACTTAAATAGCCAAGCAGCTTTTGAAACTCACAGACAATTAATTTGACTTTACTGTACATTAATTTAGGAACTTAAAACCCCCAACCAAACAACACAACCAAAAAAAAAACCACCAAGCCAAACAAACCCTCAAAACAACTCTTTAAAGGGTCTCCAAAGCTGCAGCACAACTAATGCAGTTCATCAGTCATCACTGAGAAATCTGGTGGTCAGCAGCAAAGCAGAGATGAAGGCCTTGGCATTATGGAGAGGAAGCAAAAGCACCCTCTGAGAGTTGATCGCATCGGTTAGGTAGAGGAGTCACTTCCTGAGTGGAAGCTGAAATCAGATATAATTCTAACAATATCAACCAGGAAATCACAGAAATCTGCAGGATTCATTACCTTCCCAGAAGATACAAATGCTTCACTAAATCTCAGAAGTTTTCAGCAAGTTCAACAAGAAGTGTGACAAAGATCCTGTTGTCCTTGCCACCGATCTTATTCAAGTTTCTTCTGAGTTGCTACCTTATTAACCACTTACATAACTGTGTCCCAAGTTACTTCCTCTGTTGTCTCTGTACCAACAATGTCTAATCTGACTTTGTTTCCTATGATTCTTATCTAGTACTCCACTTAATTGTCAACATCTAGTCTAAAAATCAATGTAAACTAAACCCAACCACATAGTATCATAGTATCAGTCAGGGTTGGAAGGGACTACAAGGATCATCTAGTTCCAATCCCCCTGCCATGGGCAGGGACACCCCACACTAGATCAGGCCAGACAAAGCCTCATCCAGCCTGGTCTTAAACACCTCCAACTTAGGGTACCTAATGTTTTTATGAATTGTTATAATGTCAATAGTTGTGAATATAAATCTAGCTAAGATAGCTCCCTTACTGAGACATTTTATTCTCTCTTGTTCACTACATACAATTTTTGGTCTTTAGTATAGCTTTGGCTCTTACTTATCCAACTTTTCCATCGTTTTCCTCCCACTGAGACTGGCAAGTACTCTTGATCCCCCCCTACTGTTGTTTTAACGACTTAAATGCCTACCACGGTGTGTTGTGCTACTAAAGAAATCATTTGGAGATCTTGAATGAATGACTGTATCACTTTAAGCATCTCAGAGTATCTACTGTGCTCAGAACTATTACTGTCTTACAAGAAGAGGTAGAAACAATTAGGAGCCAATACCTGGTGTTTGTACCCCCATTATTGTTTTACATAAACCTGTCTAGTATCACAGATCATAGAATTGTTTCTGTGGGGAAAGACTTCTGAGATCATCAAGTCCAAGCATTAACTCAACACCACCATGACTACTAAACCACATTTCAAAGTGCCTTGTCTATATGGGTTTTTTTAACACCTCCAGGGCCAGTGACTCCACCACTTCTCTGGACAGCCTATTCCAATGCCTGACCACTTTTGCAGTAAAGAAATTTTTCCTAATATCAAAGATAAACCTCCCCTGGTACAACTTGAGGCCATTTCCTCTTGTTCTATCACGAGTTACTTGAGTGAACAGACCCACACCCATCTCACTACAACCTCCTTTCAGGTAGTTTGCATATTGGTTGATATGTGAATAGTAAATGTGAGAGGGGAGTCAGTTAGGAGGTTTACTTACGGTAGTGAGTCACTATAAATCAGCACAGTTAAGACTACTTGCTTAGAAGCAGTGCTTTCCACAATGTAAATCTCTGCCAGTATTCATTGTAGTGCAAAGCATACTAAGATAAGGGCCTTATTAGCAACCTGCATGCTAGCTTGAGAGCTGCAACGAGTTTGCACAGTTTGGAAAAAGGTGCAGAGTGTCTGCTTCAAGAGAATGATGTTAAAGTGGAAAGGATACTGAATTTAACCAAATAAGTTAACCTGTTGGTCTCTTCAAATATTCACTGTAAATGATAGAAAGCTTATCCAGAAGATGATGTATTAAAATTAGAGATGAGTAGATTTATGTTGGATGTTAGGAGGAAGTTCTTTACCATGAGGGTAGTGGAACACTGGAATAGGTTGCCAAGGGAGGTAGTTGAGGCCCCAACCTTGGAGATATTCAAGGTCAGGCTCAACAGGGCTCTGGGCAACCTGATCTAGTGGAGGATGTCCCTGCTCACTGCAGAGGGCCATTGTCAGTATTCAAGTTTCAGGCATCAACCAGCACATCATTAAAGATGTCAAAGTGAAGAATACTTTATGTTTCCCTGTAGAGCTTTGTTTTCCCTGTACCTCTGCTTTGGCTATCCATGGAGGTGTCTTAAAATAATTTCCAAGTCAAAAGTTAGACTTTTTCCAAGATCACAAGGTACAGAAACTTTGCTGATGTCTTGGAATGAATTTCTATTTTCTGGTATCAACGTTCTGCTGGGAAAATATTCTCCCTATTTTTTCACAGAAACGCTTGCACTTTCTGAATAAATTTTTATTTCCTCCAATAGGAATCTTTTATTTGTTCTCATAAATCTTAGTTATTCTCATCACATCTCATTCTTGGTATATTCAGTAGTCACAGAGTTCAATGATCCATAAATGACCATAGGTATAATGTTCCCTGTTGCCTGCACAGCAGTGCGCTCACATGCACACTCAGAGGATCTGCATCCAAATGGGTGTTTGGAGAAACGCTTTATAGGCCACAATGAAGTTCCATCCTTGTGTAACCACTGTTACTGTTCTCTTGTAATTGCTTTTAAACTGTATTTGAGCATTTCAGAATCACCTAAGTGAAGAATTAAAGCTTTCAGAAAGGTGTAATTCACATCTGATGTTCAATTTCAGGTCTCCAAAGAAAAAGTGCAGCACTTGTCAGTCCCTTCTAACAGATTGAGCACAAGGTATTGCTTTGTATGTTTTGAACAGCATTTTTTTACATGGAAGCACTAATTTTCATATAAATCTGAGGTTAACATTTTCATAGAATTATCTCATTTGGTTTAAATTTGGAATTGGTAAAGTATTACAAAGTTGGTTTTTTTCTGCATTTAGTAAGGTAATTCTTCTGAATGTCAGTTCTGCCCTCCAAAAGCCTTTCCAGATGGTAATTATCCCGTTATTAAAACATTGCACAAGGCTTCAGTTCTAGCTGTGGAAAGACCAATTATGTAGGCATACGCTACTTTTATGTATCTGGGTTTCTCCATTGCATTCACTAGACCTGCTTTTATAGCTGAAGCTGCACCTGTGCATAATGTGGGTGAAGGTAAATATCAGTGAATGATAGACACATCTTATATTAGAAAGCTAAAAAACTGTGGAGTTTTTCTTGCCTGTTATGTTCTGTATATCTATCAAATATCTGACAAGCAGAAATGAACATTTCCTACATAAAGGATCTTCCTTCTGCTTCATGAAAAGAAGGATTCAAAACAGAGTTACATCCTGGATCTGTTAAATTGAATGCAATTCAGCCACAACAATAATCTCCAGAGAAAAGTGACTCAGCTCTCCCCCCCCCCCCCATAATTTTTACTTAAAGCTGCACTATGAAATCCACCAAAACTAATTTAAACAAACTGATTTTAGGTTTGTACTACCCTATGGTCAACAGCAAAATTTATTTCCCCATAAATATATTGTGCTCTTTGAAAATCACTGTTAACTAATTGATTATCATGAATTTCCACTGACATATTAGGAAAACTAAGGAGCATCTGGTTTGTGACACTAGAAATCACATAGGGATTAAGGAAAGCAGTGATTAGTTTGACTTCAGTCCAGTAAAGCACTTAGCTAAATGAAAACTGCTATCAACAAGACCAGTAGACCCTGCTAAAGAAAGTAAGACTTAAACACTCACATATATGATAGTCCAAGATGTTATGAATTTATAGTGGACATAAGGATTGCATGAGTTCTTAAATTTGGTTATTATTTCTGTTTTGGGACTCCAAGAAAGTGAGATATACTAATATGAGCAATAAGGCTCTCTGGAGGCTGTGAGCTAAGTACAAGCTAAGTACAGGATGCCCTCTTTTAAAGGTGATTAAATGTCCTACACCCAGATTGCTGCTCAATTTTGCTGCTTCCTGCTACTGATTGGGCTATCTGCATAGATTCTGTGTGTGTGCACATGCTTGTGTTTTGTATCACAATCGTTGGGCTAAGTTAATTTACCCAGCTTTAAGGAAAAAAACATCAACCTGGTGGGGTTTAAAATGAAGCTAATTTACCTGCTGGAAATGTACTTAAAGGATGCATTTCTACAGACTTGTTTAATGAACAGCTGCTTCCTATTAAGGGAAGGGTAGAACCCTTTTTGCATTTTACAAAGGAAACTTAAGATTAACAAAAGGAATTAATCTACATGATTATAGCAGCTTTTGGAATTTTCCATATCCCTACAAGTTTGCAGTTCATGTTCCATGCTCCCAAACACAGCTTTGTCATTCCTTGTCATTCGGTTCAAAAGGAAAACTGAACGAATTCTTATTACTCACTCTGCAAACAGAAGGATGCACCAAAGATTAAGTTAAGCAAATCGTATTAAAAGGCATGGTCTTCCATAAAATGAAACGATCTTACTCTTAGAGTCATATTTCAGTCAGACTGGTGATTTAAAGTTACAGAAGTAGCAGTTTAGAGCTTGTAGAGCTGAGCTCCTCAGCCAAGACCTTGTGAAAAGCAAAGCCTTGCTACCTTTTGTACTGACTTCAAAAGGTCTTAAGGCTTGCATCTACTTTATATGAAGCTGTTCTTTAGAAATAATTTGGAAAAACTAGCATATTTGAGTTTTAGTTGTGTCCCCCTTCCCCCCTTTTGTTTTAAATTGCCCCCACATAGCTGATTGGAACATTTGCTGCTGTGATAGTTACTTCTTTTTAATTTTTTTTACATATTTATATTAAACTTGCATTCTTGCATTTTGTCATGCAACTCCTACTGCTAGTTTGGTTAGAAGGGTTACTTTGTAATACCTGATAGGCCTTTCCAGCTTTAAAAAGCTGTTACAACTAAGGCAGGCTCCTTCCCTTGATTAAAATGTGAATTTTAAGCGCTATGCAAACTTCATCAAAGCGTGAATAAGATACTGTGCTCAAAGGTCCCCAAGCATTGTGAAAGATCATTCATCAACATAAGCAGAATAATCTCCTTAGATATTTTAAATACCAAATGTAATAATTTACATCAATATTGTTGAGACTAAAAGTAAATGGATTTGTTTTTTCAAATCTAACAAGTGCCATTTGGACAGGTTGGTATGGAACAGAGCAGGGATTTTGGAGACAGAGGAACTTAGCAGGTCCTGTCCAAGCCATAGCAAGGCAAAAGATATTTTCAAAGCCCAGCTTCAGGCCACAGCAAGACAATATCTATTATTATAGTCTCTACTATATTATTAAAACTGCTTCACTGCAGCTTCTATTCTTCTTCTCCCAGGAGTATTGGGATGTTGCTGGGAAAGGAGAAATGCACAGTGCTTGCATTGTATGACCACCAGCTCAAAGGTGTCACCACTCAGCGTTTAAGCAGAAAAAATGTAGTTCCTCAGTGCCCCTGGAAAAGGTCATCTTCAATCCCTCTAAGATTATGAGTTTGAGCAGTGGGATTGGCTCCATCTCCTGGCAGGTCTCACAGGCTTTTTTTGAGCTACAGGCTGTCCTGAGGATATACTGAGAATGCAGAAGAACTGTAAATATGTCTTTTACAGAAACTTCCTTCACTACTACCAAAAGAGATGAGATGTTGTCAGAATTTCAGTTTGACTATGATAGCAAACAGGCTTGATCTGATCTATATTCTGACTCCAAGGGATGCCATCACTGGACCCATAAATATGTGATTTTGAGATCCACTAATGCTTTTTAAATTAAAACCACAGGAAAGTGGTAGCACTTAGCAATCTACCATCCAATCTACCATCTCCAGCCAAAGAAAACTAAACTGGAAAGGGGGAGCAGGGAGAGTGCTCTCTGTTTCAAAGGATTTTCTGTTTCCTCCTCTCCTTCTTTCCTTTCTATTGTGTTGTAGGAGAGGGAATCCAGCAAAGCAGCGCAGTTTACATCCACCAAGGATGCAGGATAAGAATTAAGAAGAAATAAAGTCTACCTAAAAAATCTGGTAGATTACTGAAAACATGTATTTTATTTCACCATCAGAATTTTACACTAATCACTTAAAAACCCCACCACCTTAACTGGAGAAGAAGAAGTCTACATACAGCCTACTGAATGTGAAACATATCCAGTGTGGGCCATTCTAACACTAACCTTAATTTTCTTTGCAGCATTCATGTACTTCCAACTATTTTCATTTGCCATTAACAACTTGTAACAACTACATAAAACATTAATGTTGCAACCCAGACAATCAAAAGGGGTATCCTGAGATGGCTGCACATGTGGTGAGGTACTCATTAATTCCAAATTTCCCCACTTCACTTGTTGTTGAGAAACTATTAGGAACAAAATATGTTGTGCATCTGACATGGGACAATGCTGCAGGGCTGCTACCGAGTGAACTAAAGCTCTGGCCAGATACAAAGGCATGTGTTTACATTTGCCACCTTAGCTCTACAAAGCAAATTTTGATACCTAAATCCAAACAGAATGCTATATTTGCTTTTTCCTCCCTCCCAGATTTGCCCTTGCGGTCATTGCTCAGTTTTCCCTCCTCCCTGACAGATCACAGGTGTCTGTCTGGGATGAACTTTCCATGCATGGGGTTTGTCAGCACTCGGAGAGCTTCTCATCCTCTCCTTTGCTGTACAAGGGAGAAGCAGGAATAATTCTACAGAAAAAGTAACTGCTTTCAAACTGGATGAATTCTGATGTTATGAGAGGAAAAATATTGACCTAGTTCTTCCATCTGTAGCTCTGTCATATTGAGTTAAAACTGAGACAAATTTCTTCCAAATATGTGTGTTCAGACTACCTGCACTGTATTTCAATAAAAATAATTAGTCTAACTATATACTTTACCAAAGGGTCATATTAGTCCATCTGGGGTGACTTATCACACAATTCAGCTGAAGATTTAATGTATTAATTCCCACCTTGAGCTCAATAACCTTAAACCAAGCTACAGCTTCCAATTGAAATACAACATGCCTTGCAGAATAAAGGTATACAGGCTTCTCCAGCTTGCAGGAAGGGCACCGTGAGTCTCTCCCAGGTGTTAACTAACTTAATCAACTGCAGTCAATTTCCAGTTTGGCCATTTTTTTCAGTTTTATTGGACTAGATTTCATCAGCTAAACAATACTTGGATGGAGAACTTCTCAGCATGTGGTTGGGGTGACCACCACAGTGACACCTCGCTTCAGTAGGCACCAAAAGTATGAGCATTCGCTTACTGAATATACTATGAAGGTCTTAAGAATGTTAAAAATTCCATTGTCCTTTATATAAAGAATAAGCTTTTAAAAACACAGTGATGACATTTTACTGTGTGAAGTTTCCTATAGAATATCTGCCTGATAAAAGAATCTTCAGTGTTCTATCTTGAACCATTGTATATTGTTGGATGTTGACAAAAAGTTGCCACATTTCGGTGGTGATGTATTATGTGTGTGAGGGCAAGCAAAACATTAGGGAATTCTTCTGTGTAACTTGCTAGGTTTTTGTTGTTGTAGCAACACTGGTTTGTAGCAGCCCTGAAGCTTCTGGGGTTTGTTAATGAAAGAGCACATAGGCATAGGAATGGAAAGACTTGATGAGAGAAATAACATTAAACCAGCACTTGTGTGATGGTTGGAGAGAAATTACTTTACTTTTAACATTTGTTGGGTTTTTTCCCAGATTTCTTTTTTCTTTTCAATGTCCTATTAAATTATTCTAATCTGTTTGCTCCATATAATCTGTGTGACAAAGGTGGCTTATTCATATGCGATTTTACTTTCACTTGCACCCCTCCCCTCCCCCAGGTATGCATGTCACTCTAATACGGATATGCAATGGAGTTCATAGATTCATAGAATGGTTTGGCTTGAGGGACCTTCAAGATCATCTAGTTTCATCGCCCCTGCCACGGGCAGGGACACCTTCCACTAGATCAGGCTTCTCAGAGCCTATTTCAGCCTGGCCTTGAACACCTCCAGGAAGAGGGCATCCATGACCTCCCTGGGTAACCTGTTTCAGTGTCTCACCACCCTTGCTGTAAACAATTTCTTCCTAATCTCCAGTCCAAGTCTGCCCTCCTCAAGCTTAAATCCCTTCGCTCTTGTCCTATCACTGTTATACCTCTTTGTACTATATGAAATTCTCTTTGTACCATATATAATTTGTACCATATGATATTCTAACCCAGTACCTGTACCTGATGCTATAATCTTTTAAAAAGTGCATGAAATATCTGCAGTAAAGTAAATAAACAAGCTGCTGTGAACATTCATTATCATTCTGAGGAATTATTTTTTCCCCCAGTTGCCACCAATATCATGTGGTTTTCCAACACTTGTGTTCCACTAAGAAAAAAAACTATGGAAAATGAATTTCATGGTTTCATGTTGGGAGGAATCACACTGAAGCAGATGTTTCGACATTCAACACTCTGCAAGGCATTCCGGTGAGTACATCAGGGATATTTGTGCTATGAGGTGTAAAACATCCAGGTAATCAACATATGTCCCTAATGTGTCTTACTCTGATCAATAAGGAAGAATGGATTATAGACTGGTTTTTTGCAGGTATTCAAAAAGCAATGTGGTGAAGAGCAAGTTCATTCAAGACCTGTTTAGATCTGCATCAACTTCTACCCCCATCAGTAAGTCCCTTTCAGGGAAAGTAAATGTTTCACAGACTTGATAAGCACTAGTTAATAAGTTATTTGAGAATCAATCTGTATTTATCCAGGTTCTTCCTGTTAGAACACATTATGAATGATTTCCACTTTTAAATTCTCTGCATTTCTCAGTGAGTTTATCATTGAGTATTCCAAAAGCGGTGTGACAAAATGCTCTAGCTGAAAACCAAAACAGACTGGGAAAAGAAAAGTGAAATAGCTTTGGAAAACTCATTTGAAATTTATGAGGGATACGAGTTTGAATATCTGAATTTGCCAGTCCACAAAGGAGTAAAGAAAGAGTCTGTGAGTGAATAAGTTTCCTGTGGTTCTTCCTTTGTAACAAGCCACAAAGGAAGACGCTCTGTACTCAAACAGGCTTTGTAAATCTGTTTAGTTTGTGCTGACATCCAGACTGCTGTCAGGATGGTGAGGCATCTCGGGAAAGCCTTCTGGGCATTAACTTGCCCTGCTCTTATATCTGAATTTGTGCACTGACCTGCAGCTTCCAGATAATAGAAAGGTTCTGAACACCGTGTTCACAGTAATTGCAAGACCTTTCTCACAGGATGTGGAGTTTGACAGTATCTTCCAGAATTTACTATTGGAGGGTACTATTTGTAATGCATCCAATACAGTTTTACACAAACCAGGGGTTCTCCATTTCCATAATGTGGAACACTTCCAAACAGAGAGAGTCCTTTTCAATTGCTAATAGAATCACAGGATTGTTTTGGTTGGAAAAGATCCTTAAGATCATTGAGTTGAACCATTATCTAACTTTGCCAAGTGTGGTGCTAAATCATGTCTCTCAGCACCACACCTCTGCCTCTTTTAAATATCTCCAGGGGTGGCAATTCAACCACCAGTTGACCTTATAGGCAAATAACAGCCTACAGGAACATTGTTTTAGAAATAGTTTTGATACATTTTTCATGAGAATAGTCTAAACCCAGGCAATAATACCTAGAACAAGGTAATCCAACAGACAGTTTCCTACAGAACACTAAAGTGCTGACTATTATGTGAACTGTTCATGGTCTGTGGACCATGAATCATTGCATTCTTCATAACAATAGACCTTAGAAACCTACATATCTAAATATAATTGGTATGTGCAAATAAGGACTCTATTTTGCAAACAGGCAAAAGCACACAGAAGAGCACACTTGAATTTGGAACAAATCTTAGTTCAGTGAACTGATACCTGGAAGGATGGTGACATTTAAGCTTTACGGAGCGTATTAATTCAAAGAAAACCACTAGCAGCCTGAGGCTGGAATGGGTGCTTTTAACTTAAATAACTGAATTCATTAAATCAACAAATGTTTAGCCTACAGCAATAAAGCTGAGAGGAAATGAAGACATGATCATGAGGGTCACAGGCTAAGACAGAGCACAACACACTTGGTTTTTCAGAGATGATGGGCTGAAGATCTCTTGATATGGAACATATATATACAACAATTGAAGGTGAATTTAACAGTAGAGTCATACTGGTTTTCCATGGCCTTGGACCTACCACAAGCCGCGCGTTGGGCCGCCAATTAAAAATATATGTGGTGGGGTGAGAAAGTTCCCTCCCCACACACAGGGAAAGAAACCACAGCTAGCTCAGTCGGAAAAGCAGATGAAAGCTATATTTACAAGCATAAATGGAATGCAATGAATATATACACAAATATACAATATTTACAATATATACAGGAAAATACAACAATGAACACAATGCAGAAAAACCTTTTCCCTCCAGCCGGCCAGGGGGGTTCCCTGAACCCCCCTCTCTCCCTCCCCACCTCCCCTTTTTCCCAAAAAGGGTTAGAGAGAGAGAGAAAGGCAATTAAGGAAGAAAAATTCTGTTAGCTAAAAAGCACATGCAAAAATTAGTGTTCTTATCTGGTTAGCTGTTAACTCAAGGCCGTTCCTGCTTCAGCAAGAGAGAAGCACAGACTGCACCCAGCCTGAACCCAGACCAGACACAGACTGAACCAACAGAACCCAAACTCCAAACTGCACCCCACAAGCACCAATGAAATTAGTTTAGACTATCTTGTTTTTGTTCAAATATCAAAAACATTCAGCCAGTGTTCAGCAACTGTCTCTTTCTTAAAGGCATAGCATCAACCGGTCACATTAAGCAACCAAAATTTGATGAGGATTTTTATCAGCACTCACAGGTATCTGTTATGTTTCTTAATGCTTCTACTAAAAGAATGTTTCTCCTGAAAGAATGATTCCACGTCTATTAAAATGTTCAGAATTTTATGCTCTTGCATGATTAAATCTGTCCCATCAGAAAAATTTCCAGGCCACCAGGATCTTATTAGGATCCATTAATTACTGAATTTAATGAAGAGTACCTGCACATCAGCAGATATCACTGGTATTTGTAGGGACTTTTTTTAGAGCTGTGTAAAGATGGCTGAACAATGTTGCTAAAGGAGCAACGCAGATGAAAACTAAGCATCGCAGGAAAATGTACTGCTGGAAGTATTGAACATTTTAATGTACTACATTCGAATTGTTAATGTGAGTTTACATCTCATGCCACCTTGTTTTCATAGAGGACTTCAAAACAAGTTCTCAACAGCTTGAGCTGTGAGGTCAGCCTTGTATCATGTGATGTGGGGACAGAAAATCACGAGTTTGAAAAAGGGAAGTTCAGAGCTGCTGTACAATTGTCCACTTTGTGCATACATCTGAATAATGATGACAAAATCTACTCCTTCCCAAGGAAAACTGACACTAAATTTAAAGACAACTTTCCTGCACCATGTTTGTTCCCGGCTTCTATTGCATTTACTGAATTTTTCCATGTCTACCTGTGCCTTAGGAGACTCACTCACCTTTACAAAAATGTGATTTGAAAAATAATCTTAGGAACCTTCCATAATCAGGGGTAGAAAAAGAAGAAAAATCAGAACTAAGACAAGATATGTATTGGAGAGAAGTCCTCCAAGGGACTGAACATTTTTCTTCATTTTATTATGCTATAGATTGCTGAATCATAGATTGCAAATAAAAATTCAGTGGTGAGTCAGGAGAGATGGCTTGGGTGAGGGCTCACAGTAGTCCCTGACACCTACAGGGAAGGGACTGAGGAGGCGAAGTCAGGTTCTTCACAACAGAGCATGATGCAAGGGTTGTCCAGGGAGGTGGTTGAGGCCCCGTCCCTGGAGGTGTTTAAGACCAGGCTGGATGAGGCTCTGGCCAGCCTGATCTGGTGTGGGGTGCCCCTGCCCATGGCGGGGGGGTTGGAACTAGATGATCCTTGTGGTCCCTTCCAACCCTGACTGATACTATGATACTATGACATAGGTAAGAGACTATGAACAGAAGTTGAAAGAAGAGAAATTCAGACTGAAAATAAGGAAACCCTTTCCCCCTGGGACAGCCAGGCAGTGGTGCAGGTTGTCTGGGGAGGCTGTGCTGGCTCCATCCTCGGAAATTTCCAAGCCTGGACAGGGCACAGACCTGACTAGCCTGATCTAAGTTCAGAGCTGCTCCTGCCTGACAGTGAAGCTGTGGTGGAGACCTTCTGACTTCCCTTCACTTCTGGGTTGTCCTGTGATCCTGTATTGGCAACTGTCAGAAAGAGCCTGCCCATTTATATAGGAATGCATGGCAATGAGCCAAATCACACAACTAGATCTTATATCGCCCACACTGTTCCTAGGAGAGCCCAAGTGAAATTCTAACATCACTTAGGTGACATGAGCAAAATTTCCAGTGATTTTGCCAGGATATCACCCATTTTATTTTGTCTTTAAATATGGAGAAGGAATCCTGGAGTTTTGCCAGCAGCTTCAGAAAGGTCATGTCACACCACATGAAAAAGGGTGTCTAGTCCTGCACTGACCAGGGAGCCTGGGCCAGCTGGAGTCTGCACTCAGCTCTTAGCTAAGTCTCTAAAATTAGATGGACTGAATCCATGCATGGGAGTTAAAACAACATTGAATACATAGGTGGAATTTTTTTTCTCACATATCTAATTTGAGGTTGGACACAGATCACTTTCCAGGGAAAGCTGACACTCAGTTTTCAAAGTTACCCATGCACAGTACCTACAGACATGCATTTCCCTAAAGTGTGAGTACAACTGTCTAATTTTACCAGTTGACCCCTTGTTAGATGGGATCTTGTGTGTGCAAAGAACTCCAGTCTGTGCCCATGAAGGTTAAATATCTTCTAGCATTTCTAAAGTTTCCTCTGACTCTTGCTCAGAGGAAGCTCAAGATGTGTTTGAGATCTAAATAGTGATATTACCTAGAGCATTACTTTAGAATATTACGTAAAATAATACTATGTTTTGTCATCCAGCCCATTCCATGATGCGTGCTGATATACACCAGACTCAGTCACACCCTGCTCAGGCTCTTGCAACATGACTTTTTTTCCTGGGGGGTTAGTTAAAAAGCAAAGGCATTAGATCATTGAAACACAAAGGAAATTGCTGCAAACATGTTAAGAATGGTAAGTCTGCCCACTGGCATCTTAATCTTTGCAGAACTGCTCTAAGTAATAGCTTCTCAAGTTTCTCACCTCAGCTCAATCGTTATCCTTAGCCCAGTTAGAGATTCAAGTCTTTTGCCACCTTGTTTTCATTGAGATTTGATTTAAACATTGTTGCACTGAAATGATTAACATAACAATTTGGTCTTTAATAAAAAAGCTGTTGCAGTGCTGAAATATTTTTTACACATAATTGTGTTAAGGATCATTTATACAAAGAATTCCAGCAAATTTTACACTGACTAGGTGAAAATCTATGGCCTGATGAGGGCTGCAGAAATACTTGGGAGTACATAGTTAAGAGACCCTTCTTTTTGACATCATGTGGTGAAAAAATTCTTAATGTTTTAAACTCTAGGAGGATCTCTCTTTTGTATCATCTCAGACACAAAGCTTTATTTAAATTCTGGTGTAACGAGAAAGTTCAGTATCAAACTTGTCACTTTGCTGTCTACAACTACCTGAAGGGAGGTTGTAGTCAGGTGGGGGTTGGTATCACAGTATCACCAAGGTTGGAAGAGACTTCAAAGGTCTCTCCTCCCAGGCAACCACCAACAGAACAAGAGGACACAGCCTCAAGCTGCAACAGGGGAGGTTTAGGCTGCATGTTAGGAAGAAGTTCTTCACAGAAAGAGTTATTGGCCATTGGAATGTGCTGCCCAGGGAGGTGGTGGAGTCTCCATCACTGGAGGTGTTTAAGAGGAGACTGGATGGGGCACTTGGTGCCGTGGTTTACTTGACAAGATGGTGTTGGGTGATAGGTTGGACTTGATGATCTCAAAGGTCTTTTCCAACTTGGTTAATTCTATTTGATTCTATTTCAGGAGGTAAATCTTCATTTTGAATGTCAGTGACAAACATGAATTCAAAATATACCACATTCTAGTTAAGGGAAAAAAAGATCAGTCTGATAAAAACATCTACTTTTTGAGATGTCTCCATAATTAAAGCTATTCTTACTTTCTGGTCTTTCCATTGCTATAACTGGATCTTTAGTCTCACACCCCTTTTTATGGTTCTTGCCTGCCCTTTGTTCTGCCATTTGGTTTTTGAGGAAAATTACAGAGCTGGCATTCTTAGGTCTCATGAATAAAGAGCAGCTCCTGCCTAGAAAACATGTATCTGGCTAAACAGCTATCAAGTGGTGAGGGTTTGGCTTGCCTCATCTGTGTTGGCTCTGATCTACTTTTGCTCCTATCCACAGGGCACTCCCATGAGCAAGGCAAAAAGAGAGGAATATATTTACAATTCTTTCAATGCTCCAAAGGAAGTTCACCATGATGCTATCAGAGGTTAAAAGTAGCCATTTTAAAAGCATACAATGAATATGATTTTAAACATCACAATGCATGGATATTTCCACTGCATTAGTGTTGCTGCTACATGCAGATAGCAGCATTTGAATTCTCCCTTCTGCTTCTTTTCAAGGATTGAAGGAGTTGCAGGTAAGGGTGAGAATTGCACCCTACATAAAAAGACCTAAAATTACCCACTGGTTTCAATGGGATTTGAATTTGGGCCTTAATACTTGTGTCTGGAATTCCAGAAAATATTCAGAGGTAGGTGGAATAGCCACCCTGTGACCACCACAGCCAGAAAGCTGATACCCACTTAGCTAGTAGGTTTTTCAGACTTTCATTGTAAATACAATGGAATATTCATTCTAAGGAATATTCATTCATATTCCCATTCTTTAATAATGAAGGTTAAATTTGTGTATGTTATTTGTGTAGGTTATTTGAAATCAGCAGCTCACCAGTGAGTCCCAGGCAGACAACTGAAAGGGATGAGGAGCCTGGGTGGGATGGATGAAAGGTGCCAGGGACCTGCCCCAGTCTGGGATCTATCAACCTCACACAGCACTGCCATGGCATGGTGCCATGAAAGTTTCTGTGATCACCTGTCATTATACAGCTTCTGTGGGGTGTAAATTTGTGCCTGAGAAATGTGAACTTTATCATTATCATCATCATCCTCATGATTAAGTGAAGTGGAAGCTTTCCCCTGGTAAACATGTGCAGAAAATTACTTGGTTATGGTCTCAGCTACTGGAACAAGCACCGCTGCCAACTAAAAATGTGCACAAAATCTTGTAAAGTATTTGAATGCTGTGCCTTTAAGCTGTAAAGCTCTACTGTCTTTGTTTTTCTCTACAATGGCAGTGTGCAGAGACTCACAGTTTATGCCTTAGGCACTGATTTCACATACACCCCCACCCCTTTTTGTTTTTATTTCTCCCCTCCATTAAAGAATCTTCTCCTTTGCAGGTGCCAGGGCATATTTTAAACTGTGAGAGATAGGACAGGTCACTCAGGGTAACACCACACAGTAGCTTTAGCTAGGGAGGAAAAACAGTCTGTCTGACATTCAGAGGCTTCTGTTCCTCTGTGGGCTGTGGTAGAGATGTGACCAGTGAGGGGATTTCATACTTTTTCAGGCCACGAGAGTTAGATTATTGCTCAGATCTAAAGAAATGAAGTAAACGTTTGCAAATTCCTACTTTGCTGAAATTTAATTAGAGTGGGAAAGTGGTGAATATACCCAGAATGTGTGTTGCTTGACATGCCCTGGCTTTAATGCACATGCCTTATTTATACCCATGAATCACAGGCGGTCACACAAATTGTCTCAGAGAACAAGTTAACTTTAAATACGCGTTTTTCTTTTGAAGGGATTTGCTGAACTGAAGCCAGGAGAATTAAATGCGGGGTATTAATAGAAAGAAAAATACATATACATTGATACAGTAAAATAAGTACCTCCTTTTTCTGTGCTATATGTCTTCACCTTCTGAAACAGAGGCCAGTAAGGAGGGCAGTGCTGTGATTCCCACTAGCAGAGACCAAAGAAGGCATTATATGAATACTTTGTGTACCTACACTGGGCATGTCCTCTGGGGTTAAAAAGTCCCTGGCATACTGAGCACAGCCAGCAAGGGTGACCTTAGCAGAGAGGTGATGTCCTTGCATCATGTCTCAGAACAGCTTGGCTTGCTTTTTACTTAATGGTTCTCTTCCTGCCAAGCTCTGCCTATGCTGTCCCTATTCCTACATCTTAGCTGTATTATCAGAAGCAGTTATTGTAATTACCAACACTTTGCTATTTTATTTCTCATTTTTACTATTTTATTCGCCCCCTGCTTTCCTATTTCCTACTTTTTTTTTTTCTTCTCCCTCATGCATTTCAAACCAAAACAGTACAGAGATGCTAACACATGTGGCAAAATTCTACTAAATGCTCTATGAGCAAAGGAGACACTTCAGTTTGTCAGTAGCCACCTTAACCTGAAGTCCCATACTCATCAATGCATGCATAGGCTTGTAGATGACCTACTGTGATGGAATCAGTGGAGACTGTAGGGTTGTCTAGTACAATATCCTCAAGACCAAGGAGTAGGTCTGCCTGTGCCCAGGAGGTCTGATGAAAGGCTGGGCACTGGGTAACATGAAAGGATAATAAAGAGCAATAAATAATGTGGACTTCCTTTCAGAGAGAGCTCTCTGGCTGACATCTGTGGGCATAGTTTGCCAAATACTGAGAGCTGGTATGCTAGATGCATACTGTAGCTGCCTTTTCACCTAAAAAATTAATTTAATCTTCAAGCTGGCATATTGTGTTCTCTCTGAACTATAATATGAGTTTAGGTACCTACTTGATGCCTGAACAGCAACATGTAGTGGTTTCCATCTCAAACTGAACCCCTTGTTCTCTAGTTCTCACAATACACAGCAGAAGAAAATCAAACCTCCTAACATTACACCACGAAATCCTGCAGGCACATGAACAAGATTATTACCAGATTACCCCTAAACAGGACTTAAAAAGAGAATTCAGAGAAAAGCATGTAAAATTAGTGACCTTCTAAAGAGTGTAAGGAACCAAAATAACCTTGCTTAAAGTCATTGGTACTCAAATAGCTTACTAATGCCAGGGTCTAACTGCGCCTGGCTTTCCATTTTTTGTACACCTACACTGCTCTGAGACAATTTGCAAACATTATGACAGAGTGGAGTACTGCCTGCTCTTGAAGTGCTCTATTATTAATGAACTCACTGCAGCTCTGTACCACGTTTCAGGACAGGAAGAGAGGAATACTATGTGCAAATGAAACTGTGGACTTCTTTGAGTAAGCAGCATGTAATTATCCAGACTGGAAGGTGGCCAGGGCGGTAAAGCTGACACTTTAACACTAACCTTGCACCATTCAGAATCAGCATATTTGCAAACTCTTTGCTGCAGTTCAGTTTCCAAGGTTCAGCACTAGACAGGAATGTATTTTCTTCTACATTCTGATGGCACCACATCCTCCTGCTGAATGTAACCCCATAATCTACGTTTGCTGCCTAATTCTGATTCTGATATCTTTACTTTTTCTCTATCAAGGAAATGGAAGAATGAGAACAATAGCTTATTCCTTTCTTTCCAGCAACCTGAATACACTAAGTGTCAGTGAAAAATTACTCCCCAGAGTCTTCTCTCAGGTTTAAACAACACAGGTCTTAACATGGTGAGAGTCATGCATATTAAGATGAAGGTCATGCATGTCAGAGTGAGGGTCATGCACATCATGAACACATCACAAGCAAAGAGACTCTCTGCTGGGTCCCAGGGAATACAAGGTTATCTTTGAATTCACAACCATTAGCAAATATAACAGTCTTTACTTATTTTTAATGACAAACTGCTGTCAAAAGCAACATTGGTTCTTTCCTAGTTCCTCAGTATCAAATGACTAATGAAGGAAGCTCAACAAGTCACTACATGGAATAACTGCAGGGAGAGGCCTCTGGGTTTGTGCAGAGTGGGAGGGAACAGGAGCCACTTCAGCTGTGGGGTTTGTTTTGGAATGATGTGAAGTGGGTGGGAGGTGCAGAGATTTGTCAAGACAAAGGTTGCTGCCCACAAGGAAGATGCTGTATAGACTTGTTGGCAGAACTCAGTTTACAGGCATAAAATCTTTTATGAAGCGTGGCTTACAAACTTTGTCATCTGGGATCAAGCAGGGATGTCTACCTGGTTCAATGGATATATCATGCTTCCAGGTACTGCATCAGCTTTGGGTACTGGAAGCAAATAATGAGTCCTTTAATAATGGAAATATTTCTACTGTGAGCCACATAGTTACTCAGCTTTGCATATTCCCATAGTGGCAAAAGTTTTGGCCTGGATGATTCCATTTTCCAAAGGCAGAGAATAAATTTACAGTTTTTGACCTTAGGTATCTGAGAGGGGAGAATGAGCCTGTTGCTGGCTGGCTCCCAGCATCTAAACAGAACAAAAAATTACAAAAAGCCCAGCTCTACCAATAGAAAGGAACACGGATCCCATTGTTCTTCTCAGCATATTTTTACAGCAGGTAGAACACAGTAGCCCCTCATGATTTAAATCTGTGGCACAGAATGACTGCTTCTTTTGTTGTTTGTGTTTAGCTAGCTCTGATTTTGCACCAGGCAAAGTGTAATGTAGTTGGGTGTTTTTTTTTTTATGGAACTGTTTTTTTCAGAATAATAACATATAGGTTTTTGTTTCTCATTTCATTTCCCCAGAGCAGTACTTTGGACACATTTTTCACGCACCGCTGAAATCGCTGATGTCTTTACTGAGCTCAGCCAAACAACAGAAAAATTTTGTCATTCATAAATTCTAGTGAGGAGACTGACTTGATAGTGGCAGGACATTATTGAAAGACTAATTTTCCCAGAGCTGTCTGTAGATGTTTATTTAGTCGACTACTCCAGGACTAAGATTTTTGCCTTGCCTTTCTTAATGATGCCAGTGTTGACTTCAAGGCAAATATAGTGAACAACAAAGCTTTTTATCATCATTACATCTACTGCAGGATTATCCAAGCATTCATATTCCAGTGTTTCTGCTGCCAAAGCCCTTTTGTACAATCTCCTTTTTCTGTGGCTGAGGCCTTTGTGGAAAGCCTTAAATTAAACGTTCCGCTCATATTCTCAGTGCCAGCAAGTGTTCATGTTTTCTGCATCTCGAATATCTTTCCTCAGAGTGTGCTCTGTTCACTGCTATGTTGTTACTCTGGTAAACTGACTGTTTGGACATCTGTAACAGAAGGAATTTGGGAGAACTCCTGTAGTAATTTGGTCAGTAATTTGACCTAAACGGATCGAGATTTCCACTCATGGCCATGATTGTAATAGCTTCACAAGAAGACTGTAAGTGGGTAACTGTTTAACATTAGCAGATGGAGTAGCTCATTAGTTCATTGATCCCAGAATTCCTAAAAATAGATTTTATGAGCTGGGTTTTTTTCTTTCTAAGACTGGCTCTTAAACACAATGTAACTTTCAACTGCATGAGGTTCTGTGTAGCAAGATAAACAGTCATAACTCTCTGTCAGAAAGTAGCTTTTGAGGCAAACAGGTTCACCTTGTAAAATGTCCCTGTGGCTGAAAGCTTGCTATTTTAGAACACCACTTTTGTGTTGGGTCCAACCCCCACAAGCACTTCTGGATTCTAATATAACTCCTCAGAATTGAGCCGCCTATTAATATATTATACATTATTATGCAATATTATTATGCATTTCCATTCTAATCAAAATTGACACTATGCAAGTGACATTTTAAACATTATTTCAAATGGCTGTGAGAGCAGCATAAAACAGATGGCATGGGCTAAATAAAATGATAAGTAATCAAAACTGTACTGAGTACTTTGCAAATAGGACAATAGTTTGATTAACATCAGCAGGAACAACAGAGATAATAGGAAAGTCTACAGAGCTCTGAAATAGTTTTTGATACTCCAGTCTGAAATAATCTACTATGACAGAAACAGATCTCATGCTATTTAGTCAGATCAACTTCTATGCTGACTTCAGCTACTGTGTTTTCTCTGTGGAGAGTGTAGGTCATGGTGAAAAATAGAACACAGAAATACAAAGCTTCTTGAAAATGACTTCTTGCTATGTCCTCTTTATTGGTTATGGGAGTGGTAGGTAATGACAATAGAGTGATGCAGGAGACTTGTACTTGCTTAGCAACCAGTCAGTATCTTTGAGAAGAGAGGGAAGGATTTTTGCAGGCTATTGCAAAAACTGAAGATTGAAACTGGGCTAATTTGGTGTCAATACTCTGACACTGTTCCTCCAGCATCAGAACAGGCTTTGCATAGCAGCATGGATCTCAGCTGTGCCTGGGTATAAAGTGGAGCAGTTGCATACTGGGAACATATTGTGCAGGTACATTCACTAATTCAGTCATCAAAACTATGAGAAAAATATTTACAGTGAAATAAAGGTCAGAAGCGTGAAACAAATGAACCCCTGCTGAATTAATTTTCAGAAGTACAGAGCAGGATGACAGCATTTGAGTTCTTGAGATAAAAATATGAGCCTCATATCTGAAATGCTGTGCCTTTGTCTTGTTTCCTTCATGATAAAAGCTGAATTATAACATCTCCCTTTTATATTTTTCCCTCCTTCCCTTTACAGAAGGGCAATGGGAATTATAACCCAAATAAAGCTACCTAGACAGCACATGGTAAACTCTATCCCTTGGCTATTGCTGTTGAATTCATTAGTTCCATGAGACTACTGAGATTGGAACAGATTGGAACAAAGAATTTGTCTCGGGGGATTTCACTGAAGGGACTACCAAGGTCTGACATAACTCTCAGAAAAAAAGTCATTGGGAACTTTTCCAACAGTCCCAGAGAAAACTGTTTTAGAACTAACAGCCAGGGAATTACGAGTTCAAGCTGAAACTTATCCTACTTAGCCAGAGTTGTTTATTATAAATACAAGCCAGTTCCTAGAAATGCATCTGTGTTTTAAGACCTGGTTTTAATATGCAAAGAATTTTATTGAATGCAATTATTATTGCAAATTAAACCCAACATTGTTAAAAGCATTGCTGAAACTGATTTTCTAACATTTATGGGTGTTGATTTTAGTGGAACTAGTTGGAAATCAGTGTTTCCTAAAAGCAAACTTCATAAGCAGCCTTTAGTTCCTTTTTAGTTACCCAGTTTCAGTCTGTGGCAGGGTGAGCTAAAACAGTCACACAGTCACTTCAGATGAAGAAAGTTGATGGTGTATAAGAGCTATACCAATAAACCTCACAAATAGTGCAGCAAATATATTTGTGCAGGTATGCAGTTCCTTTCACAGTATCACAGTATCACAGTATTGCTAAGGTTGGAAGAGACCTCAAAGATCATCGAGTTCAACCTGTCTCCCCTCAATACTACAGCTGTTTTCCTCCATATTTTCTGTTCTAGCAGTACATACAGCTCATCCTTCAAAGACCTTTTAAAAGAAATATTAGTACTGGCAGCCAGTACATTGTAGATGAACCCTGGCAGAGCAGAACTATCTTGCTTAAAACACACCTAACCTGGAGGACGTCACAAGAATGTCAGAGTCCAAAGGCCGGCATTGGGAGCAGTCTTATGGCAACAGCAATGTGAAAAATGGACTAAGTTTTTCTTTGTGGTTATCACCCTCATGTTTGCTCTGTGTCTCTTGGACTGGTTTTATAATTTCTTGATTGCTATTATTTACTACCAAAAGCTTTTATTTGTGGTCACTGAAGTGTTAGAAGGAACTCAGAGCTGGCAAATACGTCCATTCTGGCCACAACACAGAGGTGATTAAGGAGGGTAATTCTCTGGGTCACAGCTGGCAAAGTTAATCTTTGTTGAAAAAAGCTATGTCACTTGCATTCATAGAAGAACTTCACTCCAAAGCTCAGTATTTCTCACAGATTATTTTCCTTTGCAGTGACTGGTATTTCTGTTAAAAAACCCCAGAGGAACATCAGTGTTTTAATAGGCTCAGCACACTCTCTGGTGATAGAAGTAGCTGTTGGGCAGCCGGGAGCATTGTGAATGGCTGAGCCCAGCACAAGAAATGAAATGCAGGGATCACAAAAGGGCCAGGGAGATGACACATTTCTTTCCCTTTCCCTCCATAAGACAATTCACCCTGGAAAATGGAATATGCCTACTTTCTTGGGACAAAGCCACTGAAGAATAATTACAATTGTTCTGATCTGATTAGAACACATATGGCGGTCGTAGCCAGATGTTTAAGCAGGACTCAGATGCCACATTGAGGTGGCAAGGGCAAGCAGCTTTGTAGAATGGCAATGAAATGCAATAAAGGTAGAAACAAGGAAGAATGCTTTATTTTAAGGAAGAGGGTAGGAAAATAATTGTTCTTAGAGTAGCAAGTGTTTAAGACCAGGCTGGACGAGGCTCTGTCCAGCCTGATCTAGGGTAGAGTGTCCCTGCCCATGGCAGGGGGGTTGGAACTAGATGATCCTTGGGGTCCCTTCCAACCCTAACTGAAACTATGAAACTAAGTACATTTTTTTAAAGTGTGTACACCTCAGATAAACAGTGTGCTCTTTAAAAGGGCTCTTATGATCCAGTGTACTGCATTAAGACATATTGGGGGATATTTATTTTGGCTTTTTATATCTATAAAAATGATATTTATTATGGGACAATTAATACTAAGCAGATTCCTGCAATCTAGTCAAGTATATTTGTACTAAAAATATTTTAGAAAGAAAAATACTACTTTGCTTCAATTACAGCTGATTTCAACCAACTGAATTCATTTAAGAAGGTAAAGGAACATCTAAATGTAACCAACCTTTGATTGGCCATTGCTCTGCACTCTTTGATATCAGTACCAGCTAAGGGATGATGAAATTGAGTGCAGCCCTGCAAAACACAACTTGGAAGTACTGGTGGATGAGAAAGTAGACATGTATCAACAATGTGCACATGCAGCCCAAAAGGCAAATCACATCCTAGACTGCATCAGAAGCATGGCCAGCAGGTTGAGAAGGGTGATTCTTCTAACTGTATTCTGCTCGGTTGAGGTCTCAACTGGAGTACTGCATTCAGCTCTGGAAGAGCAGGTCCAGAGGAGGGCCGCAAAGATGATCAGAGGGCTGGGGCACCTCTTTTTTGAAGACAGGCTGAAAAAAATGAGGCTTTTCAGCCTGGAAACAAATAGCCTCTGGCAGACCTTATAGCTGTTTCAGTATCTGAAGGGGACCTGGAGGAAGGCTGAAAAAGGACCGTTGAGAAGGGTTTGGAGTGTTTCTACAACAAAGGGCAATAGTTTGAAACTGGAGCAGAGTAGATTTAGGTTAGACATAAAAAGGAAATTCTTTACAATGAGTACCAAAAGACAGGAACAGGATGCCCAGGGGTATGATTGAGGCTCCGTTCCTGGAGACATTCAAGATCAGACTTGATGTGGGCCTGGACAGCCTGATCTAGTTGGAGGTGTCCCTGCTCACTGCAGGAGAGTTGGGCAAGATGACCTTTGAGTGTCCTTTACAACCCAATGCAATCTGTGAATCTGTGTAATTCTGCTGTCCTGAGTGTATCTTCATTTGCTATCAATAACTCATATTGTCTATGAAACAGAATACACCATCACAGCACACCTGTTAATAACATCAACAAAAAAGTAACTGGCAATAAGCTTGGAAGCAAACACAGTTTTTATTTAACTAACAACCTCCAATTACTCCCATTACTAACCTCCTTAGTTTAATTATGTCACTGGAATGCATGCTTAACATTACCTATAACAGTTAATGAGCTGATTCTTCCAAAGTCACCTGCTCTTATTAACCAGTAATCTAATCAGACTAACCCCTACATTTCAGGGAATAACCAAGAAAGGCAGCAGCAGGTAGTCATGAACTTTGCAGCCCTACTTCAGAATTCACTAATACTAGAATTGTGAATTAGCAGACCACCTGCCACTACAAATTGAATCTAGATCAGGTGTAAATGCATAATCACATGTCTGTGTTTTGCCACCTTTGTGTTGGCTGCACAGGGATAAATAGCACTAATTAGGCATAAGGTCAGATAGAACAAAATTAAGCTTTTTACTTTTTTTTTTTCTTGTGTGTGTAATTATTTTAAATCACATTTCAACCCAGGAGAATGAACTTATTCCTGTGGCCATGCCATTTTTGTCCTTAAAGTAGCTGTTGCCCCAGGAGGTAAGAGATTAAACTGCCCAGGTTTAGTTAATAAGGAGAGAGAAACAACTGGGAAGGAGATTTTGTGCTTCCCTCAATTTGTGCTGTTGCATGTGACCAAAAAAAAAAAAAAGCAACACACCAGATGTCAAAATAATTCAAGTGGAAACCCAAAACCAGTGCAAATCCTGCACAGCAGGTCCAGCCAATATATTTCTCCAACATGTGGGTGGTAGCAAGGCAACAAAGTGGTGTGTGTAACAGCTCAGTCTGCACCATGATCTCTATGTGGGACATCTCAATTTCTGTGATAGTTAATTGCACTAGTTACAAATGGAGGACTCCATCAGTAAACAGAAATCATGGTCAGGGAAATGACACCCAAAATATGGTGTGAAGAAAGTGGCTTCCCTCTCATGTATCACAGAACCATAGAATTGTTTTGGTTGGAAAAGACCTTTAAGATCCAGTCCAACTGTTAACCAACCACCACCATGCCAGCTAAACCATGTCCCAAAGTACCATGCCTGCAATATCTTTTGAACAGGTATTCTTCAACCCAAAAAGAGAATCACTTGAAGGATCTCTTATTTCTGTGAGTACCCTTCTGTTTTAAAGGTAGGCAGGATGTACAATTTCATGTTGAATAACTGCAGCTATATTTCAGTGGTAGATTGCAGATTTCTGCTTAAAAGAACAGGCAGAGAATGTCTAAAAACCTACAAGCTTTTCCAGAATTTCTTCTGAGACACTGGAAGCAGAGGCAAAGTTTACAAGACAAAAATAAGCAGTCAAAGCTGTTCCTAGAAAAACCCAGTGGCTCTTCATTTTTGCTTTCTTTGTGCAGCTTCCTGGAAAGTTGTTTGTGAATGGATGTAAAATATGCGGTTCAAATATCCACTCAAACAGCTTTCAGAGGGAACTTCTCTGAGGTTCTTTATATTAGCTATTGTTCAAATTGCAGTTTAGTCCTGACAACATACTGCAGTGTGCAGTGGTTTACTCCTTGATGTGACATTCTTGTGACTCAACAGTTGTCCAGGAGAAGCAAAACAGACTGAAGTGGAAACAGACTTGAAGCTGAGGGTCAAAAAAACAGAAAAGCACAGATAAGAAAAGTAATTTTCAATGCAATCTTCCACCAAGCTGTGTAATTCTCAGAGATTTTTGGAGTTTATTTTTAAATGTGAGAAGCAAGGGAAGAGTCTCCATTTAAAAGAAAAGAACACCAGGTTTTCTTTAGTGCAAGGTTGCTTTAATACCAAAAGAAAGATCTCATTAGTAATACACCTGCCACCACCTATTTTCTCCTGGTATGAGTGGAGATACACTGATTTAGATCATCTGCTAATAGAACACAAGGCTTGTGACCCTGTGCTTTAGATGGGATTTATCTCAAAAGTCTTTGAGTACGAGAAGCAGAGCTGGTGTCTCAAGAGATGATAAAAAGGAATAAGAAATAATCTAAAAAGTCAAATAATTGGAATTCACCTTATTAAAAAGGATATATTACAGAGACCACAGGAACAGGCACCAAAATGGGCTTATAGATAAAAATTTGACCAATCTTGTAAATTGATGTCTCATTAGGTTCTAAACAAGTTCTTTCTTAACATTTCAGAGTTAAAGAAATAATTAGCTTCTCTACCTGTGCAGCTAAGGTAAATTCTGGAGATAGCAATGACATGTTATAATGTGTTATAAATAGTGTAATCATGACAAAATATTCATAGTCTATGTGCTGGTTAAATAACCAATCTCTTCCCTGACCACATAATTACTGACTAAGAAAAATGTAGGAACAGAAGTCTATGGGTGTCTTGTGTTAGGGACAATTCATCATAAATCTGCTGCCTGCCTCATTAAATTGATTGTTCACTCCCATGCTCCCTTTGCACTGCATTAGTTAGGTCTCCTCAAGATATATTTACTAGAGAATGGGCTAGACTAAAGACATTGAACATCATTTCTTGGTGCTCTTGGGAGGAAGAGGTCAGGCCCTCTCCTAGAGATATTTAACATGGCTGTACTCCTAAAATGCCAGGTCAAATACACTTAAGTTATAAGACAGGTAATTATCTTGGCTTTTATTTAAAGCCATGATTTCTGGGATTCCAGTTCAGGACTTCAAAGTTCTCATATTTAATAAGTCAGAATTTAGAACAAAAAACCCCAAAGTATCTGCTGGAAATTAGATCACATTAATTTCTTCCTCAGCCAACATCTGGAACTGTTGTTCCCATCGATTATATAAGCAATTCTTTACATAAATAAAACACCCTTCTCACTCCATACTTTTTCTTTCCTAGGCTAAGCAAGCCTTGATTTTTCAACTTCTTTTCCCCTCCATATTTTATGTTTCCATAAGTTTTCTGGGCTGTTTTCAATTTACTTCCCTGAGAGACTTTCAAAGTGTGGTAGATAAAAGCTAATATGACTTTCAAGTGAAGAAGTAGGCCTCACCAATGTCAAAAACTGTAGTAATTTCCCCCCAGATATAACACACAACACTTATTAATTCACAACAAGCTAAAAATAGCCTTTGTTGTTGGCTTGTCTTGAAAATCATAATGTTGTTGGGTCAAGTTCAATTTGAGGAGCACAGAGGATTAGTCTGGTATGTTTTGTTCTTGACATGCACCATGCTTGCTGCTTAGCATTACACTTTTCCCTGAGAGCTTGCAAATTTATAGTTTAATAATTTATTATAGATTCTTCCCTGGAGCACCTTTTATCTTCTCAAAAAAAACAACCAAACCACCCACCAAACCAAAACAGTATTCTTGTCCTTCATGTACCCTAGAATGTTACTCTTCATCATTAGTGGTACAGGCACTAGTTCCTGAAGTATTTTAAGATGAAGTTCATGAGTTGCTAGACATTTGTGCATCTCTTGCTATTGAATAAACAGATTTTAGTAAGCCAGCTTGGGCCAAACGTGGTATGGCTGTAGATATTTGATGCTAGCACTAAAGAACAATCAACTGTAACTTTACATTATTATAACAGATATACCTATGTCAGACCAAGAAGTAGATTCAAACTTCTCCAAAGCTCTGTTTAGATAAGGGGAGTTTTGCTGCATTTTAATTTAATAATATACTTGAGGACACACTCTCCAACTATTTAAATTCACATCAAAGAACCACTGATCCTCCAAAGTTTGTGTACATATGTAGAGTGCAAATACATGCAGAGAAACATACACAGACACAGTACAAATAAAGCTTGTTTAATGCAAAACATGTGGGGTGTGTTTTTTGGAGATCATACTGTGTGTCTCTGGTAATGTTTTTCACTAAGGATGAATTTTGCTCATCAAAATTGCTATAAACCTGGCTAGGAAAGGAAACTTTGAAGGCACCTGGACCAATATATCAACAGAAAATCCTTCATGATTTTGATATCAGTAAGAAAGAACAAGGACACTGGAACCCCAAGGAAATTTGACAGATTTGTATTCTGTTGTGGGTTTTTTGAGCACAGACCCCCACTAAATGTTGAGAGAAAGTGCAAGCAAAAATGATGTCATGATCGAGTTCTAAAGTAATTAGAACTATAAAAATATTTGTAAAGTATACATTTTACATCTGAAGATGAAGTCCTCAGCTCAGCAAAAATTTTAGTTCTCAGATAAGGGATTCTGCCTGACGTAAGGTTGCAGGAAGGAGGTTATCTCCCCACGATCCCTTTAATAAGAATAAGGAAGACTATTATTTAGAAGAGGAATTACACACACACGCAGAGCCTAAGTCTCCATTTTGAGATTTGAAGTGCACTTAAATGACAGAGCATCAAATAACCTTTTCCGCACCTACCAAAAGCCTGTCACAGACTATTCTCTGCATGTTCTTGGGTAAACAGAGGACTCAGGCAGATGGTTTTGAAGGGAAATGAAGCTGACCTCTGTTGGAAGTAGTGATGTATATGCAAGAGGTGAAAAGAAAGAAGACTTCTGAGATAGTAAAATATCAACTATTTCAGGGCTTCATTAATGAAATCAGGAAATCCCAGGTTCCTATTACAAACCATGACAAACTGGAAATAAGAAGATAAAGTGATGGATTTATGATGACTTTCATAGAGATATATTTTGATAATCAGAGTCTTCAATTTACAGGTAAATACAAGGGCAAAATACTGGAATCCAGCACTGGGTTATAAATCCATCAGCAGACTCAAACCCCTGAAAATTAAACAATGAAACAGCTAAACAGATTCACAGATAGCACTGGGTTGGAAAGGACACTCAAAAGTCATCTTGCCCAACCCTCCTGCAGTGAGAAGGAACACCTTCAACTCGATCAGGCTGCCCAGAGCCACATAGAGCCTGATATTGAATGTCTCCAGGGATGGAGCCTCAATCACACCCCTGGGCAACCTGTTCCGGTATTTTACCACTCTCATTTGAAATAACTTCTTCCTTATGTCCAAATACAAAGAACATACTGGTTATGCAACTACACCTTTTTAAAAGCTGACAGAATAGATTCTAAAAGATATGGTCTGGCCTGGTTTAAACAGGAATTAATTAGCTTGAGGAATTCCTGTGCCTACAAGGTCAGACACAGATGAACACAAAAGTTGTTTAGATTCTAATAGTATCTGAACCCATGGGGGTTGGACTAGGCGACCATTGGGCTCTCTTCTAACACAAACCATTCTATGCATCTAACTTTATCATCTGCAAAAGAAGCATCTAGTTCTAGCTGGACATTGGGAATACTTGTAGCATCTTCTAGCATTTTGGAAAGACAAAAGTCCATAGACTTTGGGAGAATGCTATCTTTCATGCTAGTATTTTTTTTGAAGTGGATGCTAGGAATCAACTTTTTCATCCAGAAATAGACAATTTGTTCCATTTGAAAAACAAAATGCTCTTTGATGCAGCAGACATATTATAAGCAAACTCATTATGGAGTTGGCAAACATTCTTCTTCCAAAAGTCAGCTTTTCAGGTTTCACAGTTCCTTACCTTTCTTTTTACAGGCAACTACCTCCTATATTCTGTTAGCAAAAATTTTTTAGAAGAGCACCAAATCACAGAGATGGCAACATTTGCAGCACATTCTGTGCCAGAATGTTCCAGAAGAATTTGCAACAGATGAATTCCTCACACAAAAATTTTAACAACATATTTTAATAGGTTTTTTTAAATTAAGTATCTGAGTGACTACACACAGTTTCAGACCATCGAAGCATGGTTAAAGGATGATTCCTATCAAAATGGTAGGAGGACAGCTTTAGGCTAGATAGTAGGAAGAAATTCTTTATAGTGGGGGTGGTGAGACACTGCAACAGGTTTCCCAGGAAGGTCACCTCCCTGGAGGTGTTCAAGGCCAGGCTGGATGAGGCATTGAGCAACCTGGTCTAGTGGGAGGTGTCCCTGCCCATTGCAGGGAGGTTGGAATTAGATGATCTTTAAGGTGCCTTCCAACATAAACCATTCTATGAATGATTTCTTTTTTCCCATGTATTTTGAGCCTTCACCAGTTTGCCATCATCATAACCATCAAAAGTATTTTGGAGCTTCTCTGGTGCCCCAGGGTTTTGCACACTTCATGGCTAGTAGGTAAGGAGAAAGGCATCTTCTATACAATACAGAGACCCGCTGAGCACCAAGACAGCCAAGAGGCCTTGAAAACTTGATCTCAAACAATCTGAGGAAAGCAGTAGCTGGAAATACAGAATTAAGCTTACTGAATTAAAGGATAGCATTTCTAGTGAGAGATACAATTCCAACTTAATTGGAATTGGTTAGATGTTATTGCTGTTTCAAAACAGACTACATTCAGAATTTAATTAAAGCATATGTGGCTCCACATTGCTTTAAGAGTCAGCCCTTATTGATCTGATTTCAGGATCAGTTGTATAGTTTGCAGAAGTGTCTGAAATTCAAGCAAAATTTACAGTAAGTTATTGAATCAGGGAAGAGTCTGTATCAAACAAAAACCTGCATGGACTATACAAAGATTTCTAAGCAGCTGGTATATTTGAACAATTCCTTAGCTGCACTTTCTCTTTGTGCCAACTGGCCTAATGTAAGCTTTGATGTAGAGCAGTACTGAAAACTGATATTTTAGATTTTACAACCTAAGAGGTTTGTTTTCTGCCTGTAGGCATCTTCAGTTATGACTGGGGAATATCCCCAATTCCCCTTGAACCTAAAGTAGAAAGGGGAGTCAAGTCTGAGGAATTGCTAACAAAAAATCCTTAAAAAGCATTTACCACAATATGCTTCAAAGTATCTGAGATCCTCAGAACATAAAATAACTGATATTCCATGAGATTCTCATGAATAGTCCCATACATCAAACTCAACCACCATTATCATGAGGAAATCTTACAGCTGCAATTGCAGGGAGACAATGCAATGGCAAGAAGTTTGTTTGCTTGTTTATTGTCTACATTTTAGCAATAAAACTAATAGAAAATATATGAGAATGTGCAAGATACAGGTGGCTGCTATTCAGAGTGGAAAACTACAGATAGTTATTTGATGACCAGTGTGTTTCCTACAAGTGAAGAGCTACTGAACTCCACTAAAATCTTTTTAAATAGGAAACTCATAGATGGGCTAAATCCTAAGCATTCACAAGGGGAAGGCTTTAAAATAAAAAGCAGTTTAAAGGTCTGTAAGATCACTGTAAAGGTCTCTGCCTGTACAATGAATATTCTGAAAGCAGGTTGAAACACTTAAATATGTGTCTAACAAAAGGAGAAGGAAGATCTACTAGGCTGTAACAAGTGGACTGTTTTGTTATTCTGACAAAACATTTTCAGTAAATGCAATAGCAGAACTAGCATCTACTTTATGTTTTAATCTTATGTTAATATGTAATGAGCTACTAAAGTCTAAGACATGATGTAATTAACAGCAACAATAACAGCAGTGCTTAGTTGCAATGTGGTAATATTGCCACAACACATTTCCTGGTATTTAATTGAAGTAACCACCACAGTCAATAGGCTCAGTTGAACTGACCTTACAGTAAAATCTTATTCTGATATAGATTACTGTCAAATTAAATCACGGCCAGCAGTCCTACAAAAACTTTCGACTGAGTTTTAAATCTTCAAATGTATGAGGCAAGTCCAACCCTCAACCCAGCACTGAAGGGTCAACACTACACCATGTTCCTAAGAGCCAGGTCCACATGCTGCTTAAACACCTCCAGGCATGGTGTCTTCACCATTACCCTGGACAGACCATTCCAATGTTTGAAAACCTTTTCAGTGAAGAAATATTTTCTAATATCCAGCCTGACTTTCCCCTGGCGCAGCTTGTAACCATTTCCTCTAGTCCTGTCACTTGACACCAAGGAGAAGAGGCTGCCCCCACTCTTCTCTCAACTTCCTCAGACAGCCCCATAGGCCATGTGCTCCAGGCCCTTCACAAGCCTCATTAACCTTCTCCAAACATGCTTAGCACCTCAGTGTCCCTCTCGCGGTGAGAGGGTCCAGGACAGAACGTAGTACTCAAGATGTGGCCTCACTACTGCTGAGTGCGGCGGATGATCACCCCCCTGTTCCTGCTGGCCACCGTGTTTCTAATACAAGGCAGGATGCCTTCTGCTTTCTTGACCACCTGAGCACACTGCTGACTCATATTCAGTCAACCATCAATCAATACTCCCAGGTTCCTCTACAAGTTGCAGATTTCACAGTATCACAGTATCACAGTATAACCAAGGTTGGAAGAGACCCCAAGGATCATCAAGTCCAACCTGTCCCAACAGACCTCACAACTAGACCATGGCACCAAGCGCCACGTCCAATCTCCCCTTGAACACCTCCAGGGACGGTGACTCCAACACATCCCCAAGTCTGTAGCTTACCATGGGGTTGTTGTGACTCAGGTGAAGGACCTGACACTTGACCTTGTTGAACTTCATCCAATTAGCCTTGGCTCATCACCTGTCCAGATCTTCTTGTAAAGCTTCCCTATCCTCTAGCAGATCAACACAACTTCCCAGCATGATGTCATCTGCAAATTTTACTGAGTGTGCACTGAGTCCCCTCATCCATTGCTAAAGATATGAAAGAGGACAGACCCCAGGGCTGAACTCTGGGGGACACCACTGGTGACTGGGAGCCAGACAGATTTTACTCCATTCACCACCACTCTGTGGGCCTGGCCAGTTTTTAGTGCAATGCAGAGTGCACTTATCCAAACCCTTGTGCCCTGAGTTTCTGAAGGAAAATGCTGTGGGAGATGGTATCAAAGGCTTTACTAGAGTCCAGGTAGACAATGTCCAAGACACTTCCCTCATCCACTAGGTGGGTCACATTATTACAGAAGTATTAGTAGTATTACAGAAGGATTAGTCAGGCAGGACCTGCCTTTCATAAACCCATGCTGACCGGGCCTGATTCCTGGGTGTCTTGAAAGTGCCATGTGCTGGTACTCACGATGGCCTGATTCATAACCTTTCCTGGCACCAAAGTCAGAGTGACAGGGCTGTGGTTTCCTGGATCACTTTTCTGGCCCTTCTTGTACATGGGTGTCACATTTGCTAGCCTCCAGTCAACTGGGACCTCCCTGGTTAGCCAGGACTGTTGACTAATTTTGTCTTTTCCATGCATGCTCAGTTAGATCGTACTTATGTGTGAACAATTTGGGAGCACCTACCTTAGCAGAAGTCCTACATATGTAATAGTAACCATGAGGACTGGCTAGCATTACTCAGGGTACACAGAAGGGTTTATGTTTGGGAGGTTCTCAAACAAGTGCTTCAAATACAGCCTATGAAGAAGTCAGCCAGTATGTAAATAACAACATGGATTTTCAGCATGTTTGCTCTTTTATGTGAAGGCTTTTACAACAGCTAAACCAAACCAGACCTCACAACACCTGTTCTCTGCATAACTCAGAGACCAGCCTTGGAGACCTGCCATGCAAGTAGACATCAGCCCAAAGGGAGCAGCATTCATGGGCCTGCAGAGTCATTTGCTTGAGCCTGCTTGAACTCCATGGGATGAAACACTAAAAAGCAGACTCTAGATGCATTGGGATTTACTGTATCCAAACAAAAAAACCCGGGCACAAAGACTACAGCATGTGCTGCACTATAAACTTCAGATTTTGTCCTTCCCTTAAGCCAAATAAACTGTAGTTCTGTACTTGCTGCATGAGTTTGAGTATTTCAGCCTCTACTCAAAATTCTCACTTAGGGTTGTGCCACCTTCATACATTCACAGGATTTTTTTGCACATGTATCACCTTCCTGCAGTAGAAATACACAATACTGTCAACAAGGATACCAGTGGGCACAATTCAATTGCCCAAAGATAGTCCCTTCATTAAAGATCCCTAGGGTCTCTCATCTGGTCTTCAGCTGTTCTAGAAGGGCATGTGTCCTCTGAAGGCCTTATGTAACAGTTATTGCTGCTGCTATCTCAAATGCTGTAGCTAAAATAATCCATTATTGACCATCTGTTAATGTGAGGCACCACTAATCAATATGTAGGTAAACAGCCTTTCATAAGTCACCTAAGAGCAAAGGATTTTATGAATAGCTGGTCCTCCTGTGAGAATTTTGTTGAATCTTCCTTTTCAGTCTTGGACTTTGTGAAGCTTCTCAATTTTTTCTGCATTTTCCTGAAATAAACCTTGCCATCTACTGCTTACTGCTAAAGACAGTCAACAGCAGCACAAAGGTTCTGCATAGCTGCATTTCACTCCAAAACAAGTGGCATATGTTGTGTGTGTTACGCCACGATCCAGAAAATGTGATTCTAGTTTGACAAAAAGAAAAAAGGAATACTTGCCTGTGGAGATTCTTCTTTCCTCTTTTGTGTGTGTGTGTAAATAATATTTAAAGGCAACTAACAGTCTATCATTCCCATGTCACTGACTAAAATTGTCCAGAGATAACAGCCCGTTAGCTGCCTAAATACTACAGCAATAATGCAGAGAGATAAGTAATAAGGAAATCAATTTCCCAAAACAGACAAAACCAAAGCATCCAGAGGGGATTTTAACTCCATCACGTTTTCATAACAACATTAAATTGATATATTCCTAATATAGAATCATAGAATTCACTGAAATGGACAGGACTTCTAAAGGTCATCTAGTCCAAACTCCCTGCTGTCAGCAGGAATGCCACCAACTAGACCAGGTTGCTCAGAGCCCCATCAAGCCTGACCATGAGTATCTCCAGGGATGGGGCTTTCACCTTCTCCCTGAGCAGCCTGTTCTGGTGTTCTACCACCCTCATGGTAAAGAGCTTCTTCCTAATGCTCAATCTAAATCTACCCCTCTCTAGTTTAATATAGATCTTTATCTTCCCAGTAAGTCCCCAATTCTTATTTTAACAAGAATTTGTAGTAGTTAAATAAAATCTTAAGTATTTCACTGCCTGAAGTAGGCAGTAACATATGAATTCTGGAATGTGGGTTTTGTTATCACTTAGACCAATTTGTAATGCATATTTTCATTTATGAATGATCACAGAAAAAAACAGTCCTACACTAAGAATGCATGCAGCACATGATTTTGATGGGATGACAGAAACACCCAAGAAACAAAGAATGTTCCATCAGCACCTACAGTGGTGCCTTTGTAATGAAAATATGTACTCTCCTATCATGCACTCCTGCACTGGTAACTGCCACTGCATCACCTGGTGCTCTCATTGAGCCCCATGGACTACCCAGTGCCTTGGGAGAGTGCATTTGGTTATGGAGCCTACAACTTCCTTAACATCCAGCCCAACACTACATAGTGCAGAGCCAATAAACAATCTCCTGCAATCGTCAGTCCAGGGGCTGTGGAAAGCTCAGCACTCTGATAATCCATTTGTGCCACTTACAGTTCAGATCAATAAGCCAGCACTGAATTTCTTTCTGTGTTTTCCCATCCAACTTGGTGCACTGCCTCCTGGCTCAGTGCCTCCCCATGAGCAGCTCCAGGGTTTTGCTCTTGGAAACAAGTGACCCACATCTGACAGCAACACTCTCACTCAGTTTTTCTGTTTCTAGGCATTTGAGCTCAGCACATTTCTAATCCAGCCTCTGAGCTCTCAGGAGAAATGTCAGACCTCACTGCCTACCCATGGCTTTCTGTAGACCTCAGCTCTTTCTTCTGGATCTTCAAATGGGAGAGCACTCTGTGGCATCTGTCAACTCTACTCTTCTCACAATATGCTCTTGCATGATTTCAGACTATAATCCCATTCCATTAAATTAAAAATGACATTATTTACTGTTGCCAGTACTGCAGCAGCTGTAGAGCAGAACAGTTTCTGACAGGAGTCACCAAGAACCTCACAGCTAAACATGACTACTTCTTTACCTGCAGTACACTTGCTGTCTTGCCAGGAGTCTGAATCTACAAAAAATGGGAGACCAAGAAAAGATTTCAGACAAGAATCCATAGCAATCTTATGGGCAGCAAAGTAACAACTCTTCTACATGTTCTTTCTCCATATTTTGGCTCTTTGCAAGGCAGACAAAGAAGGATATCCTATATGAGCTTGTGAAGAGTCATTCCCACCCACAAAAATCTACTACTAATTCGGTAAACAGAGTACTCTGAACAATAAGGAAAAAAGAATCAAACTGAAAATCACTTTTCTCCATATTACAAGGAGATTGACTGTAATCACATCTTCCTGCTTCTGTTGGTGACTGACCTGGCTAAGGAGGGGAAGTCTCCAAGAACAAAGGAGGCTGAAAAACTCTGCTTCAAACAACACAAATCAAGCTATCTATAGTTAGTGCCTCACTGCTTCCCTCAGATCTAGCCCAGACATACTTCTAAAGAACTGAAGACTTATCTATTTTCATTTTTTTTCCCCATGATCTCTGCACTACTTCTTCCTTTCACAGCTATTTGAAGCTATTTTCTCATTTGGAGTCCTCAATTTGGGGTGTTTGATCTCTGCTGTCTTCAAATAAAGGCTTGAACTTTTCACTGTGGAGAATGCCCTGGTTTGTTTAAGATCAGGAAGTTTAACATGAAGGCATTAATTAGCAGAAGCTGTTAGACAAATTCAAAATGTACCTTTCATTTAATAGCCAGGTTTAAATCAAGCTCCAGTCAGTAGGAAGAGAACAATGGTCCATCAATAAATGCAGCACAGAGGGGCTTGCTGTTCTCCATTTTTTGCCTAATTATTTTCACCTCTGAGTTAAAGCATTACTTAAATCTTGTAAAGAAAAAAAAAACACAACCACTTTTGAAGGCTCTGAATTTCTATCCTGCTAAGCTCTGATGACTCATTCCAAAGCTTTCCCAAACTTATCTGAACATGTTTGATGTGGGATTTGGGTTGGGGATGCATAGGCACAAGCACACTCAGTATATCCTGGAGTTTCTGGCTTTAGCCTAATTGGAAGGATCTTAAAGCAGCTCTCCTTGAGATTGCCTATGGCTCCAACAAGCAGAAACAAGCACATAGATTTGCAGGTATTAAAACAAAGAGAAAAGCCAAGCCACTTCAAGCACTCTGTTTTGGGGTTTGGCTCATTTATAGCTCTAGTTAAGAGCATAATATTATCAGAGCACACAGCTTCCAGCTCACTTGCAAAACTTCCCCATGACACAGTCAGAAAATCAGAGAACTTTGGCACCATCTGTCTGCACCTTCACTGCTCTCCTCAGGAAGGCTGATGCTTCAGAGCTGCCTTGTGGTTGCCACCGCCACAGAGAGGGGTCCTTCCAGCAAGATGCATTACCACTGCTACCTTGTGTTTGCTCTGTGATACTGAGCAACCATACTATTCTTTACAATATTATGAACACAGAGCTCTGGAAGTGAGTTTGTGATTAGAGACAGTGCTTAGATCTGTTGAATGGCTGCCACTCGCTGTGATGTACCTGGTGCCCTGGGATGATGTTACAAAGCTGCCCCAGAGAAATCTGCTGGAAGACAGAGAGTGGGGCAAGTATGAGCACATATCCTCGGCCCTCCCTTCTCCTCTTGAGGTACAACATCTTCCCATAGCCTGTCAACTGGCAACTCCCTTGAATCAGGATTGATCTTTTTGCTATGGAGAGGCATCTGTAAAGGCTTTGAGGATAGGAAGAGGCACAGCCAGCCACCTCTTGCACTAAAACACAGGATAGAACTTTGCACAACCATACTGAAGTGTTGCAACAAAGCCACAGTGCTAACGACACATGGGAACAGGGAGCCACAACCACCACCCCTCACTCGGTCAAAATCATGGAGACCTACTTTTGTTCAGTCTCCTCACAAACCCTATTAATCATCCATGTTTAGCTGAAACTGAAACAGCTCAAGCTGTACAACACAGCTGTACACCAAGTAACATGCGCTGTTAGCGCATGTGCTGAGATGCTGCTAGCTTGGAATGGCCTAGGGTAGAACAGCTTTACATTGGGGCACTCTGCTGGAAATGGTGAGAGGGACACATAAGCAACGTTTAAACTTTGAGGAGAACCATGTCAAAATCAAGTAAGAGATCTGCCCCTGATGTCTAAAACTTTCCTTTCCTAAATTGGAACTGAATGAAGACTTCTGAACATTTCAAACTGTGTGAGGCTTTGTCCTGTTTAGCTTCTAGTTCTGTACAGAGCTACAGGTAATGGGCAGGGCAACTCAAAGCACCCAGACTCTCAGTGCAAATCCAGGAAATATTGAACATTGCAAGAATAAAGGACAAAAGGGTCAGACAACGTTACTCAGACTAAGGGGAATTTGCTAAAGAGGAACCAGAGAGGCGGTAGATGCCCCACCCCTGGAAAGAAGCATCCTAAATGTTGAAACCTGTCTGTGGTGCCATTATGTGTATATACATGTATAACATTATATACATTACATGTGTTACAACCTGCTGGTTGTAAATGAACATTAAAAATTATCAGTCCTTGGCAGCGTCTGTTGAAAAAGTGAGTTTGGGAAAAGCTGCTGCCACCAGTACTTTTAGGAATTCAGTTGCTGCTCAGGTAGCAAATCCAAAGCTTTGATTTCTTGTATTTTATCAACATTACAATTAGCTTTAGACTTATGACAAATCTGCAAGGCTGAGGCAAGCAAGCTGTTTGTAGCTGGGACCACAGTTTTACAAGATATCTCATCCCAAATTCTCCCGGTGACCTTGCCTATACAGTGACTGTCATTTTCCCTATGACAAAAATAAATTACAAAGAACCAGTCACTCAACCAACTCTGTTTTCCTTTCCTATTTGACACTTAAGAGTCATTCTACTATCCAGTGCAGAGACAGATTGATTTTAAGCCTGAAGATGTTAAAAACTGTCCTTTATCTCCTTTCCTAATCACCAGCATTTGTAACATGCCCCTCAGCCCCCAAGCTCCACGCATACATTGGATTCTGAAGCCTTGAATTTCTGTACAACTCGTTTCTTGCAAGCTCAGTCAGACACCAGGGCATGAAACTTGCTCCAAGCTGGAGTGGATATGTTTTATGTCAATATGTTTGCACATCAAACAAAACTGAAATCCTACCTTACTTTGGAAAATATATTCCAACTCAATTTACCAGGCAAATGTCATAGGTAAATATCAAAGCACAGCCTCCACACAAATGTATTTTTCTCCTTCAGTGACATGATCGAGACTGAGCATTCTTTTAGGAAACAGTATTTCTGGATATGCTCAGTAACTAAAACTGATGCTTCTTGTCAAACAGCAAATATTTCTGCTCGTCATCTATTAGTTTCTCTTACTATAGGAGGCACAACAGAATGATCTTCTCTGTGATACCATCAGGAAAAACCAAACACACAAACACCAAACCCCAAACATTTGCAGAGTTTACCATGACTAGTTAAGTATGACAAAGCACTATGCAATGAGAGCAGCAACAACAAAAATTAAAGACATTAAAAAGGCATAACCTTTTTCCTACTTCCTTCCTGGTTTTAGTACCTTTTTGTTCTTTAATTACTTGCCATCAATTTAAAAGGCCACCTGTCAGAGGCCTCTCTCTGGTTAACACTAAAGAGCTCATTCTATTGCTCTAATCACAATAATTTGCATTCCTATGTGGGTCCTGAAAAAATGTGCTAGGATTATTCATGGAGTTCCAGAATAAAAACTAGGAATAAGAATATTGAAGCTTCTGACTTGCCTTCATGTTAACCCTGATGCTTTCAACTCTGAGCAAAGAATCTTGTTTTATATCCTGTCTTAACACTATGAAAGTGAGGAGGCTGAGAACATTATCTTGGGACTTACTTGCTTCTGTTAGTTTGTGTGTCACAACATTACATTTATTTTAATGAGAGGGTGTTACATTTCATGTCTGCCTACGATAACTGATTAAAACAAATGGAAGGAGACATGAAAGCCAGTAAATTCTAAAGCATCAGACATTTCTATTGCTAATGAGCACACTCCATTGAATTAGAAGAGATAATACATTCTATTAGAAAAGATAAACACAGCTCCTTTACAAAAAAACAGAAAGTGAGGTGCCCATGGCAGAGGGGTTGGAAATACATAATCCCTGTGGTCCCTTCCAACCCTAAAAATTCTATGATTCTGTGATTAATCAGTTATAAAACCAAAGCATGTTGTTTTAAGGCAGATAGAAGTGTTCATTCCTCCTCAGTTTTCCTGAAGAATTTGTTCCAAAGTTTCTAGTGCTGGTTGCTGGCACAGAAGCCATAAACCCAAATGGGCCAGTAAGACACTCTAGCCTAGCAGCTTCCATGTTGTTACCATTCTTTGTGTGAATGGCTTGAAGAAATTTCAATACATTAGCTATATTTTTAAGGGAAAAGACACTATCTGCTGAACAATGAAGCCCTGCAGTTTACCCTCTCATTGCAGCAGTGTGTATAGCTGTTGTCTGAGCAAAGCACTGTGCAACGTCATGCAGTACACGTGTTCTGCTTGAGCCCCACAGCTCTAGCAGTTCTTGACTAACAATGTCTGCCCCTACCCTCCTGGAGCAGCAACCAAGCAGAAAGCGAGCTGCATGCTACTAGCTTTTGACCCAAACTAAAAGGGGTTACACTTTCACTTCCATCTCACAAAAGTGGAAAAGGCATTTATTTGCTTAGGATTGCACTTACCCCTGGATAACAACTATCAAAAGAAATGCCTTATTTTTTTTCTTCTTTTTAAAAAGCTTGGTTGTTAGGCTACATAACAAAGACAGAACAAAAGCATGAGAAACAGGAGGTTGCTCTAGGTTAGCCTTTGTACTGAATTTAGGGGTTAAAAGAATTAGCTCACAAGTTTCTGTGGGAGAAACAAATGCTAAGTAGCATTTTAAAATTAAATACCACTCAGGTCATCATTTTAATGGCTTGATGTAACATCTTACAAACTACAGCTGGTTCAACCACTGCAAAAAGATTGCTTTGAATAAAGGATGCAGGAAAGTAATTTCCACTAAATCCTCTTTCAGCTTTTGATGTATTCTATATTTCATAATTTATTTCTCCCTCAGTAATATTGTCTTCCTAAGCAGGAAATTTGCTCTTTACCTCAGCAGATAAAGTCACATGCATGTGTATTCACTTGATATGTTTATATTCCTAAATGAAATATTTAGCTGTTCTCAAAAAACCCAGGTAGCATACTTTATTCGAATTCCTTTATATATACACATTTGCTTTATAAATATGCCACCTCTACACCTTTTTTAATAGAAAACTGTGAGAGATTTTAATCTAAACAAGACACGTGACTCTAAACTTTAATTCTTCATTTTCTTCTCTCTGTTAATTTTGAATCAAAGATATTAAGCTTTCTGTTCCTCACAAACTCAAATACCAGATAATTCTCTTTCCATCTGATAACATTGTTTATCCTTTTTAAAAAGTGTATTTACATTATGTGATGCCTTTTAATCTATCAAATTAGTCTCTGTCCTACTGCTGACTTCTAAAAACTGCCATCTGTATTTCTAGAAGAGTAGTGATAAGTGTCTCTCATCATGTGATAAGTGTCTCTCATAACTGCCTGAAGAGAATGAAATACACAGGTGTATCATGGGTAGAGCTATACATGCTACCCATCTCTATTAACCTAGCTTCATTAAGATTGTTAACACTGTTGCTCTAAATTTGTCCTCTGGTTACTCTCCCCAGACCTCACTCCAATTCTCAAACCAGACCCAAAGACTTTAGATTAAGGTGTGAAAACCTCTCAATCATTTCTTCCAGGCACAGAATTTCCTCAACTCTGCCCACACAGTCTGAGCATAAGGTCTGGAATAGTTACAATTCACTCACAGTGAAAAATTTCCTGCATGTAAAAAAGGCAAGGCTATAGACTGAGATTTTCTATTCCTGGAAATCTAGAAAGAAGCCAACAGCCTGGAGTTCATTCCAGTTAATTTAAACTCATCTTCACAGCAAGTCTTGTCAAAGGTTTCCTTTGGCTGCATCATGATTTCATGAATTCTTCCATTTCCTAACAAAAGGGAATAAGATTTTTGGCACAAATAATAGTCACAGTATAGCTGAATGAGACAGGCAGGACAGCCTGATCTTCGCCACTTGTTCTGAGCTGTATGATAAGACCATAGCTCACATGGCCACAGTGCACTCTTTGCTCTTCACTGACTACCAAGACCCTTGTTTTCTCCAGCTGTAAAACTGGGGACATGTGGTGGTCACAGGACAGAGTCGACATTTGTTTCAGTGTGAAATGACTATCAAGCATTCACACCCAAGTACTGCACTGAGTGGATGTTTTGCCTGCATGCTGCTCTACAGTACATCAGAGTCAACAGCTTGCCCTCCTTCTAAGTATTTCATTGATTTTGGCTGCACACACTCCATTTTGGTAAGTGCACCACAGCTTGAGATACAAATCTCCATAGGACTGCACGTGGCAAGGTAAGTGACAGAGGCTGGTGCTGTCAAGGAAAGAACACTTCATTTTTCTTTCAGAATAGCTAATACACTCTCTCAAGGAAAATTCCAGCTGCTCCACTCATGCTAGTTTACCCTTAAGAAGGATTCAGCTGCAGCCTGAATTTTAAAACTGCACAGACCCATTTAGGTCTAACTGATTGACAAAGTTTTCATTGATATCTACACTTGTGTTTCCAGTAACTGAAATTTACATTCCTCTCTGTCAAAATACACATTTTGGTTAACAAGTCCAGGCTAGTACCTGTGTCATGTTTCACACTTGCTATGTGACCTCGATGGCTCTCACTGGCACATTAGTTTCTCTACATTTTATGCAACAACAACAACAACACAACCAAAACAACAACAACAAAATAGATCCAGTCTCTGATAAAACTTAGGCATGAATCAGTGCTGGGCCTCCTCCAAAGTCTAGTCAGGATGACGTACAAGATCCAGTGTGTGTCACCTCAGTCCACAGAGACACAGAAATAACAGCTTTGGCAGAAAGTCAAACAGGCTATACACTAGGCAAAACCTGCCAATTCTGTCATTTTCTCACTTCTTATACTCAACCCCCACCTTTCACTATCTTGTGATTCCCAAACCTATTTGCTGCTTAAATTTGATGCCACTACTTCACTATGTTTGCCCAAAGGATTCCTCTGTTAAAAAAAAAAAAAGGCATTTGGAGTGGCTTAGTCCTTTCTAACAAGGACACTGTGGTGGTTTGTCCCTGGCTGGGGCCCAGATGCCCACCAAAGCCACTTTGTTACTTCCCTTCTTAGAAGGACAGGGAAAAGGGGAAAAATATAACCAAAAGCCTGTGACTCAAGACAGCAGCAATTTAACAGGATGAAAAGCAAAAGCAAAGGCCACATGCAGAAGCAAGAGCAAAGAAAGATAATTATTCTCTACTTGCCATGAGCAGAAAATATTCAGGCACTCCTGAGGAAACAGAGCTCCTTGGAAGTGCTCTGGAAGACAGACACCATCAACAAATGTCCCCACACTCCTCTTCCCCTTAGCTTTTATATGTGAACTGCCATAATCTGTCATAGAATACCCCTTTAGTCAGAGAGAAGACAGCTGGCCCAGCTGTCTTCTCTCCCAGGATCGTCTCCATCCCTTAGCATACTCTTGGGGCAGGGGCAACATTGGAAAATCAGTCTGGGTGTTTGGCTCAGCAGTAGCCAAAACACTGCTGTGTTATCAACACCCAGCTACAGCACTGCAAAACACAGCACTAGAAAGATGCTCTGGGGAGAACTGGCTCCAGTTCAGCCAAACCCAATACAGAAATACAGGAACAATAATGTGCAATAACTTCTTTTCCTACATTTATAATCTTTTCACTGTTTTGTTTCATCACATGACAATCACTCAGTGAAAGTCTGAAGTTAGGCTATTTAAATACACCACTAATCCAATACAGAGTAAGTTTTACAACATCTATGTTGTAAACTTCTGCACTTGTCTCTGCAGAATTTTCTTCTGCTTCTTATTCTCATAGATTTGCTCTGCTTAGGTTTTTAGGGCCTCAGTCCCAAACTGAAATACATAGTCTGAGTCAAGTGAGTGAGATCTCCTTCGGGTTATGTATACAGATATTCATGGATTTTCTACATTGAAGGGCAGATTGTGCTTGCTTTTGAATTTTCCAAAGAGCTAAGAAAATGTGGCCACTGCATCAGACAAGAGATGAATATCTCCTAGCTATTCAGGTGACTTCTCACATCATAAACAGATAACACTATTCATCACATATTAACCTCCACTGCATTTTATTGAACAGTTTGTGAATTAGTAAAACATTTCTAGGAGGTGTTTGAGCCTTTAAGTATTCACCAATTCATTACAATCTGCATTTACCATATTGTGCTCTGAAACCAAACATCTGCTCTGTTCTTTGGATGTTCTGGAAATCAGGTATTTTTAGTTGGCATTTTCACCCACTTAAGCAAAAACAAGTGCCATGGAAAGACGCACATGCTCCCTAGACTGGGCATCCAGGTTTGTCAGGACAAACACACCTCCACCCTCGATATCTGTGCATGTGAGTTGAACCTTTCACTGGACACATGCTTTTCTTTAATGAGGCTGTGGACCAGATGACTTGACAAAGTTAATTGTTGAGTTGGTTCTCCAAAAGTAAAACATTTTGTGTTTTACCTTAGCTACATTATTGTCCCGTGACAAGATGTGAGCAGTTGTTATAACAAGCCATTATTTCTGCAGAGACTATTTGAAGTTTATCTTGTGCAGAGGATGTGAAGAGAGGGCTGCCTGTGCTTTGTTTTACTGAAGCTTCTAAGTTGCTCGGTCAACTGTGTTCTTTAAAGAAGCTTGACTTTGGTAGCCTTATGTCCTATTAGATTTTCATCAAGACCAATGTTAAGCAAGGATCCCATTAGTGTTCAAATATCTGTGTTAATGAGTTATAAGCAATATGAGATGACATGGCTAAGTCCCAACTTCTTTTTTTTCTTCACTTCTTCAAGGCTCAGTCTTTACTTCTGAAGCCCATCTGCAACTCTAAATACTGTGGTTACAGAAGTGAATTGCAAAAGGATTCAACAATGTCATGATTCCTCAGGTTCACCCCCACATCATTAGAGGGCTCAGTCTCTGGACAACACTGATACCAGCCTGTACTTGAATTCACAAAAATTAATGTTGGAGTTCTTCAGTCTGACTTTCTTAAATGCAACTGGACTTTCAGTGAGCTAGATTTGCAAGAAAGCATCAGGTTAAGATGGATTCTGGACCTTCCTTGGTGTCTGACAGCTTGTAATCACCTTTCAATATAAAAGGCCATGAAGGCTGGAAATCAGTACTGTGAAATGTGAATGGTAGATGTGTGTATACAAAGGAGGGATAAGGATGCAGATCTCCAAAGAGCACATTTGAAATGCAGGTAAAGAACAGATCATCATTAAAAAAGCAGCACACACAAAAAAACCCACCACATTCTTTTTGGTCTTATGTAGGTAGTTTAGGGCATAGAAGGCAACTTGCAAAGATTGTAACACATGACAGCAAGTTCTGACAAGCATCTGCTGTTTTGTCAAATAGAGATGGTGAAAGCCTGCTGCTCTGATTCATTAAATGGGATGGAGCCATCTCCATAAGCACAGTTACTCTCAAAAGTACAGTCCTTTAATGGAGTTCTGGTACTACAGGGTCCAGGCCTGACTTTCCACTGTTCTCAGTTGCTAAAGGGAACAGGAAACCAGATACTGGGATATGAATTCTCTAGTGTTCAGCAAAAGGGAAATCAGCACATTCAGCAAAGATTAGTTAGTTTTGTCATTTCAGAAGATAGCTGCATTTTCGACTTTTAGTTTGGTGATCTCCAATATCAGAGAAGGCTTCCTGGAGATCCTCTCAAAGCAGTCTGTTCTCAGAAAGCTTCAAAGGGCAAAACAATACTGAAAGAACGCTTTCAAAATACTGAGTCCAGACGATCCTTTCTAGAAAAATCTAGTAGTACAGTCATGCCCCTGCTGTCCAGTTCAGCTACAAACTCCAATCAAAGAACCACAGAATTGTTTCAGTTGGGAAAGACCTCTAAGATCAATATACTATAGAGCTACAGTACATTAAGTTAGCAGTTAACCTACCCCTTTCTTGCTCTATCACTCTTTTCACCAAACTGAGTTTACTTTGGATACGTTTATTAAACAATCATCTCAGGTGCAAACATTCCAGCCTTAGTGAGCAATGACACACCAGTGCTAGCCAGAGAAGAGGTTTAGATGTGATAAAGAGTGAAAAGTTAGTCAGAACAAGGGTCTAGACTGAAAAAAGCCCAAAGAGAAGTGGCAAGTTCAGCAGAATAAAAATAACTAGTTCAACCACTGCAAGCACAGGTCACCTTCTACTTTTACTATCACTTGCCTAAGATGGATGACTTTCTCTCTAATGCAATATTAATCTGGTTGAGGTGTAATTAGCAAAATTTTCTTACTTAAATAGCAAACATTGAAGATAAGTCTCATAAAGGTTTGCATTTGGCCTTCTAATTACTGCAATGAATTTGCACAGCCCTCCATAATGGCAACTGTAATTATTAGTCAACAAAAACCTAAGTTAAACATTAGCAGGCAAAATGTGCCTGCCATCAAATGTGTGAACTCTTGCAGGTACAGCCTGAAGGTCACTCAAACCATCAGGTTTGTGGTTTTTCTAATCCATATTTCAATGGGCTGGTAATTTGTTAGCTGCCCTAACAGCAGAGCTAGCTGGGGGCATGCTTTGTTCTCATGTTCTCCAGTGTGCCTCATGGTGAAAGCAGACAGCATTGCCCAGCCAAATCTGGTGAGTGCTGGACATGAAATACATACTTAAGTCACTTTCCAAATTGCAGCAGTCCAGCACAGTCTCTTCTTCCTAGTGAGACAATACTAAATGCTGTCTTAATTACGAGATTATGGCTTAAAATAATTATGCACTAGTGTCTGGGGCTTAATACATACTATTTAATATTATCTTGCTCCTTGCCTTCTGGACACAGTATGTCCACAGGGATCCCATCATGGCAGAATGACAGACTTCAATTTTAACAGCAGGACCCTTATATATTACATCACCTACATTATTCTCAGCAGTGTCCAATGAAATTAACTGCCTGGATAATTGCAAAGTTGCATAGTTTGGTTTAAATCATTTCAAGCAACACATAATTTCACTAGGAGAAGAGGAAAGTTAGTTCTAAGACCTGAAGTCTGACAAAATTGTCAATCACTGATATATGTTGGCCAGTAAAAATTGTTACTTTGAACACTAATGCTCATTAATAACTGTGATGATTTTTAGGCTATGCCTTTAAAATTTAGTTACAGATTTTGAGCAGAAAAGTAGAAAGATATAAGTAAATCACTATTGGGTGCAAAAAGGAAAACTAAAGATGATTCCAAAATTCGTTTGATAAATATCTAGAATAAGATGGGCTGTACCATAACAATTCTCTTTCTCCTCTTCTGATCTCAGCTGTTGTTCTTTGCTCAGGAAAGATTAATCTGCTTGTTGGCTGGCCTTGGCTAAGTCTAACCCACTGCTTCTCTCTCCATTCCTCTTTCTCTCTTGGAACAGGGGGATAGGGGCAGTGGAACAGCTTCCCTGGTCTCTGACCAGGGGGATTTTTGTGTTGTTTGCCAATTGTAAATACCTGTATAGTATTGTAAATACTGTATAATTTGTATGTATTGCATTCCATTGTAGAGTGTAGATTTTGCTTGTAAAGACAGCTTCATTTGCTTCTGAGTTGGTCTGACAAAGTTAATGCTGGGGGGAAACTTCAACCCACCACAGTAACTTGGTAAGATTAAAGTCCAAATTGCCCACTGTACTTCAGATAGATTCCTTCAGACACTCTTCAGTACTGCAGTCCACAAGGTACTTGACAGCATCTTACCATACTTTCTATATTTAGATACCAGAAAGGTGAAAAACTAATGCATGCCCAGAGATCAAATCCCACTAACATTTTTTGTCATATGTATTAAAAATTCAGCAGAAACTACAGCTCACTGCCTGGTTTCTGCTGCTGAAAATAAAAGTCAATGGCAAAAATTGAGAGGAAAAGAGAGAGGAAGGAAGGACTGTACAATGGATTAGAATAGAGAATTTCTGTGTCTAGTCTTCCTGTTGGCAAGTCACTACAAATGACTAGAAACCTTTCCACAAAAGAGAATTCATTTTGAAGTGTAATGGGAAAAAGGAGCAAAACTCTTCTTGGCACAGATCTTTTAAATCATTTTGAATACACCACCTCAAAGCATGGCTCATGGCACACAACAAATGTGTGTAGTGAAGGAGGCTCAGTTCTTGTTCCAAAGTCCATAGCTTAGGCCTACATATGCTGAGGAGGTAGGAGAGAGGTATAAGCAGAAGAATAAACAGAAGTCCCATAAAAGTTTATTACATACCCTGTTTTGGCTACAGTGAACTTTGGTAAAGAGTGACAGTATTAGCCTGTTCCTTGGACAACCTTAGGCATTTACTCTTATGCTTGTATTTACAGTTTTCCCTCCTCCCTGGAAATGCTCTGGTAAATACAAGGAAAGATGTTCAGCAGCTTTAAGAGTAATGAGTTACTCTTATCTGATATGAAGAACTAACCCAAGATACTTTCTCAGGTATGAAGGAAGAAAAGCTAAAAAGTAGGTGATGGTAAATACAAGATATTCATGCAGTGCTATAAATCTCTTTCCAAAGAGATAGTGTTACTGTAGTTTTGCAGTGAGATCAGGAGGGGCTGGGTGGACAGCAGCATAATGCAGCTAGATCCTAGTGTTGACAAGAGGCATTTCCTCTGAAAAACATTCTTCTCACATCAGTGAGAACAGTACTTTTCACATCAAAGGCAAAAGGCTGTTGAAACCGTCTCCAATCTACTTCCTGTAGTCCCCCAAAGTCTCTGCTAGCAGCAGGAAGAACTACAGCTACAGACATATCTTACTTTTTACTTAATCTTATGTCAAAATCTCATAAGACCTGAGATCCATACCAAGTTTCTCTCAAAACTGAATTTAATCTAGATTTTTTTTACTAGGTTTAAGCAGGGAATGCTGGTGACATCTGACTCTAGGTGGGTAAAACAGGGAAATTAACTCAGACAACTTACAGGGGCAAATAATTATTTCCATGATAGATATGGCTAGGTCTAAAGAAGCAGAGATCTGCTACTTAATCAATATGATGTCACAGAATTTTACAGTTTTAACTGGAATTGTGTGGAAGCACCATATCTCAAGAAATATTTTTGTCCTAAACCAGTAAATAACTTGTGGTAACACAATACACACCCTCAAAAAGCAGTGTTAAAAGAGATTGGCATGCTAAGTATAATGTTATCATTGTCATTAGCAGCTCTGTTATAGGACAGGAGGTTTTTACCACATTAGCAAAGCATGATTTGAAGGGTGATATCTTACCCAAACAACCCCCACACAACCAACAAACTAACAGAAACATTGCAGGCAAAACTGTATTCTTCAGTTTAGCAGACTGTCAAAAAACCTACACTGAATTTAACTGGGTTATGTTAATGAGCTAGACAAACCAAAAGAGGAGAAGGTGATGTGTATAAAGACCAGGGGACTACAAGAGGAAATCAAAGAGGAGAAAGAAAAATAATGATCTTTGGTGGAACCTTGAAGTGCTTGGGGGCAGACAAGGGATGGGAAGGGTAAGATGAAACAAGCATAGCTCTACTCAGTGACTTTTAATCCTATAAAAATAATGATTAGGTTTTTTTTTCTTCCTAGACTCATCTATGGAAGGTGCTCATTGTTTTTGTCACAGTATTTATAAAGCTTCAGTTATTTCAACTTTTTCTACTGTAGAAAAGCCTGGTCAACAAATTCAACAATCAATGCTCTATTTGATGAACTATACTGAACTAAGTCAAATACCAAAGGCAATATGAAACTGGGTGATCCTGAGAATTCAAGTATCAATGCAAGCAATCTACTGTGTTAAAAATGGAAAGTAGTTTCACAATCTCTCGCCAATGTGATATCTTCGTCTACATGATACTCACTATTGGGTAAATATTAGCACAGAATTCATGATAAAGTACCCAACACTGCTAGTTAAGGACTAGCCTAGGCATAACAGTGCCAGGCTCAAGTCACCACTGTTATCTTACTCTTACACTTCAGTAAAATCCTTGAAGTATTACTCTGTTACATGCTCCTGTGAAGGATTTTCTTTCCCCCTCTGAAAGCACTACAAAACATGATTTCCAAAAGTAGTTCATGAGAGACAGTCCTCTGCTACCCCACAACAAAAGGATATAAGCCATATTTAGCTGCTGCTTCTTGAGTTACAGGGAAGTCACAGCAGAAGTGTTACAGTGATAACAACTTATCTGTGCAGGGAAGGATGGAGCAGTACCTCTCTCAACAGTCTTGCAAGTTCCATTCAGGAAATCCCCACTCTCCAAGATGAGACATTACTCACTGAACTACAAAATTAGTTTCCCCTACAGTGCCAGATGTCCTTTAAGAAAATATCCTGTGGAAGCAGGATGAGCTTGGAAGAAATGGAGTGAACGTTCAGTCTGTTTGACTTCACCTTGGAGTCACTCTTTACCAAGCGCTGTAGCTCAAAGAATGCTTCCAATGTGCTACACTGGAACAATCAGTACTCAACAGCATAGCATTTGGGGAACGATCTAATTAACCTGCATGTAAGAGATTATTTCTTCCAGTACAACAGTGAGGATTTAGAAACCAATGCTACTTATGATTGCCTTCACAAGGATCATATCTTGAACAAGATTTAAACCTGCACACATACACAAAATAGAACACATTTAGATACAAACCACTCACTACCAACAATTGAATTCATCTGAAAACATTGTATTCCTGACTTTGTAAAAGTTAACTGACATTTAACTCCTCCCCCTTTTTTTCCACCCCAGGAGATTGTTATAGACTGAACACTTCCACACCTTGGTAATTTGAAGAAGTATATATATTATTTTTTTTAACTCTGACAAAATGCATCACATGAAATTGTTTTCAAATAGGAAGCATCATGTTCATTACACTTGTAAACACTTATAAATACAAGCATAAATACTTGCTCTGCTATCCCACATTTTAAAGTGAATTTCCAATTGAGAGCATTGGTAGCAAGCAAACCTCAGGTTTCCTGTATGGAATCACTCTTGCACCCAGAAGAAAACTGGTGAGTTTTAAATAAATCCAATTCATTTGCTTTCCTTCAGCAAATTTTCATTTGTGTTCTGAAGGACTTCTTCCAGTCCTCACACATGTAAATATCTCATGAGGGGAAAAAAAAACAACCACAACCTCCTAGAATCAAGCATGTGTCTTCTCTCCAGACCTCAGTCTCTTACAATGGTACCTATGATAATTACTTTAAAAGCAAAGTACAGAAGAATTTTCCTTTAAAATCCCTATTTGTCAAGTGTTTTCATAGACTGTATGAGCACTTGTTTTCTATAAGCAACGTGTTTCTTTCTTCGACCAGTTTCTGCCTTGAGAAGTGGTCAAGTAAACTGGCTTAAAAGTGCCATCTACTGCCTCCGGGAGAAATAGCTGAAGCTGAGCAGTATTCCCAAAATAAAAAAGTTCTGATATGGTCCTTCTCAGGCCACTACAGTAAAGATTAGGGACTTGGAAGGAGACAATTGCACTTTCTCCCTTCATTTTTGTGCTATAACAGACACAGGTTTCCTTCATAGCAGCACTGCAATAAGGTGTTTTCCATTGGAAGAAGTGCACTTCAGCAGCGCTGACTTTTCCACAGAGCTCATCATCCAGTACATCATGACTGGCTTGAAAAACCAATAATGCATGTAGTTAGCTCTATTTTGCATGTCCATACATATTTGTGTGTATATACAAGGATCATACATTATTTTTTTCACCTTGGCATACTGGAAATAGTTTCATGTGCACTTCCTCAACAGCACAGCTGAATTTAAGTCAGACATTAAAATTATGGACATAAAACTGGTTGCTACACCCATTTAACTATTCTTTTTGCTCTAAGACTCACTAATTACTTTCAGACTTTCTATGCAGCAGGTAAAACCCATTAGCTTCTACCCATTGATGACTGTTACCCTGGTACAGTCATCCCAGCCCATTCAGAGACTTCTGCCTGGAGCTAGTTTTGTTACTATTGCTGCTTGTACACTGACATCCTAAATCTGAACAGAGGCAAAAAAAAAAGGCAACCATAAGTATACTTATTCTGGAAAGAACTGGAAGAACTGGTATCTCTTAAAATAGATGTACTGCCTGCAGATTTTGTGAAGGCTGGGGTGGCAGCACACTAAACAACTGTAGTCAGAAGTCTTTCCCAGCTCATTGAAAGCTGGAAGGCTTTCCAATTCCTACGAATAAGAAAAAAAACAAAGAGGATGGGTTGCTGGGTGCAGTATTGCTGCAGAACCTCATGAAGAAAACCCTAAGCCTCCAAATTCAATATCAAAGTTGGAAATAGAGCCAAATCTTCCCTATTTCTGTACTTGTGTTCTATCACTGGTTTATTTTTAGCCACTTTGAACATTGTCTCAAAGAAGTATGGTTGGCACTTTGTTGCTAACAGGAACTTCTGTCATGGGACTAACCATATAGAGCAACATGAGATTTTGGCTCTTAATATGCAGAGAACAATCAACTACTGCCCCCAGATTTGGTGATATTCTAAAGTAGTGAATTAGTTTCCTTATAGGAGGATATGTATATTTGTGGGCCTCCTCATGCACCTTCCAATTTGAAATTTTGAAGCAGATTTTGGGCAGGCAGATCAAAAAAAAACCCCAAATCATCATTTTTTCACTTTATGCCAACATAGGCTATTTTATAGGCTTCATGCACTGCATACTTCATTGAAAACATGCCATACAGAAACTAAAGTAATGATGTTATCCAAATCAAGTCTGATGCATTTGTACATCCCAGCTGAATTCAAGAAAGTTCACATCCTGTAAAATATAAGGCAACTTATATTGTGTATGATGTGACAAATAACTCTTGACATGGTAGAGGGGCTTGAGGTGCTGTTCAGCTTATTTTTTCCCACAGTACCTGAACTGAACCCATTCTACCTCATTTTGGTATGATGTGCTCCACCAATACTGCCTTGTAGCTGATTTTCAGTATTCCCTTACTGAAGGCACAATAGCTTCCCTCTGGGAACAGAGCATGTTACTGTCTAGTTTAATCTATAATCCCACTTTAAAGTCAGTGCAATAGAGAAGGCCGGTGGGAGAAAAGGTTGCATTTTACATGGCGGTTACATGCAAATGAATTATAGCATTGTCTGATACTCATTTCTGAAGGGCATCTTATGGTACATAAAAGCATAAGATTATCTGTGAGGTCTTCAGAAGCTGAACTGTGTTTATTTCCCACCATTTGCACCATCCTGTGTTCTTACGTTTTTGTGGTCAATATTTCTTCAATAGCCTAGCATGAAAAGCATATTTAATGAGATTTGAATTTGCCATGGGAGGAAAGCAAAAGAGACCACGATTAACATTTCTACAAATACAATTTAATCTGAAAATAAACTGAAAGTGTTTTTTTTCCAGGTTCAAAGAATTAACTCAAGAACAAACTCAACTGACAGATTGCTTTCCTTTGGTGAGTCAGCAGAAGAAATGTTTAGTGGATGAAAAAATTTAGAGGTCCTTGAAGTCACAACATTACTCTTCACTGACACTTGTAGTTTCAGCTATCTTTTTCTCCTCTCCAGGGCATTAGTTAAAACCATAAGACACTTTGCAGCTCTTGACACATGAAGAGGTTCCCTCTGTTACCTGATAAGACAAATTAATCTCCAGAGTTCCTAGAACATTGATGGGTATAAGAAATGGTTCATCACTTTATTGGTGAACATAAAAAACCCCACACAAACAAACAAAAAAAAAAACCCTCAACAATTTTGCCAACATAAAAGGGACTACAAATAAAACAAGTCAGAGAATTATACTTGTATACCACTCATAGCAGTGGGAGGGAGGTGAGGGGAAAAACCCAAACACTTAAATACACTAATACCCTATGGTTTGAATTTGAGAATGAAGTCACTGAGGATGCTGAATGGGAGTTCCTTGAAACATGGAGAATTAGACTTAAATTCCCTTTTTTTTAATTCCCCCCACAGGTGCTATATTTCACCAGTGAAGGAAAGAATATTCAGTTTGCTTTCCACAATGGGTTGTTCTGCAGTTACACAGCTCCATTGATGGGAACAACTGTGTCACAGCAGCCAAAGACTTAAATGCATTGTTACACCTCAGAGGGCAGTATACTTAATGGCTGGCCGTCTTCTGATTTCCAGGCTTAGCTTGTACAGACCAAAATTAATCTTTGAAGCCTACGTAGTCCCTTTAGTCAAAGGCAGAAATAGCAGAGAAAAGCCTCACTTATTAAAAATATCTGGTCTACTTCTCCAATATGCACTTTTAACTGATGCCTGCCAACAAAAATATACACAGAGCCCACAGAAGTCAATTTTCAAAACTTGGGACAATAATAAATAAGCTTCTAAAGAGACATCCTTTGCAGATGAACTGCAACCAGGGTCACTGTCATTCCACTTGCACAGTCAAAAGCATACAAGCCTTTGTTGGGTCTTTCTTCTCACTATCTCTAAGCCTTCACAGGCTGCTTGAATCCTGCAGCCTTTCAGAAGAATTATGGAGGTGATTAGAAGCTCTATGTTAATTTCATTTCAGATACATGCTTCTCATGCATGAGTCTAACTTCTTCAGTAAAATGGTTATACTAAAAAAGGAGCTAAAGCCCAAAAAACCAAACACACAACAAACCACCTTCTGTGTTCCCTGCATCCAGAATCTCACTGCTTTTGAACAGCAAACAGAACATAAGAAATAAAAAACAGATGGAAGTCCTTACTGTTTCTTGGCATCTGTTAAAAGCCAGGATGAAATTGCTGTAACCAAGAGCTAGGTCCCAAATCAGAAGTTTATCTGCTTGGAGACTGGTTATTTCTGCTGTCTACAACTGACATTGGAGCAGTTCTTTAGAAAAGTTGGGATGACATTCTCCATTCAGTCAGCTTTGAAGACAGATATTAATAGGTTCCTGCTTTCTGCCTCATAGTCCAACACAGTTGCATATCCAAATAGGGTTTTTGCAATGTTCTTGCCTTACCACCCCCCAAGAACCAGCTAAAACACATAGTTACTGAAAGAACAATCAGTATAAGTTCCTGTAGAAGTGTTTGCATAGAAAGTGATACATTTTTCCAGTAGCTCTGAAAAAAAAAAGGAAAAATTTTCATTGTGTTTCTAAAAATCTGCTGAAGTTTTGCACTACATGTTCCTCTTCAGTGGAGCAAAGACTATCTCCTAAACTCTTAGACATAAGACCACCACCAGAGAAACCTGCTTCTATTTTCCAAATCTATAGGTACTGCGTTAATATATAACACTGAAAAGTCACTAAGAACTATTTTAAGCATCCCAGCCTGAGCAGTGTAGTCTGAGTCCATATTCAATATAAAACAAAACCTGTTGAAAGCTTCTCAGTCGTTGCACAAAAAGCTCCAGTCCTTCTCAAGAAGGCGGAAACAAGGAGAAACTTTCTGAGCACTTGTCAGGCAATTTTTACTTATGCAAGAGTTCTACCATTGGTTCTCATGGTCCTGAAACTGGAATGGCAATAGGACCATGTAGAAGCCTGCTCCAGAATTCTGGCAACCAAAAGGGTTATGCAACGCTGCAGGGATATGAAGAGAGTAGCTGTTAAGCTTAAAGAGGACTTGTTGCAATTGCCAAAAAATGCAGATATGCAATGTCCTCAGAGGCTGAACAATAGCACACTTAGAGCAGCAAAGCCTCAGGTAGCTTTAAGTACGGAAGAAAGAAGGCACCGATAACAGAAGATTAAGAGAATGGCAGGAAACTAACATGAGTAGAAAAAAAAGTTTAATCTAAAAAACCCCAAAGTTCAACCAACCAAAAAAAAAAATAAAATCAGAACAAACCTAGCAATTTTATTAGCTCTACCCTTGCCTAAGCACATCTAACATATTTCCATTTATAAACACACAATGTTGATTATATCTAATAGGCAATGCACAACATCTCTCCAATTTCTATCCAACTTCAGCTCTGAGACACGTTCTCCCTGGCTTTGGTGATGCGTCATAGTAACCTTGGCTACAGGGCAGCTATTGATTCAAAAAACAAATACAGTGTGAGAGAATTTCACTGCACAACAGGGTTATTGTGACTGATCTGAGCAGCCCCTGTTTGCACAGCAAATGCAGAACCCAAGAATCTAAGCACTTAGATGTGCTGAAATGTGATTTCTTCTTGTATTTGTCCATGAGCTTAGAACTTAAAGTAGAATGTACATGCAACGCACTATTCTATTTGTGTGGCATAAACCAGCATCTGACAAGGCCAGTAACCTGAAAGGGAAGATCCCAAGGAGTCTCCACTCCACTGGAAGTGTTTCCTACATGGGAAACAGAGCCCAGGGAGGTAAAGTCTTAAATTTACCTCAACACAAATGTGTAAAAGTGTAGATGTTCAGATTCACCTTAGAGCAATGCTTTCAGGACCAGATGGAAGCAAGCGAAGATCTTTATTACGTTATACAGCAGTTATATAGTCTATCAGAAGGCACATGTGTCACATCTCAATTGGTCATTTTCTACTGGCATATGTGTAACTAAGGTATACAATAGGTCAAAATAACAAAACAATGTTTTAAGACATCCAACCAAATTCTGCCCAGCTTCTCTCCTTCAGTTACAAGGTGTTTACATTACTCTGAGAGTCAAAGACAAAACATAGCTTTCTCTAACTTGAGCAAAGGCAAATCTTCCTTACTGTCCTACAAAGTTATCTGAAAACAACCTCCTTTACATCTTCCTATAGTCTTCTAAAGCTATACTGAGCTCTTAAACAGTTAGGTCCCCCCAAACAGGAGCAACTTAGGCTTTAAGAACAGTGAACCTCAGTCTCACAGGTATTTCACATCTGTCAAAAAGCCACCAATATTTTGGAGCAAGTCCTGGTCCTAAGGGAATATATTGAAATATTGCAATAATTGTCATTTAAAAAAAAAATCCTTTGAGTGCTTCCATTAGTAGAACCTGATTAAAGTACAGCAAGGACAAACATAATATCTTGCACCTGGGAAAACATAATCCAAGAATGGAAACAGCGTTGGAAGCAGTTCTGCGGAAAGAAATTTGAAGTTCCTGGTGGACAGGAAACTCAACAGGAGTGAACAGTGTGTTGCAGTGGCAAAGAGTCAACAGGATGCCAGATTCCATCAACAAGAATATCAGAGATAAAGGAAGTCATTATCCCACTCAGTGTTTACCAGGCCAGACCAGGAATATTGTATTCAGTTTTGGTCCTGACTACAGAAAGAGAGAAAAAAAAAGAATGGACAGGCTCCAGCCTAGATGGTCCAAAGAAGGGTCACAAAGATGATCAAAGAACTAGGAAGCCTGCTGTGAGAAAAAGCTGATAGAACTTGGTTTGTTCAACTTTAAGTTCTCCTCTCAGCCTTTTTCTTATCACCATGGTCCAATGTTTAAAGGGCTGATACACTGAAGACTGGACTGCCTTTTTTACAAGGGGTTACATGGAAAAGATGAGCAACAGGGACAAGCTATTCATGGGGAGATTCAACAGAAGAGGAAAGTTTTTCACAAGGCGAATAAATCATTGGAGGAATCTCCCCAGGGAGGTGGTGGAGCCCCAGCATTGGACACTTGAAAGATTCAGCTGGACAGGGTGCCAGGCCATCTTATCCAGACTGTGCTTTTGCCAAGAAAGCTTGGACCAGACAATCTTTGTTCTATGATTCTGTTTAGGGGCTTGTATCTCACTGTTGATGGAAAAGCAAACAATGTTTTTAAGCAATTTAGTTTGTACCCCCATATTTTGAAGTACCACAGTAACTGGAATCGGTATAATGAATCCTGAAGTGCTTAGCAATTCACTAGTTGGACTAGAGATTGTAAGTACCCTGTCTGCTTTCTTTCCATGTGTTCATAATGACTATTAATGTTAGCTATTAATATTCTAAAATAAGAATGTGCTCAGAGTGTATATGCTCATATTCCTAAATCCATGTATCACACTCAAAGAACTCCACTGAACTGGACCTTTGGAATTCACATGCAAGGAATTGATTTTTGAAAGCTGCTCAAAGACTCTATCATCACTGTGTCCTTTGTATCACAATGAAAACCATATACTCTCTAGCTGCGTGCACCTACAGCCGATTCTGTAAAGTGGCTTATAGTAAGGAAAACTAAATTAATACTTAAAAGATGATTGAGGGCCCCCAGTAATTAAATTTTGCAAACGTTATGTCCACTAATGAGGCCCCAAGCTGACTTGGTAGAATTACTCTTTTGTATTCAGCAGAGTAATATATCCCTCTTTGTACCGCAGAGACAAAAGCGATGTGTCATCAGGGAGCTGTCTGCCTGCACAAACACACTCTATAGAAATTGCTATATTATTGCAAGCATGGAGGAACATCACTAGGAAAACACAGGAAACCCAAGCCAAGATTTGAGACAGCTAAACTCAATTATCAGACACTTTCATTCAGATTTGAAAGTGCCACTGTTTTGTTACTGCCTGTTAAAAGTGCCTACGGCATTCTTTATGATTATTAGTGAAACAGAAATTAAATGACAACTGACCCGTACAGCGTTCACTGGAGTCACATGTTTCAGAGACCCAGATACTGCATCTGCATCACTGTGTGATGAACAGCACGTACATCCCCACTTATGATCTGCTTTTGAGTGCCAATACAGATGAAGGAAGGAAATTTGATGAAAATTCTTAAACTGATGCCAAACTAGGAATGAATATTCTTGTCTTTCATTTTAAACTCTAGTTTGTAAGCTTTTGGTCATTAATGCAAAATGATATCTCCATAACATTTAAGAGAAATTAATACAGAAGCCTGAAAGAGTCAAAATACTTCTACAAAGATGATGCAGGAAATACAATATTGCCATTAATTAAGGGTACACCATCTCACACGTTGAAAAAACATAGCCATGGACTCCTCAATATAGAGCCATAGAATTGTCAGGGTTGGAAGGAACCTCAAGGATCATCCAGTTCCAACCATCCTGCCACAGGCAGACACACCTCACACTAGATCAAGTTGCTCAGAGCGATATCCAGCATGGCCTTGAGCGCCTCCAGGGATGAGGCTTCTACCACCTCCCTGGGCAACCTGTTCCAGTGTCTCACCACCCTCATGGCAAAGAATTTCTTCCTAACTTCCAATCTGAATGTATCCATTTCAATTTTTTTCATTCCCCTTAATCCTATCATTACCTGACACCTTAAAAAGTCCCTCCCAGCTTTCTTGTAGGCCCCCTTAAGATACTGGAAGGCCACAATAAGGTCTTCTCAGAGCCTTCTCTTCTCCAGACTGAACAGCCCCAAATCCCTGAGTCTGTCCTCATAGGAAAGGTTCTCCAGCCCTCTAATCATCCTCAATATGCCAGAGGAACCATGACACCTAAACACCAGACAACATAAAAGTGCTATGCAGGAAGAGTGTTGCTTCATGGGCAGAATATTCTGAATTAGTTTGCCAAAAAAAAGCCCACCAAAAATCAACCCAAGCCTAAAACCTAAAACACCACCAAAACTAAACAAAACACTTGTGTCACCCATAGCTTTTAACATAAAGTCATACTAAACAATAACTACTTCCTGTGTTTTCAGCAACATATTCACTGCTAGTCCTAATTTTCTACTGTTCTCAAGCAGAAATCTGCCCTGTTAAAAGAATCTAAAACACCTGGATAGAAGTCTGCTATTTGAAAATGCCCAGAAATGGAACTCTTAGTTATAATCTTTTCTGTTTTACTGGTTGGGTATGCCTAATAGATTGAGTTAGACAAGCAAGAGATGTTGTGATTCTACATTACTTGTCTAAATACATGCTGCCACAATGTACAGCTTCATTTCATCCAAGCTTTCCAAATTATCTTGTTGTATAGAACATGAAAAGTAGGTTATAATTTTCTCATTGCTTAGCACTCTAATAAATCACATTTGAAAGTGTTCTATGACAAGCATTTGAAGAGCACTCAGTATCTTTTCTTCTCTTTTGGCAGGAAAAAAAAAAGGCTTCACATCACCCACAAACCAAGCATATGCAATGGATCTGGTGAGAATTAGTCTCCAATTATTTGTTTCTAACTGTAAGAGCAGCTCAAAAACTTTGCATAGCCATTTTACACAACAAAAATGTATGAAAAGTCTCATTTCCTAATAAGCTGCCATGCAGCTTGCAGAACTAGTGCTTGTACAGCTCCAGAAACTATTTCCCCAATTCTGTCCCTTTGAAGAGCCATGCTTTTCACCAGCAGAGAAACATTTACATCTGCTCCTTCACAACCTAGCCACCTCTTTGAAGCGTCTTCTCTGCTTCCAGAGGTGTCCTTTTCCTGCAAAGCTGAGGTCTGCACTTGCCACTGCAGAACCAGCCACAGACTAAGCCTTTGATTAAGGTTTCTCTGCACAGTAATAAAGGAACATGTAGGAACTAAAAATCAGATAAATATTAGTGAAGGGCAGGCAAGCATCTTGAAAAGCAGTTGAACACCAGTCAGGCATAAGGCATTTCCATTAAAACTTTGCGAGGATCCTATTTAAAGTCACTCTAAAATGTAGCCCAATATTGCCATTGTTCAGCAGAATTCAACATTTTTCACTGTTGTGCTAGATGAGGGAGATAGAAGTCAGACCTCCCTACACAGAACAAGCTCCAGCAAAGACTGTCTCACTTTGTTACCATTAAACTTTCCAAAATGAAGTGAACCAAAAATACAATAGCATTTCTGGGCAGACAAATGAGAGTCTGGCCACTACATTTTAATTCAAAGAGGCTGGCCAAATAATAACCCTCTGTCTGTAGTAATTTTCTTACAGAAAGCCCATGATTTAAAATGATTTTAGGAGCAGAAAATCAAATCATTTACAGTGGATAAGTCTTCTAATAACAAGACACCTATCAGCCAGCAGTGTTGTCAGTACTTGAGCATAATTAGGACTAGAAATTAGTAATTTTGCAATAAAGCAGCTGACTGAATAATAGACACTATTTTAAAGAAGACTTCAGCTGAAACATCCAACATGGACTCAGGTCACAGCCATGGGACAACACACTAAAATCTGTGCACATGAGCATTTAAGGTACTTCTTGGTTTCTTGCTTTCTAACAAGCCACTTCACCATTGGTTTTAGTATCCAGAGTTATCTATATCCCTTTAGCTGATGGAAAACTTTATCCTCCAAGGTTTTGGAGAACAACATCAACTAATGAAATCTCCAATGCAAAACACAATCATAGCTTAATCTAAAAATTTTAGAGGAGCATACTGTGGGAATCTAACATCTTTCACAAGATAAGAAGTTCCATAAATAACCCACAGGAATGTGAACAAACATGACAAACAAAATATATTAAGTGATAGGAAGGCCAAAGATTTGCATTTCAGAAACTTCAAAGCAACACTAAGTTATTTTCCCTCTAAAATGTACATCTCTTTCTTTTAAAGATCAAGGAAACAATACCTGCATAATATTATATGTAGATATGATACATACCCATACCATCAGGGTGTTTGGTATGAAAGTTAAATTTGTTATTAGACATGTTTTATCATTCCACAAGCCTTATACTTTGTTTCATAAAAGCTTCATTCTTATCAAGGCTCATAAGTGTAAAACACTTAACATTTACCTTTAAATCCCTTCCTTCATCATAGTTCTGTTAAGAGTATTCCATAGTGCACCACATGCTAGCTTGTAAGTGATTTCTATCTATCTTGTAAGTGAGGCTATTTAAAATTAGTCTTACATCAAGCACTGGCACATGACTCTTATTCTAATGTCACTTCAAGAGATGCAGTGTGGCAAATACCTACTAAGAAAGAAATCCCTGGCCACTCAGCCTCTTGGGACTAAAGAAACTACGATAATAAAACAACACAGGGTAATTGTTGACTTGCATTTTGGTCTGCACAGATAATCTTCCACAATTTTTCACTGCCATTCACAAAAGCTTCTGGACAGTGCCTCCTGCAGAGTTTCCTGATGTCAGAGAGATTGGGCTAACAATTAAATGACACCATCCATATTATTCCTACTTGTTGTCATGTTTTAGCTTCTGATCAGCTGTAACAGAAGTACAGTTATCACCTATTTTTTCCTTTCCTGTTTTTCTTTGGAAGACAGCTACTATCCCTCAATTCATTTTGCATAAATGAAACAGAGGACCTCTTATGTTCTACATCAGTGTAGAGCATAGTGGCAACCTCAGGTGAAATAAAAAACAACCGGGAAAAAATGAAAGCATGCTGCATTTCACCAATGCTCTAGAGCTCCTTCCACTGGAGAAGTGGATGACCCTAGGTGAGACACCAAGTCAAAACTGGTCTAAAAGCAATCAGAAGGTTTCATTAGCACAGAACACCAAAATCTGAGTTAGAGATGCACGGGCTTTCATCCAAGCTCCATGCCAAAATTCAGCAGAATTCATGAACTATTGGAAGTTCAGTATATTCTGAAGCTTGCCTGAAGCAAAGGCAGCACTGATATTGAGTTTCTCCACCTGAGTTTTTAAAATTCTCAGAAACCCTTAGAGGGAGCTGGGCCAGGTAACCACAAACAGACAGAGCCATACATCTCTAAGACAAAAGTTCAGAAGATGGATGAAGCAGCTGAGCAATCATTTCTGTCCAAAGATTTCTGTTCTGCCACATGTACTCATACCACACTCACAAATAGAGTTCCAGCTCCCCTGGACCAGTCAGCATTGACCTGCATCATCATCTAGTAGAAACAGGCACTCTGACCACTCCATTTTTGGGGTCCTGGCTGACAGATTGGTTCTATCACATTAACTGTTCCCTATAGGCTGTGTCTTTTATAAATCCAGACATCCTTTCACGGCATTTCCATCTCTCTTCAGCCACTAGAGGCTGTTGTCTTAACTACTTATTACTTTCTAAATTAGATCACAAACAAGCTGTCAACAGCCTTGCTAATCACACAGCCCCATGCCAGCCTCTTTGACTTTCTCCTTATCTAAGACCAGTTGCTGATTGTCCCTAGAGATTGTTGCCCTCTGGTCTCCCATTCCCAAAACATAAGGGTGAGGGTAGCAGCAGCTGCAAAACAAGGTTCTTCTGTATTACTTGGTTCTCCAGCTCCTACTAGATTAATCTGGTCAGATACATTCAGGATCTCATTATCAGTGCTTTTTATTTATACTTGCAACTTGTTGTTTGGGGTTTATTTTCCTCCTTATAGCCTGTCAAAATTACTTGTAATTTGTAGCATTGTCTCTTGTCTTATTGTGCACCTCAGAGAAGTCTTATTTTGCTTTCTCTAGACAGCAAATATTCCCCCTACCATGCTGGTGTTCTCTGTTGACTCATGAAAACTAATCACAGTATTTTCTCACATAGCATCTTTAAAATAACCAGTGACTGTTCAGCAAGTCATTGAGAACTATCATCTTGTAAATACCACTTAGAATTTCTCTGTGAAGTTAAATTCCTTAGATTGGAAATCTGCTAACAAAATTAATGCATCCAATATATCACTTCAGAAACTGTGCTTCAAAATGTTGTATTTACTATAAAATTCATTTTATATTAAACAGCTGCTCTTTAGCAGCACTTTTTAGTTACACTTTTTTTTTCCTCCATGTGTGACTCATTGGGAATCAGTAAATTTACCTGAAATTGCAGTAGCAGAAGACACAGTAGAAAAGTAGAAGTCAAAGCAGTTTTTACTGTGAGAAGGTTAACCTGGGTTTTTTTTTCAGGCAAATTGCTCCCTCTTTAATTGGAATTCTTTCTATATCTAATGATTTGCTCACACAAGTACTAATCAAAAAGACATGACTATATACAGCACCATCTTAAACCTTCACTGTATTTTGCCTTTATTCATAACCTCAAAGGCAAGGAACTGTAGGTGTAATCTGTTCAAGCCAATATACATAGCACGCTGAGATTAGGGAATTGATCAGGCATTTCACAGGATTGTTTTTAAACAAGTTCTGTATTTGTCTTCTGTGACTCCTGATATAAAACCACATTGTTAAAAGCTTGAAGACCAAGTTTGGGGAATCTGCTTTTACACGTGTAAGCAGGAATGTGCTGACTATTCATATTGTAGACCTGCTCCTTAAGATTTTAACACATTACAAATTATTATTGTGCCATGAGTGATAACATCAGCTACTTCACTCATTTAAGTTGGAAAATTATAGTTATAAAAAGAGAACTAACATTATGTTTCATACTTTCATGCTCCACTTGGAGTCAGACAAAACATTCCTCCTGACATTCATCCTGTCCATAAGACTGTGAGAAGTTTGATAACTCATTATACCTCATTTTCTGACTCAGTGGCTCTGGGATCAAAAGGGTCAGAGACAAAACTGCTCTATGCTTCATTCAATATTCCTCACGCTGGAACCATAAAAATTCCAATTTGTGCTTTTTAATACTAAATCAGATCATAATTGTGCAAGTTAAAAAGCTTTTTGTAGTCTCTTGCACATACCCTCTATGGACTGTCAGGTCCCAGAACTACAGAAAACTTAGCATCTATTTTTCAGTAAATTAGGCAGCACCAGAACATGTACTGCACTTATATGTATATAAAATATCTAATAGCAATACTATTTTAATTTTTTTAGCTGAAGCTTATAAGTCTTTACTGGACAACACGAAAAAGAAGTTTATCTCCCTGGAAAAACCCTCTCCTACAATTCCTGTGTTCATTTAGGTTCATAGGAAAATGTGGTATTAAGAACATTTGAGTAGTACTTGCATTTCTCCTAGCATTCAAGTTCTTACAACAGGGTGCTTGGGCAGCTCAGTCACCCATGATACTGCAGTGCTGACATACAGTTTTGCTTAGCTACATAAAAGGGCTCAGAGAACTCTACATCCAAAAAATACACTGTAATTGTTCAAAACAAACACTGCCATTTCACTGGAGATGGATTTATGAATGAGATTCCAGCATGTTAGAGAGACAAGAGCTTACACAGCTAGTAGGACATTTGTTAAAATGCAACAGAATATAATTTCTGTGCATTCTCTCCAATTTATCAGCCTGCCCAACAGCAGTCCTAAGCTGTCTATTGCATCTAGTTTTTATTTTCTAGTCCTTATATAATTAATCAAACATCATTTTAATTGTTACTTGTGGAGGAAATTAGGTAAATAACTCCATTAGACTAAACTCCTTCCTCTGTGTGAATCAATATGCAATTCATTGATTTAATTTTCTAACGTAATTCTGACCATTCCCATAGCCAATTACTCTTTCAAAACAAACAAACCAACCACCAGACAACAAATACAGGATCAAAAAATAAGTCTTTCCATGTATCACTAGAACAACACACATTCTACCGTTGCTTTCTGGGTCTGAAGCCAAAGAAGTGGGGTAACACAAAAGAAAATGAATCTAAACTGTAATATATCAATTCAAATGCAAAATACACACCACTGACCACTAAACTAAAAACTTGGACATTTTCTTGCAATATAACATTGCCATCTTCTGAAAACAGTCATGTAGGAAAGATGTATTGTATTGTATTAATCAGTCTTTTGGGAAGGCATCATTATTCATGCAGGTATTAAAAGAATCTCTTTGGTATAAATGCCACATCCAGAATCATTCAAAACCTTCCTACCAATATTTCTTGAATTAAAAAGCTTGAAAAGACAGACTGATTTAAAAGTTCCTAAATTTCTTTCTTAATGTAAGTATCACTATCTTTTAAATAGCCTACCTTGAAGAGAGGTTTTAACAAGACTTAAACAAGCCATTACAAAAAAATTCACATTTATGTCAAATGATAAATATTTTCATAACAAATTCATCAGAATTTGTTTGGTCAGATGCATTAAACAAACAGAAGGGGTATAGGTACTCAATTACATGGACTGTTTTCTGGTACTTAAAGTCAGTTATATAACAGTCTCAGAAATGAAAAATTAAAGTGACATTTTAATAATGAAGAGCTGCCAAAATACAGAAAACATTTCAAACTGAATAGAAACTCACTTCCAAGTTTAGATACCCCATTTACAATATATACTGCTTTAGCTCAGAATATCCTCGCTTAAAGCCCCTGCCACAGTGGATCAGTGAAGGCTAGCATTTTAGGAGAGATACTATTGCTCCACCTAGTGAAAAATTCGTAACACATCAGGCTTCAAGTCTGGAGCCAAACGACGTACTGTATTAGTCTAGGAAAAAAAAAAACATCCCTCCTCAAGGTAAATTCCATTAATCCCTCTGTTGAAATAAACCTATCATGCACTGCAAAATCAGAACTAAGACTATTCATAACTTTTGAGGTAAGTCATAAATGGGAAATTGAACTCTAGTGGAGATCACAAGAAATAAGGTGTAGGGGGAAAAAAAATCTCCACTCCTAATGATTGAAAACAAAGAAAAAACCCAACAAAAAACCCCCAAACAAAAACCCCCAGGGTCCACCCCATCACTGATTGCTTCCTCTTGCAGTAAAATCTTCTCTAAACCCTCCTAGCTTTCTACCTTATTCATTGAATTGTTTTTGAGAATGCTTAATGATCTTCCCATCCTTTGGTCTCCTTTCTTCCTTTTCACACCCTATTCAAGTTGTCCTCGCAATTCCCAGCAGCCAGCCAGACCTTCCAATGGCCTCTTCATGATTTCGCTTGAGCTGTGCTTTTTGTTTTCAGCAATAGGCACCCATGACATCCTTACTTAAGAAGTGAGGAAGTGACAGAAAAAAAAGCCACCCCCTGCAGAATATCTTTTTCCTTCCAACACGAACTTGGATACATATGACCAGTAAATTAGTGACCAGTCAAAAGACCCAATGGTCTGAATTTGCATCTGTGTTAGATAGTAACATGATAATAAAACCATTCAAGATATGGTCCTCAGAGTAAAGAGCTATGTACAGCAGAGAAGCGTAAATGTGGGGAACTAAGGAACAGCTTGCAATTCATATTGAGTTGCCCCTAAGGTTTTAACATCCTTATTTTGCTTTCAGAATGTGTCAGGGAAAAAAAATATCTTCATGATACATGATTGTTAGTTTTGAGACAGTTAATGAATACTGATCCATGAAGAGAAAGGATACTCATATGCATAAAAATGTCTCAAGAAGAGACAGAAAATTAACAAAAAGACAGAGAAAGGCTTAGGGGCCTCAAAGACAAAGCACAGGATCTGAATTGTTGCCATCCTCATTAGATTGACCAGAACTCAGAGGCTGCTGAGTTCATGTGAATGTCAGTGACCAAAAGTACAAACTATTCACAAAGTGGCCCAGTTGTGTGAGGGAGGGTATAAATTTTGCAAAATTCCAGCTTCACTTCTGAAAGCATTCCAGAGGCTTTGGTAATTCTCTCAAATCTCCTTTTCTCTAGGTTTACATCTACCGATAATGATTTTCTCCTGGCTTCTCTCCACAGACTTACCACTTTCTGTCTGATAAAATCCTCATTACACTGGCATGTAATTCCTTGAACAGAGATCAAAAAACCAAAAGGCTTTCTGACCTACAAAGTTGCTAGATTATCTTTTGAAGGCATGGGAGGGGAAAAAGGAAGCTCTTTGATATTTTGTAACATTAGTAAGTGATGTTTGTGAACCCAATTAAAAAAAAACAACACTTCTAATAAGGAACAGAAGTAAAAGGCATTTTATGCCAATTAAATCAAAAGCTAATCAAGTGATAGGAAAGTTGAGGGTGCATAATTACTGGGAAGACTATCAGCAAGACAGTGTAAATTGGATGGGGTGTGATCATTGTGTGCCATCTAGGTACAAAATTTTTGTTGGCACAAAAAGGCTTAGCTGTCTGTAAGATCATCATGGGAACACATTTATCATGCTTTTGAAAGAACTAGAAAGCTCAGTAGCTGGGTTGTGTTCATACAGGTGTAGTCTACCACCATTCTCAATTCCCACCTATTTAATGAAAATAGTATGTATTTTATTTCATATATTTTAAGTGATCACAGATACAACTGCAGTTGGATTGCCTCTTTGTGGTTGAGAAGTTGTTCAGCCATGCTCAGAAACTAGGACAAATGTAATTGTACAAGCTGCACTTCTGCTAGCCATGCTGATTATTTTAGGTAGAGGGCTAGAGGCCATGGGGTAGCTAATGGTGTTTGATATTCATCACACAAGAGCTACAGGTACTCAACACCTCAGGCTGTATTGTACTTCACGTGTTGCAACTGGAATCACCCCACTACTATTTCAGAAAATGAATAGTTTCCAACAAACAATATTTCAGAAAAATTTTTATTGATGTGCCACACCCATCAGAAACCTACAGTACAACATTCCAGAATTCACAAAGTTTAAGAAACTTTAATGCAGTTGTCTTTCAATCAGTGCAAAGAGATGTAGCAAAAAACCCACTGGGAATACTGCATCCCTAAAGTCACTCAATCAGTTTAGGCACTGTCTCCATCTAGCCAGTACATGGAACTAAACTGCTTAGTTTAGGAAGGATGTTGACTTGCTGGAACATGTCCAGAGAAGGGCAACAAGGTTGGTGAGGGATTTGGAACACAAGCCCTATGAGGAGAGGCTGAGGGAGCTGGGGTTGCTTAGCCTGGAGGAGACTCAGGGGTGACCTCATTGCTCTCTACAACTACCTGAAGGGAGGTTGTAGACAGGCAGAGGTTGGTCTCTTCTCCCAGGTAGCCAGCACCAGAACAAGAGGACACAGTCTCAGGCTGCACCAGGGGAGGTTTAGGCTGGGTGGTAGGAAGAAGTTCTACACATCAAGAGTGATTGCCCATTGGAATGGGCTGCCCAGGGAGGTGGTGGAGTCACCATCATTGGAGGTGTTCAGGAGGAGACTTGATAGGGTCCTTGGTGCCATGGTTTAGTTGATTAGGTGGGTTGGATTAGTTGATAGGTTGGACATGATGATCTTGAAGGTCTCTTCCAACCTGGTTTATTCTATTCTAGCAGTTGCTTCATCACTCAACAGCCCCAGTAGAAAAGTGAGATAGATTAGGAAAATACCCACAAGTTGAAATGAAAACAGATATAATGAAATAGCCAAACTAGTACCAATGTCAAGATAAACTTACACTTAGCCCAGTAAAGGGACAGCAAACACACCAAACAAGGAGAGAGTCCTCAAGAGCCAGGAGGAGGGGGGCATGGGGGGTGGAGGAAGAGAGCAAAGTTAGGAAGGTTTCACTTTAAGTTAGTCTTTATACTTTATAAGTTCATAAGGTTATAAGGTACACCTGTAAGCCAACTGGAGTCAGGTGTGCTGGCTAATGGCCTGCAGTCAACAGCTGGCCTGGGATTCTGTCCCAATAGCACCAGGACAGATACTGTGAAGTTGTGTTAGAAAATTAGTTTTAACCTGAATGTTTAATGTTTACCTAGCTGAAACATATATATATATATAGGCAGGAAACAGCTGAAAGAACATGTTATGTTTTTTAAAACACTTCCAATTTTTAAGTAAGGGAAGTGCAATTTCCACTGACAGGATAGGAAGTATAGATGCTACACCAAAAGTCTCCCACATTCAAGCATAAAAGTGTGAATATACACAAAACAGAAGAAATCTGTTTCACCCACATGTTGAAGCAGCACTATTTATTGATAACAGTGAATCTGGCACACATAACACTAATTATCTGTATAATCATTTGCACAGTGAAGATCTGAGTGAATTTTGTTCCTGGACAAGAAAAAAAGCCACAATTTAAGTAGAGATCTGCCTGGCACAAGCTATTACAAATAGATTTCTCAATGAGATTCCAAGACAATACCAAAATAGCATCTTGAAGTGCTTTTAATGAAAACCAGTGACTTGGAATTCATGTGATTCAGTCAATGTTCCACTGATTCAACACCATTTACTCACCCTTCTGCTGATTCTTTGTCATTTGCTCCTTGCTATTTATTTTGTGTCTAGGAAGGGTTAGTATTGTTTAAAATAAAGAAAAAAAAATAAAAAGAGGAAGCTCAGAGAAAGAAAAGGAATTTAGCCAATACATAGGTTAAATTGAAGCATTTTATTTGTCACTTCTTGAGTACATAATAGGTATATTCTGTTTTATCATGAATTTTCAATTAGCTGAAAATTAAGACTAAGATTAGCTGAAAACTAGACTCAAGGAGCCTCCAGGTAAAAATAGTCTAATTAGTATAATACCACATGGCTAAAGAGCTCCTGCTCCACCACCACCATTTTTGCACTCATCCCTGAGCTGGGAGATGCAAGACCCTCACCAGCCAAGATACTGTGCAGAGGAGCTCAGCTCCAGTAAGAAAAGCCCAGCCAGAACCCATGGATGATATCAGAATGGTTGTCAGTCCTCGTCCTACCTAACCGGGGGGCCACCAGGCCCCCCGGCCTTTGTCGTCACCACCACCATCACCCAGTGTGCACCACAGGGACTCACCAGCGATGAGAGGACGATCTCTCAGCCCAGATGGGCTCAGCTTAGGGCTTCTGCCTTTCCTGGAGGGGATTAAAAAGGGGAGTGGGTGGGAAGAGTCAAGTGGCCACACCTGGGGTGGGAGGAGAGTCCAACAGAGCCCAGGTGCTCTGGAGGGGAAAATTATAGGTAATTATAGGATTAGGGGGAATGGAACAAAAAATAATAGAAATGGGTAGATTCAGATTGGATGTTAGGAAGAAATTCTTCACCATTAGGGTGGCTAAACACTGGAACAGGTTGCCCAGGGAGGTGGTAGAAGCCCCATCCCTGGGAGTTTTTAAGGCCAGGCTGGATGTGGCTCTGGGCAACCTGATCTAGTGTAAGGTGTCCCTGCCCATGGCAGGGGGGTTGGGACTGGATAATCCTTGAGGTCCCCTCCAACCCCAACAATTCTATGATTCTATGATTCCAAAACAATTTTGCAGTTTAGGCTGGATGTTAGGAAGAAATTCTTCACAGAAAGAGTGATTTGTCCTGGAATGGGCTGCCCAGGCTGGTGGTGGAGTCGCTGTCCCTGGAACTGTTTAATATACAACGGGATAAGGCACTTAGTGCCATGGTTTAGTTGATTAGATGGTGTTGAGTAATAGGTTGGACTTGATGATCTCAAAGGTCTTCTCCAACCTGGTTAATTCTGTGATTCTGTGAAAACAAATTAAAAAGCCCAGAACTTGTTCCACGCTTCTTTTCAAACTTATTTATGTCTGTCTTCATGCGGAGGTGAAAAAAGACCTGGAGAAAGGTTGCTTACAGCAGTGTTAGGATGCCCTCTTGTGGTTAAACCCTGCACTTGGTTTCACGGTCTCAACCTTTCAGTATCACAGGTTCAATTCTGCTCGTAGATCTGAGCAGTCTTGCGTTGCTAATTCTGCTTAACCTGAATTAACTTTTTCGGCCACATAACTCACTGACAAAAGCATTCCTAAAAACAAAAAATCTCAGCCTTTACACCACACAAACTTAGCAAGTGAGGGTACAGTGTTTTCTCACATGGCAATATGTTACAAGTCAATTCACAGCTCTATGTAAATAAATTCATTAATATAAGGAACTACATATTTGTAATAAAAACTTACCCACCGCAAAATGTTAAAGAAATAGTATGGTACTAGCCATTTATTTAAAGAAATTAGAGCAATAGATATTGATAGATTACAACAACATATAGAACACACATGTTTTGATGTAAAAAAATGAGTGTGTTAGCTAATTACATGTACTACTTGCTTTTTAAAGTTGTCTCATCAAATTTTCTTGCAACAAAAATCAGAGAACTGAGCACAGATTTGATGTTGGATAGAGACTATTAACCTGGATCATCTCATCTGACACATCATCCCTTCGTAGATGAAACCACTCAAGACTTTAGCCTGATTTTGCAATTCCCTGAAAGTGTTCAAAAATCATACAGATTTCATGATACAACTTTTCTGAGTGATTATATTTCAAGGGATGGCCCAACAGTATTTGTGTATCTTGTGGTAGGATCACCAGTGGTGGTATTTGCACCTGCCAGGTGGTATTCATATGACCTTGCACCTTACTAAATTTAGGAGCTATTGCAAAGCCATTTTTGCACTGGCTTTGCTGTCTGAAGTTTTGGAAGCTCATCAGCATCATAACCTTGGACTCTCACCAGTTGGCTGTGTGCCACGTGCTGATATGCTATGATTGCAGCTGGAGAAGGCCTGAATTCAGCTGCTTGTTTATGTAACACAAACTTTAGAGGTATGTGGGTGAAAACCAAACATTGCTCATAGTGTACACACCAAATAGTCCCTTGCATTATTACCTCCCCTCATTCCTTTTCCTTAAAGAAAAAAAGTAAAAACAATAAGAGTCTGCTGAGTGAAGTACACTAGAACAATGATGATGACCACAACAGCAACAACAAAAAAGGTAGATCTAAGGCAAAATGTGGTTATCTTTATGTGTCAATCAGGAGACACTGAGAGTGGTCATGTATTGAAAAAACCTCCCTGGCTTTTGAGACATCATCAACAAACTTCTGACAGCTTCTTACACTAGGAGGTTCTGCACACTGGTGGCATGAAGACTTGAGAAAGAAAATCAAGTTGTGTGGGAGGGAGCTGGTTTATTTCTGTTGCCTAAGAGGCCTAATTTTCCTCACTTTTCTTTAGCTGGGTTAACTTTGCAATGCTTGGAACTGACTGATTTAGAATTGTAAGCCTAATTTGCAAGGAGCGGACATCAATACTCTGCCACTAGTTAAACTCTCAGCTGATTATAGTTTGCATATCTGAACATGTGATTGTTTTAGATGTTTAAAGGCTGTCATTATTTCCCCTGCACCCAGTTACAGGCATGGTCATAATCAAACTGAGAAACTTCTAATGAACCTCCAAGGTACAGTAGTATTACTGCCCTGGCTCAGCCTGGCTTTGCCAGGTGGCTCATGGCCACTTCTTGCCCATTGCAGGCTCCTGGCCAGCCATCCAAGAAGCCAGATAGCTAGTGACCTTGACAGAGGAGGTAGTGGGTGACTGCTTGTCCGTCAAAAACCCAGGCATCTGTCTTATTGTGTAGCCTGCACTGCCTCGCTGTGCCAGGAGCAAAGTGGTGTAGACAGGAATCACCTGGTGAGTACCAAGCTGTCATTAGTCTCTCAGCTCCCAGCATGAAGGAGAAAGTCTGACAGCCACAGTCTTGTTGCTGTGGCTGTGAACTCACAGCTTTCTCTGCAGCCATATTTCAGCACAAGGGATCAATGGAAAAGCCAGGCCACGTGTCTTCAGACAACACAATACACCAGACGTGCCCAAAGCCCTGAAAACTGAGTCTAAGTGTTGAGATGCAGATGGCAGACAGCTGCTGTAGATTCTGTTGCTGGTGTTAACCTGCCAACCACACAACAGCCTTCAGACACCTCATTGCAACATTCCTGAGCTCTGGTTAGCTCCATATCTCTATATCACCTAGAGTGCAATGAGACTTTCCCTTCCAGCAAAGCCTGCTGACGTGTTGTGTATGATAGTGAATGTACAGAGAAAAAGGACTTGTGTCAATTCCAGAAGCATAGCCACTTTGAACTGTCAGCTCTGGGGCACCTAAATCTGAAACAAAGCAGATTTCACAATTCAGTATAAAAGTCACTAACAGATTTAGCAGTTTTGACTTTAAATTGAATCATAATCAGGAAGCCTAAAAAAAGGCTCTATATTTGCATTTCTAAAAGCAAGATTCCTATTTTTATAATCTTTATTGTGTAAGAGGAAAAAATATGAGTCATTTCCACATCTTAATGTACATAACCATAGTATTTTGATTGGAACTTGGACAAACTACATTTTTGAAGTAAGTTCTGCAAACTTACTTTAAAAGCTAATGGAAATCAAGCCTTTCAAGGATCTTTCATCTATGGGCATGATCTGACATTCACTGTAATTACTAGAAGGATCTTCTTGTTCATATACAGATTTATTGTGAGAGATGAGCAGCAGAAAATTTCTAGCTATCAAATATGTTAGGAAACAAAAGGTATACAGAGACACCAAAAATTATTTAAGTTCCTTGACTAGGCTATGTTCTACCATTTTAGTGCATAAATATTTTTGCAATGGGTACTGAGAAATAACTTCCTATTTATGAATAGCTTTGTAATATGCTTTCCTATTCTCCAATCAGTACAGGGCATTCTTGTAATCAGTGTTCAAAATCTTGTATTTCCTTTCTGGCTTCTCTTTCTACAGTAACAGGTTCATTTTCTGGCTCTGACAGGAGTGAGTTGGATTTGCTGGCTGACTATTGTGTAAGCATCAACTATACTGGAGCCACCCTAGGAGCAAGAAACAGGAAGAAACCAGTTGATAAAATACAATCATAGGCTGGCAGGAAATCAGTGACTATTTGTCACTCCTTCTAAAGAGGAGGAAAACAGTTGGTGGCAAATATTCAGTACCATCAAGTATCCAGCAGAAAGATTAGATCTCTTTTTCTCCATGCCAGGATACTCAGAGTTCTACTTCAATGTGGACCATGGCTACCTGGAGGGTCTGGTCCGAGGGTTCAAAGCTGGGATCTTGACAAGCTCGGACTATGTCAATTTAGCACAGTGTGAGACACTAGAAGGTAAGTCTGATGGTTTGTTTTATTTATGAAGAAATAGTGATGTTTAGACCTTTGAAGGATGGAAGGTAGAAGATTGAACTGTTGAGAGCTTATCTTAAAAAGCAGAGATAACTCTGATACCCTTTGAAGAATTGTTCTCACATTTAAGTTAATAGCTTTCCACAGAAATTACCCTGGGGTTGTACAGACTGTCATTTGCAAAGCAATACTGATGATAGGATTTTCTAGTTACTGATAAGGCTTGGAAATTTTATCCATAGAGTTCCTATGGAAATTGGTAATCTTCTCACAGATTTTAACCAAGCTATAGAACTGTTCAAGCACAGATGAAATGTTTCATCACCATTTCAGCTGGATAAAACAGTTCCCAAAGACTTATTTAAAGCTTACCATTTAGCTCCAGGTTTGTCTATAAAAGATATAATTTTAGTGCTCTATTACTTCATGAGTTTTACAGCAGTGTGGGACATTCTATGTACAAGGAAGAGAAAACTAGACCTCACAGAGATAAAACCAAACAATTCTGAAGCCTAAGGGGGGAAAAAGAAAGAAGGGGGAAAAAAGAAAGAAAGGGGGAAAAAAGAAAGAAAGGGGGAAAAGCAACCACCACACCAACCCCAATAATGAAGTAATCCACAAGCTTTGCTCAAGGTGACTTTGCCACAGTAATAAAGAGAAACACACTAGTTTCCAAAACACTTTTCTGTGGCCAAGACTGGTCACAGCCTGATGAAGACAGACTTGTACAAAGAATCATATGACGTGCCTCCAGACACTTGGCAGGAAAAAATGAAGCAGAAAAAAATAATCACCTTTCTATGGGAACATAAAGGTTCTCCCTTTGATTCTAAAATAAAAGTTATGATTATACACTGAAGTAATTTCTATAATATACAGTGTATTAGATTAATTTGGAAAATGAACAAGGAGAAATAAGAAGACCACTCTGTTGTATTGGTTGCTTTGTGTGTGCAGTAATGGCTTTGGGAAAATGAGAAGTACAGAACCTACTGACTCCCATCACAATGGACTTTTGAGATTGTCTAAACTATTAATATAACAACAACATATACCTGAGAAGGTTGCTCGCCTTTCATCTTGCAGATTAAAACAACTACATTTAAACAAGAAGGCTGGGGAGGGACTTCTTAGGATATCAGGTAGTGACAGGACTAGGGGGAATGGGATGAAGCTGGAGGTGGGGAGATTCAGGCTGAATGTGAGGAGGAAGTTCTTCACCATGAGAGTGGTGAAGCCCTGGAATGGGTTGTCCAGGGAGGTGGTTGGGGCCCCGTCCCTGGAGGTGTTAAAGACCAGTCTGGATGAGGCTCTGGCCAGTCTGATCTAGTGTGGGGTGTCCCTGCCCATGGCAGGGGGGGTTGGAACTAGATGATCCTTGTGATCCCTTCCAACCCTGACTGATACTCTGATACTATGATATTATGTCAGGAATAGTTAAGAAAAACTATCTAAATATTGAGTCATGTTACAAAAAATTTATTTTCAAACAGGGAGTAGTCTGCAAACATTTCTGAGATGTATAAACCTTCAACATTATTAAGAGCATGCAACAGACAGATCACAATAGAGAGAGAAAATACCTTTCTAAGTAAGATTTACAGTAGAGAGAGCAACGATTTCCCCTTTTATTTTTGAACCTTTTTTCTAATGCTCATTCAATTTCAGCAAAGAAATTATCTCAGCAACAGAAGCAGCAGCTTCCACCAACCCATTCACAAGAATATCTCTGCTACCCACTATGACTTCCCTTTTTTCTCTCTTTAGCTCCATCTTTCTCCATTGTAACTTTTTCTACTTCTTTTAGACAGCTAACAGATTTCCACTAGTTATCGACCACATACACTATTTGTAATAAAAATATGAGAAGTACTGGATTTGTACAGAAGGCTAAATACACTTATTTCTCTGCATGGACAGGATTCTGTAATACTGAACTTGCACCACGAGTGTACAGTGCACTAAAACCACAGACCCTTCCCTCAAAACAACAAATAAATGGAGCTTTTTGCATACCTTGTATTTAGTTTCCAATTAAAAGATCCAGCACATGGATTTGTGTTGTATTACTACTGTGCTTGTCTAATAGTGCCTTCAGCTTATGTCTTCCTATTAAAAGGTAATAAATTTACCCCATTCTACACTCTGGCAGAGCACCACACCACAAAAAGTAGCCTAAGTTAAAAATATTATAAATATGCTAAAACAAACAAGCGTAACAGAATCAAAACCATTACAAGTAACCCATAAATAGAACCAAAAAGACCTTTTAATTTCAAAGTGGTTTTGATATCTCTAGAGGGGAAACCATAATGCCAGTACAAAAGAACCACAAGAAAAACTGCAGGTTAATGCTTTACATCTGCTTGATAATTACAGAGTGAGCATAAGAGTGAGAGGGAAAGGAAAAAGCAATGCTGCTAACTGATTTATGATACCACTGTGTCATCTCAATTTAGGGTCACACAGAGGGAAGAGACTTCCAGCCTTACCCAAACATCCATTTGGGCTTGTTTGAGTTATAATTTCCATAGAGCTATCTTGTGGGCTGCAACACTGGCTGAAAACTGCAACATGGAATGCTGCTAGTTTGGTCCCATGTCATCAACTGTTTCAGGGGAATGGGATCCCCAGAGGAACTCTGCTGACAGTCTTTGAAGTAGAATATGGGGTGGGCATAGTTACATTTGGTGTTTTACACTTTCCTTGCTTCCTTATATGATGGAAAGACAACTGGTCTCAAGAAGGCAGACTAGGTCACAGAAGAACAAGCACTTCAGGTATGCTCCCACTAACATCACTGAAATAGGTTTGCTTAACATGCCAGATCCCAGACATGCCAGCATACGGTGGCTGAAATAACAGTCTAAATGAATATGGAGTAGCTGGCTATCAAAGTGAGGAGCTCATCAAGATGACATGTGTTCAGGTTCTTGCAATACTGTATCCTGGGCTGAAACAAAAGAAGTATGGCCAGTAGGTTAAGGTAGGGGGTTATGGCTCTGGTGAGACCCCAGAGGGAGTGCTGTGTCTAGCTCTGGAGTCCTCTGTACAAGAAAGATGTGAACCTGTTGGAGCAAGTCCAAACTAGCACCTCACCTATGAGGAGAGGCTGAGAGAGTTGGGGTTGTTCAGGATGGAGAAAGATCTAGGGAGACCTTATTGTGGCCTTAGAATACTTAAAGGAGGGGCTTACAAGAAAAATGGGGACAAACTTTTTATCAGGGTCTTTTCCAATAGGACAAGTGGTAATGATTTTAAATTAAAAGAATTCAATCTAGGTATAGGAAAGAAAATTTTTGCAGTGAGGGTGGTAAAACACGGGCACAGGTCACTCAGAGAGACTGGAAGCATTCAAGGTCAGGTTGGACGGGGCTCTGAGCAATCTGATCTAGCTGAAGATGCCCCTGCTCATTGGAGAGGGGTTGGGTGACTAGATGACCTTTAAAGGTCCCTTCCAACCCAACCCATTCTATGATGCTGCAATTGCTAAAATGAGCTCAAGCAGCAGCCAAACTGCGCAGAAAAGTGAGGATCATCTGTGTCAGAAAGAGCACTAGATGGAGGAGTTTGAATTCACAATGCATTAAGTCTCACTGTAGGCATCCTGATTACATACTAAGAAAGTACAGGCATGAGGAAAGAGTCATTACTGTACTTACAAATACACACCTTGCTCACTGTGCATTAACTTCCCTTACAGGTACACTCTTGTTTCAGTCAGATTTTATCTGGAAATCTACTCAAATGGCCAAACCACATAAAAAATTACTCCAATCTATAATTTACTGTAATTTTAATTACAGCTTTTGAACACAATTATGCATCATAGCAGGGGCTTTTCTAAAAGGAAATGTTAAACTGCTTTGAACATAAGAACTGATTTGAATTCCTACTTTTGCCTCCTGGTGGAGAATGGTTAGCAGAGGGAATCTGTCAAATTAATTCTGTGATATTATGAAAGCTTCTTTCAACTTTGTTGTCTAATCAACTCATTTTCTTCAGCTACCATGGCTGGGAGCTCAGACAGAATATGTCACGATAACCCAACTTCCTGGAACAGCTTCTTAGGATCTGGTAGTTGCAGCCAGAAATCAAAGCCAAACCAGAAATGCTAAGATTGTAACTCTACCCTTTCAAGTGCTCCACTGAACAAGCCATGTGGAGCCCAGAGTTTGAGCCAGGGAAGATATGTTGTCTCCTCTTCTTCAGGCAGCCTGATAACATAAGATTATAGCCTTGCCAGAGATTTTAAATGTTTAATATGAAAATTTAAGATATTAACACAGATGGTTTGTAGACAATACGACGGTTTATTCTCATAATCTTCCTTGAATCTAATTCCAGATCTGAAGCTGCACCTACAGACTACAGACTATGGCAACTTCTTGGCTAATGAAACTGGCCCTCTCACTATCTCCACCATTGATGATAAACTGAAAGCAAAACTACTCACAGAATTTCATTACTTTAGAAACCATGCTTTTGAGCCACTCGCCACGTTTCTGAATTTCATCACGTAAGTCATGTCAGCACAGGGAGAAGTTAAAGCAGTGGAGCTGTATTGCACTCAAATTTCTACTGAGTTTCTAAAATAGCAACATTATTTGGATACTGCAACATTGGCATGCCCTCTTTATTAATATAACTTCAGGGGGAACATGAGTGTGTGTAGATAGATAGATAGATAGATAGATAGATAGATACATACATACATACATACATAGAGATATAGACCATATAGATATTGATATAGATATAGATATAGATATAGATATATAAGTATGAAAAGCAGTTGTCTTTGCAACCACTTATTTTAAAGAACAAAAGCCAGAGTTTTTCTGTGTATTGTGGTGGGAGGAGTGGGAGGAGGAGTTGAGAAAAAATGTTTATCTTATGCAAATATCATTTCAGTCAGAGAACTTGCAAACCTTAATTTGTGGAGGTGGCTCATGCAAGATTAGCAATTTCATGATGTACAGAGCAGTGTTTCAGTTCCTAGGCATGTGTCAAGTTCTAGACTTGAAGGGGGAAAGACAAGACACAATACACCTACATAATTTTTATACCAGTGAACACTGAAAACAGAAGGACTTTATGTCGCATGTTGCAAGAAACTTAGATCCAAAAAGCTTATTTTAAAAGTCAAGTACTGTTTGATGCCAGACAAAGAGACAGTTCTGATATATTAATAAAATCATAAAGAGGTAGAACTTGTAAATTAATGGCTTAAATTTAAAAACAGAGATTTGCCTCATAGTAGTGTAACAACATGGACCAGTGAAATGCCTGCAGGATATTTTACCTAATTGTTTATTCCTCTTGATTTCATCTTTTTAGTATGCTATTACAGGAGCACTGGGCTGTTCAGCTTACTTTCAAGCAGTATTAACAACACAATAAAATATCATTATTCTTTCTTTTATTTATTTTACCTTTGCTTTTCTTGATCAATGTAGCTGACCAGTTTTAGGCTACTACATCAAAAGGATCTTAAAGACTGCCCTAGGACAGCTGTAAGCTGTAGGCATACAGTGTCTACATTTTGATTCAGGGAAATAAAAGGGAAAACATTACAATTATGGCAGCTTTTTTCTCACACTGATTGACATGCATGTATGCATGTGTATGCACACATGTTTCTTTTTAATAGCAGAGGTGCCAGATTAAGATACTGAACTCAAAACATCATTGAACTACATTTCCTGAAGACCCCTCACAACTTTTGTGTGAGATCATATTAATCTCTATATGTCTCTAGCCATGTTCTGAATCAACAGCATAAGCTGAAGACTGTCATAAGCACTCTGAACTATTCTAAGGGAATAGCTTTCCCAAGCTGCTGATAAAACTCTTATTGGCCTCCCTGACAGTAAAAGTAGTAAGAAGCCAATAGAAAACTTCAACTGGAAAGAAAATTTTTAGCAGCAAAGAAGGAATCAGTGAGAGCTGTTCTCAGTTTCCTTTTGGGAGAATGTTTAAAGGTGAGTGAGAAGAAAGTCTTAAGACCAGTCTATCTGCATGAACTCTGCAGTTTTAATGATGAGTTCCCATGCATTTCTTCTCTGTCCAGGTGGTCTACATGAAATAACAAAATCCTAAAGTAGAGAAGCTGCTAGTGCAGGTGATTTACTTTTTGAGACCACTCATAGTCTTCTATTATAGTGAATCTATATTTACCAGCTCATTATATTCAAGTTTCAGTTTCCCCTTCTTTAAGAGTGTCGTTTTCCAAATGAGTCAGGTGGTTTAAAACTGGGACTGTGTTACCCACTTGTTATTCAAAAGCTTCTGTTTGGTTTTCATGAGAGATTGATACAGAGTGAATACACAAACCTGCAAGTATTGTGGCCTGTTTTGACTGGAGTCTTATTATCAAATTTCCAAAAAATTGTGTTTTGTTTTTTTTTTAAAGGAAAATTCATTATAAAGATAGATTTGGTTTACTTTTTCTTTCATCTACAGATACAGCTATATGATTGACAATGTAATTCTTTTAATAACTGGCACATTACACCAGCGGCCCATAGCTGAACTTGTTCCCAAGTGCCATCCGCTGGGGAGCTTTGAGCAAATGGAAGCGGTCAGCATTGCCTCAAACCCCACTGAACTGTTCAATGCAATTTTGGTTGACACACCATTAGGTAGGAACACTAAATTACTTCTTTTTTTGCTTCTTGAAACAACTAGTCCTGTATCATTAGAAATATCTAAGTTTTAATAACAAGAGTCATTCACCATTGGAATGGGCTACCCAGGGAGGTGGTGGAGTCACCGTCCCTGGATGTGTTCAAGAGGGGATTGGACGTGGCACTCGGTGCCATGGTCTAGTCATGAGGTCTTGGGTGATAGGTTGGACTTGATGATCTTTGAGGTCTCTTCCAATTTTGGTGATACTGTGATAAGCTTTTGAAATGGTGTACAGGCCATTTTCTAACATCTTTAACAGCTTCTGTATCAACCTTAGGGAGCAGACACAAGGAAAACATGCTACTCAAGAAGTGTAAAGGGCATCTTTTATGCTGAAAGTAGACACTGATTTAGAGCATCTCAGTTGCTATCTATAATAAAAAAAATCTAAGAGGAAATCTTGCTGATCCCTCCCTAAGGATCCAGATGCAGGCAGTTAGTCATAAATATTAGATGTTGCAGTGGAACCTAGATTTCCTCTTGGTATTTGGGCATGATTCAAACACAAAGGAAATCTCTATTTTGAAGAATTAAATCTAAAAGCAAAACAGAATGAGGCTTGGGAATGTCTCATTCTGAAATTGGGATGAAACTGCTCAGTGTGCTACAGCATGCAAGAGGAACAAAAACTAACAAGCTGTGGGGGACTTCTGGGATGAGTACAGAAAATAAGATGGAACTGGACTGATTTGAACATATATTTATATATATAAGTGTTTAAGACCAGGCTGGATGAGGCTCTGGCCAGCCTGATCTAGTGTAGGGTGTCCCTGCCCATGGCAGGGGGGTTGGAACTAGATGATCCTTGTGGTCCCTTCCAACCCTGACTGATACTATGATACTATGATATATGAAACTACTGCATGTCATCTTGAGTACTGTGAGTTGTTTTGGGTTCTGCTTCTCATGAAGGTGGGGTGGGTTGGCCCTGGACAGGAACCAAACTACCAACCAACCACTCACTGACTCCCCACCCCCAGTGCATTGTGGAGAGAAAAAAGGATCTTGGGGTTGAGGTCACCTATGAAGTACTGTTGCAGGCAAGCCAGACCAAACTTGGAGAAAATTAACTTGATTTGTTGTTGATTAATACATGTATAATTAATTATTGATCCAGGCATTAGGAAACAAACAGAAAAGAAAGAAACATTTACACACTCAGGGAAAACAATTTTCCTTCCTGCTTTGCCACTCCTTCACTCCAAATTCCTCTCCTGTACCCCCTTGTTATCACTGCAGTTATACTCAATCCTGCTGGAGAGCCAATGGGCAGCACAAGGAGTGAGGGAAATTTACAGTCAGTTCATACTGGATTTTCTCTGCTGCTCGTTGATCCTCACACTGATTCTCTGCTCCAGAGTGAGCTCTCCACTGGCTGCAGCTCGCCAGGAGTATCTGCTCCAGCAGATGTTCTCCACAGTTAGCAGGAAGTACCTGCTCCAGAGCCATGTGGTGACTTCTCCTTCTCCAACCATGGAGTTCCCTTTGCTTTTTATCAACATTTTTTTCCCTCCTCCTTTCTGCATGCTGCATTTTCCCCCTTTCTTAAATATATTTCCCCTGAGGTGACACCATCTTGGCTGAGGGGCTCAGCTCTGCCCTGTGGTGGGTCTGTTGGAGGCAGGTAGAATTTGCTGTCTTGCACAGCCTCCCCTCACAGAGGCCACCCTGCAGCCTTCTGCTGCCTGCCCCTGGCACTGGCACCCCATGTAGTGAAATCAGAGAAGGTAGAGGGCAGGACAGCTAAAATGAGCAAGCAGATACTGCTGCCATGTGCAGACAGACACAGGCAGAACTCCATTTTGGAAAGGACAAGGACAAAGAGACATGGGCAATGTTTACAAACTCCTGAGACAATTGCTTGTCCACAGTGAACTACAAAATGATCCTTAGCAAATCCTTTAAAAGACCAAATTCCATCAGAATCCAAACACTCACAAGACCAGAGAAAGTTAAACCATCTTTTTGCACAGCTGGTAGTAATTTCTTTGCTAAAGAGTTTGCTAAACAGTTTTTTGCTAAAGACTAATTTTTTTTGCTAAAGAGTAAGGAGAAATTATTATCAGATCTTTTAAAAGACAAAGTCATGGGAATGGATCTACAAAGAGTTGATAAGGGGAATGCTGCTCATCCAAATCTGAATGCTGGAAGAGTCAAAAGGGAGAAGACCACAAAACATGGCCAGATAACATCTTCCATTGCCACTGTTGGAGACCACACTATGTCATGCAGCACTGATCTGCCCCTCTGGCATGTCTTAGGAACAGTGAGTGACTGGCATACTTCGGTGGTTATGAACACAATATTTTTAAGCAGTCCAGTTGCACAAATAAAATTCATCCTTTGCCTCCTGTTCTAAAGCTTGCTCTTTAGCCAGTTCTGAAGGGGACCTGGAATCATAGATGGAATCAGGGTCAAAGTTTGTGCTCATTACTAGTCAAGACTTGTTGTCTTTATTCCATTACAAACAAAGCCAAAGAAGAAGAGGGAAACTAGGAAAGAGGTTTCTTTCTCACAATTGCTGAATACCTGCATGATTTAAGACCAAAATTATCTTTCATGTTTCTCACTAGAAAATCTCCCTAATGCCCAGACCATATACTTCAGGGAAGATTAAGGCTTTCATTAGCATTTCTCATCTGATTTTCTCTGGAGATGTGGACTCTGGCCAGAGCACTGATTGATTCGCCTCACAGCATATTCTCATTAAAGAGCAGGGAGTAGGAGGATAAGGGGAATATCAAGAGGATTTCTCTTCCTCTCTGTTATATCACTCTCTCTTGTGCAACAGAAACCTAAGATCCTTGCTTGCACACTGGTGAATGGCAAGAGACAGGAGATGCATATTATCAGCATGTAGATTTATACTTCAAAATAATAAACTTTGCTTTCAGCTGCTTTCTTTCAAGACTGCTTATCTGAAAACGACCTGGATGAAATGAACATAGAAATAATGCGCAACAAACTGTACAAGGCAAGTTCTTGCAACATAATGGTAATGTTTGGGGGTTCTCAAAGTGTCTCAGAAGAGGTCAGTACCATTAACCCTGTTTTATGGATAAGGAAAGAGAAGTACAGTGACATAAAGCAAGCTGTCTAAGGTCACCTGTTTGATGACAAGTACAGGCATCAAATCCAGATCCTTTCATTTCTGCTTCACTGTTTGGAGAGTTTTTAGGTCCGCATCCAAATTCTAATTTAATATCTCATTAATGAAAATGCTTTAGACATCAGGCTAATATTCAGATCCATTTGTTTATGAACAACTCAGTTGTGCACCAAATGTCACAGAACTCTTAGCTCCTAAATGAGCCTAGACAGGCTTTTGGCTAGCATTTATTTTTATATATAAAAGGCAGATGTGATTTGGAAAGGCCTAATTCCTTTGAGTCTAACACTTTCATTTTCCTTAAGGCTTCTGTACAATTTTCTTTCTTTTAAAATTATCTTTATCACTGCTACAGCACACTGCTGTAAAGACAGGAATCTAACATGTGCCCTGAATTTTCAAAGCACTTCACAAACATTAGCACACAGGTCAGTGCTCTGAGGATGGTCTCTTTAAAGGGCATACATATTTCATTCCATTAATGGCTCCTCCTGGCACATCCTCTCCAAATTCTTTTTTTTTATCTTTCTTTGGCAGTGGGTGCCCCAGACTGTGGGAACTATTCCTATTAGGGTGAAAGAAACAAAATTCTTCAGTTTGTCTTATGAAGGATATTTATAAATTCCAAAGACAATATTTAATTCTTAAGGATTCTGCTACTTCCTCTCATTCAAAACTATATCAGTTATGCCAAGCATTTTAATTCTTTCAATTCTTTCTAAATTAGACACTTTTTTCCCATTTGATAACATGCAGATTTGATTCTTGCATCCTGTCTGAATGACTACATATTTACACTTATCAAATCTACTTTCTGGGGGTCATTTGTTCTTGTTTTGGAGGGTTTTGTGTGCTTGTGTTATTTGTTTGGGGTTTTTTTGTTGTTTGTGGGGTTTTGTGGTTTCTCTTTTTTTTTTCCCTTCTCACTCTTACAAGTATTGGAGAATTATTCTGCAAAAACATCTAAATTATTAATAGAACATCTCTCCTATGCTTTGGCTGTCTATGTGATCAATTATGTTTAATATTTACTATCAGATAGCATTATACTGAGCCTAATGCACAATCCCATGTAGCAGATCTCCCTTGAGATGCCTTTACTCAAAACTCACTTAATTGCATGGCTAGTGACAGCTTCTTTTAAAAAGATTGTGTGAAATTGTAGCAAATGCATTTTGATAATGTGAATGCTCCCTTAAACAGTAATATGGGGGACAGAGAGGTAGAGGGAACAGCATCTCTGAGATATTTAGGGGCCTTCCTGCACACGTATTTTTGAAATGAGTACAGAGGCCAGTATCCTTAATAGACCAGAGGGCTCTGCAGACCAGTATTACAGAAGCTTTGTGTGCTGTTTTATTCTAATCCAGGGTTTAGGGCAGAGCAGCAGGGATTAGCATGTGTATCTTCATAGTGCTGGCCCAGTAGCCCTGGCATATTCCCAAATCCCCTCCTCCACACTGTAAATGCAGAATTTTCTTCAGCCATCTGCTTATTACATAGCAGAAGTTCAATGGAGCTCAAGAAGTTCCTTTTTCTGAGAGCAAAGAAAACATAATTTGTCCTCTAACAATTTTGAAAGCATTTGAACCCATATTGTAACAACAAGGTATTTGCATGCTACTAGTTCAACTTCCAGTACGGCAACAAAATTAAGCCCATACTTGAATTTGAAGTCATAGGTAGAATTATCAAAATTCATGGAAATATTTAAAAATTAGGTTCATGAGTCTGTGGTGCAGGTCCAGGTCTTATGCAGCATTTAAAATATTTCTCCTTTTCTTTCATGTAGTCTTACCTTGAGGCATTTTATAAGTTTTGTGAAAAGCAAGGCGGTACTACAGCGGAAATAATGAGACCTATTCTCGAGGTAAGAAAAATTCAGTCTTTGTATATGAAAGTACTCCACTATATTTTCATAATTAGCTTACTTCAATTTTTCCCTTTTCCTTCTTTCTCCCTTTGCAAAGTTCTCTGTCACATGTTGGCTTCTCCTCTGATTAAAAACTGGTTTTCTAAGATGTAATGAAGACTTTATTCTAGGATGACTTTTACCTCTTGACTCGAGAAGCAGCTAGTCTATTCCCAGGCAGGAGTTAGCCTCAGATATTACTTTTCTATAACAGAGAGCAGAATACCAATCTCAAATTGTTGCCCTTTAGCATTTTTCAGTACCATGTAGAAGAGCTAAATTTGGGATAGCTAAGATCTGGCACTACTGTGTGTTTACTAATCAATAATCTTCAATCTTTGTAGCACCGTTATGTTTGTTTTCTCTTCTATGAAAATGAATGGTTGAAGATAGAGTTGAGTGACTTTTGGAATTAGCATCCCACAGAAATTCCAAGTCTATGTTTTATTTTTATCTCTACTCAGAAAAGTTTATTAGCTGTTTTTTCCATGACATACAGAATTTCTAACATCCTCCTTCCCAAAGCATACCTGCATCATAGTGAATGATATTTTTGGTATCAGTTATTACAATACATGACGCAGAAATTCCTAAAATTGAATTCTCAGCATCCAGCTCTTTTTGGTTCCCTCCCCCCAATTGTGATTGAACAATTGTGATTGTTTAATCACAATTCTCTGTGGAGTTTGGTAACCAGATCACCCATTTGTTTCCAGGAGTCTTTTCCTTGTGGGCAAGCAGAATTTACACCCTGGAAATTGAACAAAATCCACTGAGCTTCTATGACATCACACTAAAAGTTTGTGTTATAGGAGAGAGATACCTCTGGGAGCTCACTCCTGAAGAAAGAAGAGCCTAAATTACATCTTTCAAAAGAATGTCCTGAAAGAGAATTATATTTCATATTTTATTTAACTAGAACACAGTATTTCAGTTTATGTTCTAAATAAAATATTCTTAATCAACTTAAATTGACTCTTCTTTTCTGAAAAGAAATAAAATCAAGAGATTGGCTGGCAGAGGTAAAGACATTTTCCACAGCTGATTCAGATTTTTTAGAAAGTTCATTTTTAGTTAGAAATTCATGCTGAGAACAGATTATTTACCAATGTTAGTTTAAGCATGTTGCAAAACTCTATATCAGTGGTAACAGTTTGGTCTATGATAAGCTTCTTTAAAATCCCTATCTAGTGTCAATCAGCTAGGAGGATAAACTTTTTCTGTAGAAGATTGCTTTTTCTATGACATTTCAATAATCTGAAGACACACAGCAGATTTTTAATGGCTGAATTCACAAAAAGGCAAAGTTTAATTATTCATAAGAATACCTCCTATTTATTCTGTAATCTTATATGTAAGACTAACAACCTGAGCCTGTCAAAATGAGGCTGAGGTCTGTAGCTACCCAGCTCCTTGACCACCAGACGCAGTGCCAACCTTCCACATTAGAAGTACTGATGATCTTTCTTCCACCATGGACAACAAACAATACACATTTAACTCTGACTCTGGCCAGAAAATGCAGGACTGCACTGCAGCTGTAAGGGCCCCACGCTCATTCTCAAGCAGCAGACATGCCACATCAGTTTCCTCTATGGAAACTAAAGCACTTAAGAAATGGCCATCCTGTGAATTCACCTCTACCTGCAGCAATTAAATGGCCCAAGTCAACAAGTAACTCTGGAGAATCTCTTGTGCCAATGATGTGATGAACTAAGTGGTCTGTATGGGTGGGGCTAATACTGCAAATTTCCTGCTATCATTAGCTGAAGTTGCATCTGAGCATGCTTTTCACCCAAACATTACAAATCTAACAGCTAAATTCTATGTGGGTTTAACAAGTTAAAACCCAAAACAGCTTCACTAGAGCTGATATGCCTGTTTGTTTTAATAAGGCTAATGATATTTCACCCAGTTACTCATTAGCTAAAAATCTTTTCAAGCACACTTATTTCTCTATTGTTTACTCATTTTTCTTACTCTGAAGTCACTGCCAGAGGGCAGCTGGGTCCTTGTTACATTGTGTTCCAGTACACAGGAGGAGGATCTATGAATATGCACTCAACTGCTAAAGTTGTAGAACTGTGTTGCAACTGCAGCCTTATTATCCAACGCCAAAGTGCACCTTTCTGCTTAAAGTAGTTCAAAAATACACAGCATCAGAAATGTTGCAATCTGCCTGAAATGTGTGTACTGTATGGGCTTTACCTGAAAGATTTTCCTGCACAATCCCTGCAAGTAGCAAGGGCCCTGCTGTTCTTGCAACATACACGTAATGAATGAAAAAAACCCCAACCAACCATAGTCAATTTAGATCTCCAAACAGAAGAACAGATTTAAATTAGACACAACTGAGTAAGATTATATTTATTTAGCATTACATTTTTAATTCACACTGTAAGAATGTCACATGAAATTTTGCCCTGTACAACCTCAGATCTAGACATCAGGATGACTTTCAGTCTACTGCTGCAGGGGAAATACAGATCCTACAGGCATCTAAACCTGGAGGAAAAAAATACAGCCTGTGAGTCTATGCATTAAAATTAACTGTTACTTGAAACACTGAAAACTTTAACTTGCCAAGTAAACAGCACCTTCCACATTATTAAACTCAGTTTAGGATAGATGTTGACTTGCTGGAACATGTCCAGAGAAGGGCAACAAAGTTGGTGAGAGGTTTGGAGCACAAGCCCTATGAGGAGAGGCTGAGGGACATGGGGTTGCTTAGCCTGGAGAAGAGGAGGCTCAGGGGAGACCTTATTGCTCTATACAACTACCTGAAGGGAGGTTGCAGACAAAAGGCAGCTAGTCTCTTCTCCCAGGCAACCAGCACCAGAACAAGAGGACACAGTCTCAAGCTGTGCCAGGGGAGGTTTAGGCTGAATGTTAGGAAGAAGTTCTTCACAGAAAGAGAGATTGGCCACTGGAATGGGCTGCCCAGGGAGGTGGTGGAGTTGCCATCATTGGAGGTGTTTAGGAGGAGTCTTGATGGGATGCTTGGTGCCATGGTTTAGTTGATTAGCTGGTATTGGATGATGGGTTGGACATGATGATCTTGAAGGTCCCTTCCAACCTGGTCTGGTCTATTCTATTCTATTCTATTCTATTCTATTCTATTCTATTCTATTCTATTCTACTCTATTCTATTCTAAATACATGCAGTCAGAAACAGTTTTTATTTTTTTCCCAGAATTTCCATTCAAACTTTACTCCCAACAGCACTCTGAATTACCCCTGAAGAGTACTGCTGATTCTGAGTCCTTTCCTGTATTATTAAGAACAATAAAAATAATAGTAGTATTATGTCATAACTTTGCAATGGTATGTGTGGAGACTTTTTGCTGTCAACACCTGGGTAACTAAATAGGGAAAAGAGACAGCAGCAGAGATGATATTTTCAGTACAGAAAGTCACAGAATAAAAGCTGTGCTTGCAAAACCCTGTTTGATTTTCTAGTTAAAATTTAACAAGTATTTGCAAATAAGGATTTGCAATTTTTACAATAAGGTATGTTTTCAATACTCTGAAGGCCACTTTTTCTTAGCATACTGAACATAACCCATATCTCCACCCTAATTTGGAATGAGATCTCTGCTAACATGTCTTTCTTCTTTGTTTTTGCATATTAAGTTTGAGGCAGACAGACGTGCCTTTATCATCACCATTAATTCATTTGGCACTGAGCTGAGTAAAGATGACCGGCAGAAGCTGTATCCAACCTGTGGAAAACTGTACCCAGAGGGCCTACACCTGTTGGCCAATGCAGACGACTACGAGCAAGTGAAGTGTGTTGCAGATTACTATGCAGTACGTGATCTCATCTCTTAAACCAAAAAGCCAAAACATAAACACCCAACATCTCCTGATGTCAGCAATTTTTTAAAGAGTGTTCACATAAGTGAGAACATTTTTGAGGGAGAAAAAAAATGAGCAAAGACACAAAAGATCCCACAAAGATGTGGGAAGGCCTTTCATATAAAGACATATTACTGTGATTCAAAATTCCTCCTATACTGATATTTAAATTAGACCAAATCACATTCTAGTAAACAAACCCCTTACTCCTTCATTAACCCTCCCCAAACTGAGTTTCACTTTTTAGCTGCTGCCTCAAAGATTTTGGAGCAAAGGTGTAAGTCATTTTAAAATGTGCTGACCAAACAATTCATGTCAAGGATGAGTGAAATCCTGGTTTATTGCTGGTGTACCGTGTAAATGCCCTTCTGAAAAGTTTTGGCTAAAAAACTGACTGAATTAGAGAAGTAGATGAAGTTGTTAATATTGATGTGACTAATGCTGCTATTAAAGATGAATCAAGCTGCAGCACTTACTCTATGAATTAACTGTTACTCTATCTATAACAGTTAAGCTACCTCCAAGCCAATACACAAAAGCAAAAATGAGGTCTAGTTTGTTCCTTTTTCCACAGAAGAAACAAAGCTGGAGATGCACATCTGTTCTTCTGCATAAGCAGAATGCTAGAAGCGTGTTTCACCATGCCAGAGAATGTCTATTCATGTCATGGTGGGATAGTTAGATGAGTGTGGGAACCACCGTACTACACCTATACTGCACTGCTACTTCATAGGAAAACCAAACCAAGCACACAGAGAAGCAAATTACACAGAAATGTGAGATGTAAAAAATTAACTCAGATATATCTGTGCAGGATATTCCAGGATGACTAATGGATTTAGATACAATATTAATGCAGATAAAACAAATCCAGCTGACTGCTGGAAATAAAATGACCGGCCAAGTGAGGATTGCAGTGCAGGGTTTTGGCTCCATTTACAGTTCTGTCTCTGACAGATACTATTTGTACAAGAATTTCAGTGCTCTCTGCCCAAAGGAGTGCAAGGTTGTGTTCATCCTACAATAAGTCTCTTTAAGTGCCTTCAGTAAATTACTCTAAGCTGTAGGAAATTATGCTAAGAAGCACAAGAATAAATGTGATTTTTCTTTCTTTTGCTGACTATATGCTTTTAAGTTTTGATTTATGTGGAACTGTAATCTATACATGAGTTCTTCTGTACAGAAAAATTGCTTAACATAGATAAATTAACAAAGTGATGTAAAGTAGCTGTGCTGCACAGAATGCAAAAGTACCTTACTTCCATTGGGTGGTTGTCTATGCTCTTAGGAATACAAGGCTGTGTTTGAAGGAGTAGGGAGTGGCACAGGAGAAAAGACACTGGAAGATGCATTTTTTGAACATGAGGTAAGAGCTTCTAACCTTAAAATATCAAACTTAAAGTTCTCCACCTGGAATAACACTTAAAACAGGAACAAGATGCTAGGCTTTTGATTGTGCTATACTGCACGATTCAGCTTTGTATTCAAGAACACTGTCAACATCTGTCTGAAGCAAAATAGAGGGACTTACCTTTTTAAATTAAATAAATCCCAGGATATTCTTCTGAAAACTACTTATGGAACTGCCAACCCTGACAGCCTATACAAAAGCCATCTCATGTAGACTGCTTAATGAAATGTCTTTTGAAGAGCCTAGTGAAGAAGGTATTTCACCACTGTCCTCTCCTTACCTGTAATTTTGTTGTAGTCTATTACCAGAATTAATCCACAGATGACATTTCAATTATGTTTATACCCAAGAGACTCCTTTCTTGATCATGAAAGCTACCATATAGAAACCACATTTGCCTTCTTTAATACTTTGTCATAACACTCATTTTGTGTTGTTTTTTTTTTCCAACAGGTGAAACTGAATGTGCTTGCATTCAACAATCAGTTTCATTTTGGAGTATTTTATGCCTATGTAAAGCTAAAGGAACAAGAATGCAGGAATATTGTATGGATTGCTGAATGCATTTCTCAGAGACACAGAACCAAAATTAACAACTACATTCCGATTTTCTAGAGCTGAGAATATATAATCCTACAATGCCTGAACAGATGCATTATGGCACAGAAAAGAAGAAAAATCATCTTTCAAACGTAAATTCTTATTAGTTGACTTGAATTGTATTAATAATCTTCCTAATATACAGCAGTGTAAGAAAAAGCAATGCAATTAGAGATACAAAAGTGTTATAAGGAAATATTAATTTGCTTATTCATACATTTTATTGGTAGATTTGTTTTCCATTTCCATTTAATTTAACTGATCAATAAAAACTCCCTGCAACATCTTACATACATATTCTTTCTCTATTGTGGAAGTAGAATAGAATAGAATAGAATAGAATAGAATAGAATAGAATAGAATAGAATAGACCAGGTTGGAAGAGGCCTTCAAGATCATCTCGTCCAACCTATCACCCAACCCACCTAATCAACTAAACCATGGCACCAAGCACCCCATCAAGTCTCCTCCTAAACACCTCCAATGATGGTGTCTCCACCACCTCTCCGGGCAGCCCATTCTAATGGGCAATCACTCTCTCTGTGTAGAACTTCTTCCTAACATCCAACCTAAACCTCCCCTGGTGCAGCCTGAGACTGTGTCCTCTTGTTCTAGTGCTGGTTGCCTGGGAGAAGAGACCTCTGCCTGTCTACAACCTCCCTTCAGGTAGTTGTAGAGAGCAATAAGGTCACTCCTGAGTCTCCTCCAGGCTAAGCAACCCCAGCTTTATATCGATGCTTTATATCAATGGTGTTTGAAAAGCAATTTAATGGCTTAATTCTGATTTAATGCTTTTCTCCAAGGGCAAACTAAATTCCACTCCCATCTTACAGTTCATGCCTTCTTAATGGCAATCAAGACTGTATGAAGGACTTAATACACACAGAAGAGAGAAACTTTAGCGTTACTCAGAGATTCCCCTTGAGGAATCTCAAGGGAGCTTCCTGTACCTTTCTAACTGTGACAGCTCTCTGCAGCTAATTCTAAACAAGTAACTTCATCTTAATGAAAATGGCTTCACTTACACCTTTATGGTCACACCAGGAGCAGTGTTTCAAACAGTGGGTGTCTGATCCACTCCACAGCAATACAAATGCCTCCTCCCAGCACACCACAGACACTGTCTTCATGTATGCACTAGGAAAGATTATGAAACATGAATGAAAATACCAGCCAAGTCTGTATCAGTTTTACGTCAGACACAAACAACACCAGCTCTGAGCTATTTGAGGACCTGGCTAAGATTGCTAACTAAAAATAGAGTGAACAGTTGAAGCCAGATTGTAGCAAGACAAGATTAATTCAGCTGGAGAAAAAGGAAGGATTTTGAAAGCCATATCAACGTTCTGCCTTCCTACTCCATTCAAAAAACATGCCCTTTTATCTCTGAAACAGGTCATAACTAACTTTTCTGCATGAGTCCTTAGTTTCAGGCTGCACAACAGCAAATTTCAGTTTTCAGCTGACTCTGTCTCCAGTAATATGACACAGAAATAAAATCCATTTCCTGCCAGATAGCAGAAAAATAAAATGTATCCAATGTCAACACCTCAGAATTATGGAAAACATTCAGGCACCAAGGTTTTAAGAACTGAGATGCAATACATACATGTGCACATACATCACTCATGAAAATTGGAAGCCTTTACCATTTTTCCAGCTAAAGAAACATTTCTTAAATTGTAAATGTAACCAAAGGACATCCCACCTGTTTTCACAGAGAACTGAGAAGATATTCAACAATTTATTGTGAATCACTGAGAACTTTATACTAATACTTTAGTATGATTTTCAGAGTTTCCTTTAGAGATAATTCAGTAGGAGCTTAGAAAAAAATGACTAAAAATTAATGTGTATAAGAGAATAATACAAATCTTATTTCTGCATTGGGCCTTCTTTGTTTAGTAGATGTAGTGATAAGAAAAAAAAATAAAAGAAACTGTGGGATTTGTGGATTGCAATTTCTTTTTGGCATGCTAAGTTGCTTCCTTGTTCTACTTTTATTATCTTCCATTTGTATTTCTCAGTCTAGCCTGTAACCAAATCTTTACAGTTCGCACCTGTAACGCAAACTATCACAAATTATGTCACAAACTATTTCAGAAACTGCAATGAGGAAAGCAAATAGAACTACATTCTCTCAAAATTGCATTTTTTGGGTGTATTTTTTAGTGTTTGCATGATGAAAAATTTTCACGAGCTGAACAACAAAGTGAACTGGGCTGGGACACAGAAACTGAATTCATACAGTCCAGCACATAAATTCTTTTTCTGTACTGATATATCAGCCTCCCTGCTTGAACAACACAAATCAGCTGGCTTTCTGCCAAGAATTTGCTGAAGTGATTTGAAGGGGAAAGAATCCGCTCTCCACCCTAAATCATTCTGTGCCAGGGAAGATATGCAGCTGCTGTTGCAACAGTCTGTGGATACTGTTGCCTGGGAAAGAAATGAGCAGGGATTGCAGTTTACTATTGTGTTGTCAGCAGAACTGGTCTTCAGACTATGAAAAGGACAGCACCAGTGTTGATTGATGCTTTTTTCAAAACAACTTCCTAGATATTTGTTAAACAAGGACAGGGTGTAGTAGGTGTTGATTATATTTAATTTAAAAGTAAGCAAGAGATGTAACAGACCAAGAATGGAATTAGGGCTTTAAAGCTGCAAGTCCTCAAACACCAAGCTTTTTCTATAAACAGTATAATAAATACATTACTTTCTTGATAGTTAATTAGTATTCATTCATTCATCTCTAACAAGGCCTTAGAGTGGAAGTCCAGATCACTGTGTCACTATTACAAGCATCATTAACTTTTAAATGATAAAGTCAACATATAGGATAAGGGCTCATAAGGCAATGAGCTAATTTTCTCATTCTTCCTTGTACCTCTCAAACAACAGAAACCTGTGTTCACAGTTTTAAATGGCTAAGCCTATCCAGACAAAATTGTTCAATATCATTACACTGACTAAGCCCCCTTGCCTATGTCTTCAATGAGAGATAAAGAGCAGGACCAAGAAAAAGCTTCTGGTGAGCTCGTGTATCTTGCTTTCCCAACATTTGCTGTAACTCAGGCTTGATGTGCTTGCTATCTACTCACAGACAGTTGAGCAACATTGAACTGTGGATGGACTGGGCTAACACGTTTGAAACACTTCCTCTGTTAAGAACTGAAGATTTACAGGATGAATCGGTGTCCAGGCTAGCTCTGGACTTGCAGTCAGTTGACAACAGCACACACTTATACTGGTTCTATCAATTTCAGCAAGACTTTCAGGTAACACAGAAAACAATTCAATACTATACTTGGCTTATTGTGCGCATTTATGGATATTAAAGCTAATATTGTGTAACTCATTGTTCTTTCATACATGATAACAGGATGCTTTCTGGTTTTACTATGTGTGCCTATCATGCAGCCTAACTCTTCTGCAAAATGGTAGATCCTAAGTACGTGAATGGATTGATAATTGGTCATCATTTTGATTTCCATCAGAATTACAAATCACAGAATCAAGCACAAAGAGAACTCCAACAGTTTAAACACGAGAGAAGACGAAGTCCGGCAATGTGCTAGGCAACTGGATTGCACAGAAATGGTGCAACATAACAATAAAAAAGAAGTGATAAGCAGCAATAATATCTACCAAGAATTAGAGCAGTTTACATGACACAAAAACTCACCTCAAACACACAGAAAATAATTCAGTATATTGGGATATCTCTCAAATGAGAAAGAGAAAATAAGAAACAGAATACAAGGAACAGTAAGAGAAGTCTCTTAAAGAACCCAGGTAAAAAGTTTATAATTGATGGCACACAGTGAGAAACATTTGACTACTTGGAATTCATATTTACTGTGATTTTCAGTTAAGAAAAATATATAAATCAAACTCACATAACTCAGCTGGCAATGTTAATGCAGATGTTCCAGGTGTGGGCACAATCAATAACAGCCCCATCTTAGTGTGCAAGCCAGAAAAATGAATGCCCTATTTTCTATTATTTTGGAGATTCTCCAGGAAGAAAAAGAGGAGAAACTAATTGCTCTGAAAGTATGCCACAGACAAGTGTAATAAATAAACCTACTGACAGGTGCCATTTTTATAGCATAACTCATCTGTTATAATTAAATTTCAAAGCTCTGTGTCTCTTGGAAGATAAAGGCCTGAAGCACTAAACTTAAAAACTATTACAAAACACTGTCTTGAAAAAGATGATTACAGTACAATTTATCTTTTAATTTTTTTTTTTTACTCTATCTTTGAAATTATTTTCTGCCATCAAATGACATACCCAGAGGTGGCTCTCCCCTTTGGGCATGATGTAATCTGTTGTGACCTGCATCTTAAAAAGCTTACTGAAAACTTTTTTTGCTGTCTTAATACTGACATGGAACAGTAAAGATTAAGGAGTGTCCTATAAAACACTGTAGGTTATCTGTAATCAAGATACTACTAACAAAGTGGAAATAACTGTTATAATTGTAAGACAATTGTTATTTCCACACAATAGACCTTGTAACTTTGTTGTACGTGACCCTTTCCACACTCAGCCCAAGCTGAGTGTTCAGGTTCATCTCTGTCAGCTTCAGGACAGAGAAACACTCACTGAATGCAGTTGTGCAGGCACAGGGATACAAGGAATTCAGCAATGCCGTTAAGCATTACTTAACAAAAATACAATCCATAGAAATTCATTGCATGTTCTAACTTGCTACTTACAACATGTAAAAGCAACTCAGACAATCTGAAAAGCAGAGGATAGAAGCTGCAAGTTTCTTGATGAGATAATGGTCATACTTTCCTTTCCAATCCAGAAAAACTCTTTATCTCATTAGTCTTATATTGGAAATGTAAATATTGTTTTTCTTTAGGGCTGCATTGTTCTTTTAACTCTGCTTTGATAGGTGCACGTGCATGCATGCACACCCACACACATATGCATCAGCTACAAAGCCTTCTACTGAGTCACACGCCAGCCAAATCAATAAAGAGCAAATCAACGAAGAGCAAACTTTAAAATGTGGCATCACAACAACATATTTTTTTAAGTGAAAATGTAAAGAAAAATATACCAAGATTTGTAATAAAATCCACTAAAGTCAAGCGAAGGAAACTCTCTCACATTTTCAGCTAAACTTGTTTAGATCGTTCTTTTCATACCATACAGCAAAAGAGGCACATGAGAGCACTTAAATAATTACAAACCTGATCTAAGCTCATAAAAATTCTTTATACCCATAACAATACTGAAGTAAGGTTCACCTGAGCCCTACACCAGTGTTATTCATACCCTCTGACTGTTATTAGCCAAAGAACCCAAATAAGTTTGAGTACAGCCGAGTCTGTGGACAAAATCTGCGCCTTATCCAGAAAAACTGAGAAACAAACATGGAGCCACATATTCTCTGCCCTTTGTAAGGACATTTTTCAAATTCAGAAAGCTAAAACAATTGTTTGCAAAAGTCTCCCCCCCCTTAACTAGAGCTTTCATGAAATATACATATTAGCAAAAAGATAGGACTGAACCACCAGAACTGTTACAGAACTGAAGTGTTTTTTCTATCATCTGTAACATGAAGAGGGAGTGCTAACACTGTTACAAATGTGCAGAAGCCAAAGCAGCCAAAATAAAACAGATGATGTGTATTTAGAGCAAATATTATGACTTCTGTAGATGTACAAAAACCACAAACAAATTCCAAATGACTACAAACAATATGTTATAAAATCGCTGGCACAAGAAAGTAATGATTTAACAAAAGCATATAAATGCATACAGTAAAAGCTGTTGTAGGTAATAGCCCACTAATCTGCTTTTGTGGAAGAAAATGACAGTGCTACTGAATTCAGTGGGAGCAGGGTCAGTACCTCCAGGGTGAGTGAGTTGCATGACTTTGCCTGAGCTGTATATATCAGAGAGATAAAAACTTGAACCTGTCCTGAGAGCTGCCTGGTGTGGTAGACTCCTGTACAGTGTCCTGCAACAGCCAGGAGGCTGAGGAGAAATACTGTTCTACATAGTTAATCAGCATGGTCATTGTGCCCTGCACAGGTCACAGAGCACTGAGCAGCTGATTTTAAAAGATAACATTTTCTTGGAATCCTTAGATGCATTGGTGTTTATAGCTGATGCTGTCACATTCTTTGAGCATATTTCTCTACCACTACTCATTGGCAAGTTTTGCCAGCATGATTATCACAGCTTCCCTCTCTAGTCTTCATCGTCTACAATGAGAGTACTTTTGAGTAGGTGCTTTTGAGTTCAGGTTCAGAGGTTTGACCATATGACTACTTAAATGGACCTATTAATTTTAGTATTTTGGCAGCCAGTCACATGAACCCTCCAAATATGGCTCAACACAAGCTCGCACAAACCTGACAGTGAAAGCCACTGAAACCATGGCAAGCCAGCATGTTAGCAAAAGTGACTGGATAAAATCAAGTCATGGCCTTTTTTTTCTGTCATTCTCAAGGAGCTGCTGTTATTCAAAGCTGTAAGCTTTAATGTTTTCTTCTTAAAATCAACATTAACAGTTTACAACCTCCACTTTGAAACAGAGGCCATCATTCTAAATGGAATCATACCAGTGAAGCTTTATCTTCCTATTATTTTTCAGATGAGTCCTTGTTATTGAATCATGGCAAGTAAGTAATAGTTTGCAATTTATCTCTCAGAACTTTATTCTTATAAAGCACAAGGCAAATTTTGCATTAAAAACAAACAAACAATAAAACCTTGCCAAAAGTCTTAATTCCCTGATCACAATGCTGGCCTTTCCAATCAGACCTACTTGTTTTAATCACATGTGCACTGAATGCTGCTTTACCTAAGTGTCTCTTATCAAATCAAAGGTTTCATTGCACAAATCTTCTAGAGGTGTGGGCCAGACCTTGAGCAAACATTCCATCTAGCTGCCCAGTCTTATCCTTGAAGTGGGCAACTCCATGGTCCTTGGAAGTAACTCAGAAAAAAACCCAAAAACCAACACAACCACCCAAACCCAACCACCATCACCAACAAAAACCACAAACCAAAACCCAACGACAAAACCACCAAAAGTTACTAAACCAGGTTGCCAACATTCATGCCAGAACATGGAGCACTGTGAACTCTACAGCCCTGAATTGGATTTGAGACCTAGCAGCAAAACAGGAGAGTGAACAGGAAAACAAGAAACTAGAAACTTCTTTCTTATATTACTCTGGATGTGATCTGCTGTATTCTACAGTCACTGGAACAACTTTATGGATGGCATATGCATTTTTAGGAGTGGAATATTTAAACTCCAGGGTTATAAAACCAGTGCAAATACCAGGATCAAACACAAAGCCAACTGAATGTGGGAAGAATGGTTTACTGGTGGGCATTATTGATTCAAATTACACTAAGTAGTCCACCTGCTGTTCTAATGATCTCCAGAATAAAAGAAAAAAACAAATTAAACCAAAACAAACCAAGTCTGCTGTCTTCCTGAGGAACTCCAAACAGGATTAATCTCAGAGGCCCCTTTACTAATGGGAGGATGTTCAACTCCAGAAGAAAACCACTGCTATAGGAAGATCCATATTGTTCTTAAATATCACCCAGTGAATGGTGTCAGACATAATCTTCCTTGCAGAAGAGCTAAACAGTACTATGCTTCTATGGTTCCTTAGCAGCAGGATGAGCAGTGAACTGCCATTTTGTACAAATAAAGGACAACTAAATTTTGTAATACAGCTCAGAACAATATAAAGACTCTCATTTTGGTGTGTGAAATACACAGATATTAACATCCCAGAATAATTTTAAGCAAAACTACGAAAGCTGAGTTACTGCAGTTAGTTTTAACTATAGCTTCCCGGTGTGTATGGTGTGGGAATAGGAGTTTAGAATAGCAGCAACACTAAGGAGGTACAGAATCCAAGCATGTACAACCATAACCAGTATTATCTTAATCATGACTAGGTTCAGTTTCAGCAGTGTATTTAAATGTTGAGATTGATAATATGGGGAATGTAGTGTCTGAGGAGAATGACAGAAGACAAAGTTGACCCAGATCTCTGGGTTAACTTTCTGACACGATTAAACTACTGCAAGATTTTTTCTTCCACTTAGGCTTTGTGCTCTTAGGGACTTAAAGTGGTAACACAGTTCCATATGAATGATGAATCTCTGTAACGCTGCAGACAAAAAATATTCACTAGTATACAAATGAAGTGATAGCAATTAAAATGTAGAAGCTTTCAAATATGGTCTACTCTTTGATTCTACTTACAAAATAAATGAGGTAGGTAGGTATGTGGGTATGTTTTAATTTGTATTACAATTATTGTATTATGGGTCTTAATCAAGATAATGAGTTCCTTCACGGCCAGAGTACACAGTCTAAGAGCTAAAAACTAAAAGACTGCCAGGGACTGTCTGTGTCATATCTCAGGGTGCTCTAACATTAACATGTACTGTCTGGAGAGCTTAAGCAACTCAAAATGGATTCTGCACACTGAGCAAAGAGACTTATATTGCTGAATAACAGTAAATGCTAAGCACAGAGCATAGCTATACTTCTCAGGAGCATAAGTCAGCTATCCAGTGCTGGAACAGGGGGCTGCTCCTATGTATAGATGCCAAAAACTACATTAACTTATCAATTAAATCCCTCAGCAGGGAGATCTTGGAGTTGATCTCTGCTGCCAGAACCACTTCTGTATTTATAGCCAACATGGAAAGAGCTGAAATAGTTTTGGCTGGCTGCTGAACAACTCAGGCTCAATGAAATGTTTTAACCAGCATAATTTTAAGGCATGTACTTGTAAGTCTGAGACACTAGAAAACAGATGAAAGTCGGCCCTGAAATCAATGGATTTTAGGTCTCTGGGCTTCTTGCAGATGTACAGAATGACTCTGTATGACTGGAAACAACTTGGAAATTGCACCAATTTCTGATCCTAAGTGAATTTAAGTGAGACTGAATCACCAGCTTATTCAGACTGAGACAATGCTGGGCAAAAGACAGGCAGAAATCCAGAAGACTAACAGGAAATTTTTGAAATCAAATGACAGGTGAATTCAGACATTTTGAAGAGCCAGAAGTTGAACAAGGCTTCCTTGGAGCAATTTTAGAATCAAAAGCTGCAGGCATGCCAGAGTTCTATTTTCAGTGCCAAAGTCCTAATTGGTTTAAGTCCTATAAACAACTAAGAGTGGAAAAATATTAACATGTTAGTGCTGGTGGATCAAAGAACAGAATGATTTCCCAAGGCCACATTGGCAAAAGAGACAAGAAATGATCACAGATTCCTCAAGCCCTAGCCTGGCATTTCCATCAGAAGATTCTTTTAATAAGATTTATATCCCAAATAATTTTACCAATAAGATTATCTTACTCACCTAAGAGTAGGTCAAATTATCATCAAAGAATAACGACCCTGAAAAGACTCTGTTTTCTCTATCATTGTGCTGAACAACTTAAACATGCTAAGCCTTTCCTTGTAGATCACATTTTCTAGATGTCTGATAAAATCTGTTGGTTTGCTCTGGACTCCTTCCAATTAGTACACATCTTCTGAAGTGCACCAATTAAGATTAGTTTCGGGCACAGCACCAGGCACATTAATGAGAATGATGATTATTAAAAACTCTCTCAAAACATTTCAGTTTGTGCACTTACAAAGTGCACAATATAAGCAGGAAGAAAAATAAATAAAACTTTTTGGAAATGTAAGTCTCCCAAAAGAGTTCTAACATCTACTCAAGGATGGCACTAAACAAAGTCAGATTATTACTCAGACAGCATTCAAAGCCACAGAAAGCAAATAACTGATATAACCTGCCAAAGTCACACAGCATCCAGAATGGGGTCAATGATCTAATTTCACTGAAAGACAAGAAGTTAGACAATCTGTCTCTATGAAATCAGACATTCAGAAATGCACAAAGCAAAACCTCTTATAAACCTGAGAAAGTAAAATGACATAATCTAATGGCACTCTGATACCAGTTCTGAACTGTTCAGCTTTATAGTAATTTTGCTTGAAGACATTATTTTATTTACTTCAAGTAATGCTTTTGACTCTGAGGAAAACAACAGCTGCTTTTTCAGAAGCTATTTGCTAATTCATACAAAGTTAATGCCAGCTGCAATAGGGTTATTTTTACAAGATCAGCAGCGGTGTAGATCAAGTTATATTTTATCCAAATGTGTTTAGGTGCAGTTTCTCCTTGGCTAAAAAACAAAAGATGCTCACACTCAGCTCCATGAGCTCTCTACCTGTAACACAGTAATTTATTATTCCTAGCATAAGTAATACCAAAAAATCAGAAAATAATCTACCACTTCTCTGTTAGAAATGTGATCCATCAACTTAATGGGAGTTTTGATAATTTGAAACAACCATGTATATGTGTAAACATCCAGCTGCACTCCTGCCACCCACAGTCAGGCATGATGAAATGGCCATGTATATGTGTAGACATCCAGCTGCACTCCTGCCACCCAGTCAGGCATGGCCTTATATTCTTGATATTAGAAAATACTCAAGAGTGAAGGGATCCCATCTCAGAAGGAAGACCAGACAACAGTAAAGTTACTGCTAAGATGAAAGAAAATTTGTTCTGTGGCAGAAAAAAAATGTTTGATAACATGAAACTTAAGTTGTGAAGTAGAAATCAAACCACCTTTTCCTTTTTGTCTTTTTAAAACAATAGCAAGTAATTTTTACCTCCTTCCTACATCAGATACTCTGCTATTCATGACCTACATAAAGACAGGAATTATCATTATCAATTATCATTATCAATAATAACTAAAATACTGACAGAGGTAAAGACCAGAAGAGATTTTAATAATCACAGGACATCATGGGACAAAGAGTCGACTCCACTAACTAATGATTACAAAACTAAACTCCTTCACAAAGGTCAGTTGACTTGAGTCTTCTGATTGGAGCCTATTTGGCTTTGTCAGTTATGTTAGTTGCAAGAAAACCAACACTGCTTACAGCTCAGTCTTGTTATGAATTACTTGTATGTATTTCAGTATATTAAAAATTACAGTAAAACAATAAAATCCTTTTAAATATATATTAAAAAATTGCAATTGTTGCATTAACCAGTATATTCAGGCTTTGCTTTTGAAAAGAAAATGTCTTCTCATCTCTATTACAATGTAATCCAGTTTGACCAAAAATGCAGTTACAACATCTTAGCTGCTGTCCAAGTCTTGTGTTTGCTGTTTGGCCACTGGTAGGGCAGCAGCTGCTGTAAGAAAAAAAAATAAGTAATACCTTGGAAACAGTGAAGGCTAAGTATGTGATTCACTCGTGCATAACATTTTAGGGAGGACATCTGATTCAATTACTACCAAGAGGCTAATATAATTGAACAAGAACACAATGCCACAGCTTTGCAGAAAGCCCAAAGAATTGTGTGCTATGAGAAAACTTTCAGAATAACTCTGGGTTATCTCTGCCTTAGAAGGGATATTACTTACACAGAAATATCTCCACTTCCCTCTGCTTTTCTTGCCATTTCCCTTTCAAAGAGTAACTGACCTTGAACCTTCAGAATTGTTTCCAGTGAGTTCTCACTTTGTTGCTATATGAATGTTTTACCCCTCTTGTTTCACTGAGTTCATTTTTGTTAACTTTTCTCTCATTTTCTTTGCATTTTACTTTCATAAAATAGATATAAATGTGTATCCTAAGGTAAGTCAACAAAATTGGTCAGTGACTTCCCTGAATGAGACAAGACCAGCATGATCTTAACAAAGTTAACGTGTTACATCTTGGGAGCATGTGGGGTAAATAAAAGACTTATATTTGATAAATGCAAGTCAACTCTCCCCTCCTAAATGCAGATTAAAAATTAATTCATAATAAAATCTGCATTATCAGGGAAGTTGGTCTTGCCAAGTGACATTTCAATGTTATTAACTACATATCTATATGTTATAGGTAACCAACACAAGTTAGAACATGTCAGCATTTTTAAATACACTGTCATTTTACTAGAAGTAAGTATCAAGAAACATCACTGGATATTGCTGGAAAACCATTTGTGAACATTATGCAGACTTAAATACAGTAATCAACTGTCTGAAAAGCACCACTGTTATTAAATTTAACAAATGCCATCTAAATACTACTTCTTTTAGTTAATCATTACTTCAAAAATACCAAAACATTACTTGATTTCTAATTCTAGAGAGGACAAATGAGACATCTTAGAAAGAGCTATGCTGGTGCATGTTTCACTGCCATATGCTATATACTGTTTCTCCCTCAGGAGCAGTTAGAATTGTTAGCTGGAAAAACAGCACTAGTAATAACAGTAGTAAAAATGTGTGAAAACATTATCTTGCTGATTCCAAACAATCCCTCTTCCACCACCTTTCTTCTCTCAGCCCTGTTTTCATTTTTCTCCACCTGCCTTACCTACCACCCAGACACTGTATGAAAGCTGATGGGTAGTACTATTTCTGAAAGTAGGAATCATCCCTGAGGTCATATTCATAAAGCAGACTTTTTGTGCACGGTATCTCACGTCAGTTCTGTACTGCACTCAGTGCTTGGTAGAGAGCCAAAGGAGACGCCTACAGTTCACACACAGAGACGTGCAAGATAGGACTCACCCTTTAAAAGGACAACAAAAAACAAATCTATTTGAGCTTATCTCCTGCATTTATCTTCCACATACTTTAGCATATAGGAATCTATGCACTTGAAAATTCTGAACTAAGACTATTCTTCAAAGTCTTACAGCAGACAAATAGCTATGGACAAAAATGTATTTTCTGAACTAAAATCAGGTGCTTTCACTCACAGTAGAAGCTCAGTTCCCTCCACTGTAGTTCAAACTCCATTGAATTACTTGTGACGTTGCCAGTATTTTGGTGACTGTGATAGTAACTGGCCCACCAAAGCAACAGATACCTGCATTGAGGTGGATGCAGAAGGCAAAAGAGAGCAGAACAGCAGCTTGCTTTCAAATGTGTCCTTTGTCATTCTATCAGATTGATGCTAAAAGTTTTACAAGTTAAATTGAATGTGCAGAATGTGGAAGAAAAACTGCAATGCACTTTAAATGCTTTTAAGGAGCAGCAGTATACCAATTTCTACAGTGAACACGCAAGAGTTGCTCTGTATGAATATTTAATTGGTCAAAACACTCCTATATAAGTTCTAGACAAAAAAAAACAGTTTTAAAAATTAGCTTTTAAAAGCATTACTATCCTCTTTCGTGCCTAGAAGCTTTTAAATAGCAAATTAAGTATATATAAGTATAAATTTTATATCTCATTTTAAAACATACAACATGCACTAATTGTTAGTGAAACTTTAATAACAATCTGGGGACGATTTCTTGTAGCTGCATTAAATCAGAGAATAAGAAAGTCAAAAGTGACAAAGTTAAACATCCTTTAGTCTATTTGTTCAAATAATCATGGAAGGAACCATTTACCAACATTATTCTGCCAAGGATGTGCATTGCCTTGAAATTGAAATGAGTTTAACTTATATTAAACATTAGAATTACACATAAATAAAGTACTATACTGTAAATACTTGGTGGGGGGTGGGGAAAGACTTTCACTAGTGGTTAAAACACATGCATGGATCTGTAAGACTTATTTACTGTTATATATACAGCACCATGGTCTAATTCTTATGTGCAGCTCAGGAAAGGAGGAGACAATTTTCCAAGAAAAAATATATTCTGGGACTTGAGAAAAAACAAATAAACCCCACCTGCAGGTAAGAATCTAAGAAGGTTGTAGCCAGGTCTCTTCTCCCAGGCAATAAGCACCAGAACAAGAGGACACAGTCTCAAGCTGAGCCAGGGGAAGTTTAGACTTGAGGTGAGGAGAAAATTCTTCCCAAAGAGAGATGTTAGCCATTGGAATGGGCTGCCTAGGGAGGCCGTGGAGTCACCATCCCTGGAGGTGCTCAAGACGCAATTGGATATGGCACTTGGTGCCATGGTTTAGTAGTCATGAGGTCTTGGGTGACAGGTTGGACTTGATGATCTTTGAGGTCTTTTCCAACCTGATTGATTGTATGATTCTATGAAAGGTAAGAAAGACAGGTTAGGAAAAAACTGAGATTCAAGGTCTTCAGTTTTCCTCAGATAAAAGAGTCATGGCAAGAGTTCTGCTTCAAGATGCAGTACAGACATTAAAGGAAGAGAGATCTCAGCTCTTAAATAATCGTAAATAACATAGCAACCATTGTAATGTTAAGAGGAAAAGTAGATACGTAAGTATCATAAAATATGAAATGGAAGGTTCAGATATCTTAGTTTTTCTAACCAATGCTCAGAGAAGGATCAAGAAAATGCAAGAGTAACTTGAAGCTCAAATTGATGGCTGACTCTGGCTGACATAGGCCATGCTCTCATGAAGGATTAACACAAATTACATCCACCTGAGCATTTTCAGTTACACTACCTAAATAGGGCAATAAAGGAAAAAGGGCATATGGTCTCCTCCAATATCCAAAATCCTGATTCTGATCTCTAGATCACTACACTTCTCAACCCTTAACCCTGGGAGAAAAACAAACTTCAAGACTGTCTCTGCTTGCTGTGCCAATATAGTGACAATGGCTTTATTTTAGACACTAAAAAAAATAAAGTTTTATCCTAATTTTTATTTTTCACTTCCAGTTTGCTTGCATGCATGGGAGAATATGGCTGTAGAGGATTTTCTGGGTTTGATTTGCTTTTTGAACTCCCTTTTGATATTTTATTGACCATCAATTATCCACAGACTGGGCTGTATAGCATTGCTTTATGTGGTGTTGCAATTAAATCACATCACCCAATGAGTACTGGAACTAATGAAGCTTGGTCACTTAAAGATTTGTTTTTCATGGCTGATTGACTTTGGTGCTTAAGAATGCAAACTCCAGCTGAAGCCTCCTCTTATGGCAGGCATTTATAAGGGTTGGCTGGCTTATTGTTTACTCTTTGTCTCCCTGCTCCCCATTCTCCAGTGGTTAACAGAGTGCAATTTACAGATGTAGCTTTTTCTTTCTCAAAGTTTGTAAGACTTTATCAGTTAGTGTAAGACACATTTGGCCATTGAACTCAAAGAAGTTATGGAGATGTAGAGGTAATTTGGTCATTGAACTCACACTCGGTAAGCATGTATCTCATTTCCATAGGAAGTGAGGATAAAATTATTTGCCATAATTTGATTTTCTTTTCCAAAACCCATTGCCCATTTATTGTGGAGAAAAAAACCTGCTAAAATCTTGCTCATAAATATGAACAGAACAAAACATATCGTTCCCCTCCCCTTATTTAAATGACCTCCCCAAACCTCCTTCCTTCTAGACAATCATATTCTCTTTCTTCTTCCATCCCCAAACTGAGCTGCTATGCTCTCACACTCTTCTGTTCATTACTGCCTACTCTCACAATGTTAGGACCCGAGTCCCTCATTCTTCATTACCTGTTTCTGTCTCCTTAGACATCTAAGCCACACCCAACCTACTTATCTGCTTCCAACCTCACCCTATCTCAGCCTTGCTTCTGGGCCAAAAGTGCAGGCATGATGCAAAACAGTAATCTTCTATGAAGCAGATGTCAAACAGTGGCTCAACATTTGCCTGCTACAATTTCAAGATAGGAGTGAATTTATATTAATGTATTTCACACTATTGACAGTGTGAAAACAGTGATAAAAAGATAATCATATGCCTTGTCTGCCTTTCAAATACATTCCACTATGTTCACGTAAAATCTGAACCTTCTGAATTAGAGAAGGCCTTGCAGCACCAGACTTTAAGCAAATGTTAGTGCTCATTACAACAGGAGACTATGTACTAGTTTGTGAGTTTATTTTTTTCACAAAGTAAGTTCTTACATTCCATGCTGCTAAGAGAAAACCCCCCAGAAACAACACTTTGACAAGTTGTTTTCATAGTTTTCCAGGTTTCAGCACACAAATTTCTACTCCTACATGAAAAAGTAATAAATTCATCGCTGATGCACTCACGCCTCAGTGTTGAAAAACAGATGTGAAAAGACAACAATGTCAAGGTATTGAAATAATTGTATTCTCAAAACACAGAGTAATTTTGGAAGATGTCTATACACAGGAAAATACATTTTATGAAACTGTAGCAAAAAAGCAATTGCTTTTACCCTTCTCCATCATTCACTCATCCTTTAAAGTTACAGCCTTTGAATTAACACTTTTTGTTGTAGGAGAAAGATGTATGAAAACAGATTCTTCTTCTAAATCCAAATATATAGATAAGGAAGCTAATATTATCTAAAACCAGAGGCAAGTAGCTTTACTGATTTCTGCTAACTGCAGTCAAGGTCTTTGCTATTTGTTATTTTGTAATTTCTCCACAATGCTGTTTAAAATACCTAATTGTTTTAATTCAATTAGACAACAAATTCTTGATAGGCATCCTGTTTAATTAAGTGTACTACTATTACCTATTACCTAGGTGATTACTATTACCTATTATTTACACTGCTCCATATGCAAAATCCCCTCAGATTATGGAGTAGCACAGAATTGTGTCAAATATTGCATACATAATCATAGAATCCATATCTCATACCTTAAACAAGAAGCAACATATGCTTACCTCTGAGAGATGCAAGGAAGTATGAGACAGTAAATAACTGGAAGGGGCAGTACCCAAGTTCCTTATCCATTGTAAATCCAGAGACTTTAGATTATATGCAGTAAAAAAGTGAATAAAGTAGGATTCTGCTCTAAGTATAATATCAAAAGACCATATACCATGATATGGATAACTCCCTGTCCCTTACTTTATAAAAAGAGATTTTGTAATGAGAATATATATTTAAGGCATACTTTTACAGACACAAACATATACATGTATATAAATAAAACACAGACATAACTGTACTTGGTCTGCTTTCAAAACATGGTCATCATTGAATCAGTGAGAGAAATATAAGGATATTCTGATCAAATGCCAGCAGTATAGACAGTCAGTTGTTATAGGCAGTGTTTGTTGTCCTGGAAGAGGAGGCAAAATTGTACATTGAGAAGCCATTGGTTAAAATGTCTGAACACTGTTGGGAAAAAGGACCAGAAATTAAAATTTTCCAGCTGTTGTAGCCATAATCTTTATTTGCTGTGTTGTCCATCAGTGCTCTCTCACACTTCAGTGTGCTTTGTAAAGCTGCACAGACCTGGCACAGAAGGGATAATCCTGATCCCGCATTAGACAGCACTCACTGGTCATAGCCTAGAGAGGTTTCCTAGGTCCCAAGCTCTATATAGTATCATCATGACATTGTAGGCCTGCTGACCACTGCTACCATGTTTCTTTCTGCTTCTGTCCTTCCCACATTTGTACTTTGTGTTGCTTTAAGATCTTTTGTGCGCTGGATAAGCTGTTAATAGCACCTCCTCTGATACTCCCCTTCACCAAGCTCAGGTGATATACTTCCTGTTGTCTGGACCCTGAACATAACAGCCATAAGTCAAGCAGCAATTCTGCTGATGCAGTGACAACATCAGGTGCCCGACTGCCCATGCTTATGGGCATTGCCTACATCCACTGGCAGACCTGAGTGACTCCATCTACAGGGTTTTGTGGCTTGTGCTCTTGAAGGTAGAATTTAAACTCTGCTTAAACCACATTCCAGGTACCTAAATGCTCTTCCAATTATGTTCCAAAGAACTTGTCCAAAAGACCTCTTGCTCTGCAGAATCTTTGCAGTGATAAACCTCCATGTAAAAAATAACTAGAATTGCCAGAGAAATCTTGCCTCTTACTCTCATCAGATGCTGCTTTGGGGATCTTTCATAGCTTGAAGAGCAGGGCTGCAGAAACAGCCAACTTAACCAGTTGCATTTAATCTATTCTGAAATACACCCAAGGAGATGCTGTTAAAAACTTTCATTGCACATTAATTTTCTTCATAGTAGCTGGTATGGGATTATATTTCAGATTTGTGCTGGATTTTTGCAGCGTAAATAATGCTAAAATGTCCTAGTTACTGTTAAGCAGTGCTTATACAAAGTAAAGGCCTCTTCCACTTCTCACATTATCCCACTAGTAAGTAGGCTGGGGGTGCGCAAGAAGCTGTGAGGTGACACAGCCAGGACTCCAGACCCCGACTGACCAACAGCACATTCCACAGCATATGATGTTATGCTCAGCATATACAGCTGTGGGAAGAAGAAGGAAACAAGGGACATTCAGAATGGTGACACTGATCTTCCCAACCGGTAAGCATGACGGAGTCCTGCTCTCCTGGAGATGACTGAACACCTGCCTGCTGATAGGAAGCAGTGAATGAAGTTCTTGTTTTGCTTTGCTTCTGTGTGTTGGCTTTTGCTTTACCTATTAAAGTATTTTCTCACTTTTACACTTCCAACTCTCCCATCCCATTGGTGGGCAGTGACTATGTGGTTGTGTGGGGCTTGGCTGCTGGCTGGGGTTAAAGACAGACACTCATAAATTACTATATTGGGAATATTGTGTACAGAAGCTACTTTTATATTTATTTAAGATGAATCTTCATGCAGACTCCTGCAAAGTTCCAACTTTGCTTGATTTCATTTTTGGTAGGTTTACTGGTTTGTAAGACCTTACCTGAGGTGAACAGTGTGTTAAGACCCTCTAAAGAGCAAAGCTATGAAGCAATGAGGCAACCAAACCTTCACTAATTACTCCTAGCCATCAGTGCTGTAAAATGGATTCTGCAATCTTTACTGGCCATAGCACAGTAGAAAAAATAAAAGTGGCTATCAACAGAATGAAGAAAACTGTGTATGTACTTTTTCAGATACTAAGTAAGTATAAGCCTTAAGTATAACTTAAATGTTTTCAGCAACTTTTCAGTGTATGGCTTCTGTTATATGTCTATTTATTACCTTCTGTCCCAAAAGTAGTGAAAAAAAACAAGAATCTTGAGGTTTTATAAGACATTGAAAATTGAACTTGTGACATTTTGCATTCATAAGTGTATGAAATGTCTTTTAGGAGGGAATAATACTTGGAATGTCACTGTTCCCCAGGGTGAGACAACTGTATGACAAAGCTTGTTTTGAAACAGGGAGGAGGCAAACCAGAGAAGCCCATAACTTTGTATAGAGTATTGTTTCAAGTCGCTACACTGTCGTACTTCATAAGGCAAGAAAGAAGCACTTAGCAATTTTATACATACAGTCTATTAAGAAATAATGGTCATGACTTTCACATGAGTATCAGTATCAGATTACTGATAACACTAACAAGCAAAGCCTCAGCGCAGAAAAATTAATAGCTTATACAATGAATGGAGACAGAAATATTGCCATTCACACCTTCACTCCCCCATTGCTTCTGGGAATACAATGCTGCATCCAGCAGAAAGTTCTTAGGTATATTTTTCCCCATCAAAAAGTGTTCCCACCTAAAGGTACAGGTATTTTTTTCTCTAGATTTCAAGTAGATTGTTTCACATCAGAAACAAACAAGCAAACAAACAAGCAAGCAGGAAAGACAAATGGAGCTTACCAGCAGACTCTGAAGGTGCTACCAAAGGACTATAAAAGTAGTCTCTTGGACTAAGTACCTCATCTGGGACAATCTCAGAATAAAAGCAGGACTGTGGTTTTCTTTAAATGCAAGCTTTAACTGACGCACAGAAAACAGTCACTCTTGAATTCTGCCACTGGATTCATTAGGTACCTACTCTTAACTGCCCAGGATGGATTTGGCAAGTGTACAGTTCACATGTTCTGTTACAATTGCTATCAGTAAATACTCAGACTACCAGAGTTTTCGGACTCTTGTATTATCAGTGAAAAAAATACTAGTTTTGTTTTCATTTAAAAGCTATCTTGGAAGCTAAAGTTGAACTGTAGATAATGTTTCTTTCCAAACTTTGTGGTTCTCCTACAGATTTTCTATGAAGAATAAATAGGTTGGAAAGCAGCAATTTTAAAGAGCCTCTCAGTTGTTTCCTGAAGGAATTTACATTTGCTGGCCCTTGTGTTGTTTTTTAAAAGCAACAAAATACCAGACTTTGCTGGAAGTTGCTTCAGGGTCTCATACTGTAAGCTTTTGTTCCTCTCCATTAACAGTGGCACTGGGCTTCCTAAAACAGCCGCTCAAAGGCCTTGTTTATGCTCAAAAGCTGCCGCTGTCTCCCGAGCACGATGTTGTATGGGGAGAGGCTAAAGCTTTATTAAAACAAAACTTAAGCCCCACGTTTGTGCATGAAAGCACTTCTAGGTTTGTAAGTCTCTTCGGAAGGTTTGCACCTTTTTCAGTAGTGGCTGAGGACAACCGGCCCCTTGCCCGTGACGGGGACGGTGCTCAAGGTGTTGAAGGTAAACCGGACCATCGTCCCTGCCCACAGCTCTGCCACAGCTGTGGGCTGCGAGCAGCTGTGTCTCCCCACAGCCACCGCCCTCCTCAGTACAGGAGGGTCTGATCCTCCGAGAGGGAGGTCAAACGGCAGAAAGAGGGGACCGGGCGGATGTCGCTGGTTCCGAAACGGGACGACTGTCACGGCCACGGCGCAGCCTCTCGGCGGGGAGCAAAATCCCGCCCTGCCTGCCCAGATCCTGAGGGAGGCGGGCGGCGAAGTCAGCCCCCGGCCTTTATCGCTTGCACAGCACCTGGGGTGTGCTGGCTCTCGGTGCAGCCGCAGACGGCCTTTCTCGGGGGGGGGCCGTGACTCACAAAAGCTTTCCTTATCCTGCCCCTGCACGATCTCCCCGCCGACAGCACCCCAGCGCTGGGGCCCGGCCCCTTCTCCCCTGCTGCCGGAGAGGTTTGATTCAGTCCGCCCGGCTCCTCTCCCCGCTGCAGCGCACAAGTTGGTTCAGCCCGGGGCAGGCGCTAGGAATAAGCCCTGTCCCCTTTGAAGAGCCTCGGTTCAGGCTCTCCTCTTCCCTCCCACTGCCGCTGCGCACGGCTCGGTGCCGACTGGGCCCTCCCGCCCGGGCGGCGGCAGGGTCGGGGAGGGCAGCAGCAGCTCCACGAGTTCCTGCTCCCCGTGCCTGAGGCGCGCACAGAGGGTTGGTTCAAGCGTCGTGGCTGCGGGTCGCCGGCAGCGGGAGCGGCCGGAGCAGGGGCGGCGGCGGGAGGGGTGTTGTGCAGAAGCCGCCGATGCCGCTGTGAGATGGCATCATTCTGCGCGGCGGCGGCAGCAGCGGAGTGCGGCGCGGAGGGGTGAGGAGCCGCCGCGGCGGAGAAAAAGAAGAAGAAGAGGAAGAAAAAGGTGGGAGGAAGGAGAAGGAGGCGGCAGCAGCTGTGAGGCTGCGAGCCACGGTAAGGAAACAAAACAGGCTCTGCCGCAGCCGTTTCGCGTTGCGGTCTGGCCCGGCCTGAGGAAAACGCCTGCCGTTTTTCTCCCTCTTCAGCGTCGACCGGCCGTAAGGAAAGAGGGGGCGGTGAGGGCAAGGCGAGGGTGAGCTCTGAACGGGTGCGAGCTCCCCCTGTCACTGAGGGGCGGGGAGGAGGGGAATGGGCGTGGGGGCTAAAATGGCGAAGGGAGCCGTAGTAAGGTCTCAGTCTATCCAGCACTTCATCTCGTCGCCCCTCTCGGGTCTTGCAGGAGGGTGGTGGAGGAGGAGGGTGTGGGCTGTTGCTTCTCCTCTCGGATGCCCCGTTTGCTGTCTGGAGGATTGCTGCCTTGCCGTCTCCTGTCCTGGTCCATGCCTAGACGGGGCTGAGGGCCTCTGGACCCACACCTGGCAAGGGGAGGAAGGGTGGGTGCTTGCGTGAGCTTGTGGAGGTGTCGGGTGGGGGGAGGCAGACGAGGAGCGTCGCCGGTGTCCGGTGTCAGGCGTATAACCTTGTTTATTCCCGGCTACGGCCTTTCGAGTGAGGGTGACTGAGGGCTCAGTCCTGACCTGTGTCGACGTCGAGTCGATTGCGAGAGGCGTTAGTGCCTGGGAGTCAGTCAGGCAGTTCCACGGCTGGCCCTTGCCTGCTTATCTGCTGAGTGAAAGCAGAGGAGAAGGATATTGTTACGTTTCAGTTCACCTTCCTCTGGTGAAACTGGGGAGGGAGGAGGGGAAGAGCCGTTTCCCTTCTACAATGAGCTTCTGTCACCCCTCACAGTACCGGCAGTGTGCCTGCTCTCAAAAGGAGGTGGCACAGGGCAATGGAAGTCCTTACTGTTACTGCTCAAGTTAAAGTGTCTGCTGGGTTGTCTGGGTCCTTTCATGTGTCTTTTACCGAGCAGACTGTATCAGGTCAAGACCTCGAAAGACCTATTTATACGATTTACCATTGTTTATGTTGTGGCAAAATGTTACAACTCAGTGTAAGTGTTTATTGGTTTTATTTGTAGTTGTTTTAGGTTTGGAGCAAGACCAATTCTCATCCCAGTTTAACTAGGGTGATCTAGCTCTGCTTCCACATCTATAAATGTTTAAAGTGTACATCAAAGAGAGAAGAGGACTTGATGCTGTTTAATCATTTTAATGGGAGCTCTTCAGTGTTTGGGTGAAAACTGGAAAAAGACATATTCATGGTTCAGATGTATTTTCACATGGCACCTGTGGCACACAGAAAGTCCCCAGGATATTTTGCATTAGCCCTCCAGGTTCTGGAAGTTTAATAATGCTGTCTGAGTAGGTGATAGTGTCAGTGGCTGCAGGTGGCTGGGTTGTATATAGCCATACACATGGAAGACAATATGGCTTTCATAGTAATAACAATTTCCACTTAAAAACCATATTCTGGTTTCATGCCTCTGTGATATAGAAACAGATTATTGGTGGGCCTTGACAATTCTCCACCAATGTGAACTGTCTTTTAAACATTTTTTTAATTTAAATTTTGTGTGCTGTCTTATCTGAGTCTCTGTTGGACAAGGTATAAACTGAATTATTGTTTCTTATGGATTTTAATACTAATAAAGGTGAAATTAATTTTGCATAGGAAAAAATGAAGGCCTTTTCATCCTTTGGAGTAAAAAAAAAAGTGGAGTTGTAAAAGCATAGTTTATTTTGACAAAGATGCTGTTAAGTGGTGCAACAAGAAATGCTTTCAACTGATGTTGCTTGTGAAATGGGATTTGTAATCCTTTTGTTGCCTCTTTGGTGTGTATTCTGAGCAAAATTTTAGGGACCTGATTGTATAAATGCTTCTAGTTTGACTAACCTCCTATTATTAGTAGTCTTTTTCCAATGATACTGGAAAAGAACTCCCTTAAATACATAGTTCTACTTGAAAACATGACAGCAGTTTTGCATACCTAGGACCGATACAATCTCTCAGCATGAGCCACTTAGTTTCCAAAAGGGTGTAAATGATTTTTCTAACAAAAACAGTCCATATATGTTGCTAAACATCAATGGACTAAACATTGTAAGTCAGGCTGTTTGTTTTTGTTGAAGTGTTAACCTTAAAGTTTAAACAATCACCTGTCTACAAGTGTTTCTTAAGCATGGGAATACTGACAAACCTCGCCCCTTTTCCTGAGTTTGTGGAACCCTTGGAAGAGGGAGGAATTGTCTGCTAATTCTATTGCATTTCATTTTCCTTCTTATCTTTCCATATGAAGTTGGAAATTTTGATAAGCTGGAACTTATACCCACTTTCCTGTTGTGTGTTTGTTTTTTTATTCTTTAAAGAATATGTGTGGGGAAAGTTTTTTTTTCTCCTGGTGTTCAGACACAAAGAGAAGTCGGGAGTAAGGATCTATGACAAGAAGCTGTTATTGTTACTGACAAAAGTCTTGTGTCAATGAAAAATACATGGCTTTCTATCCCTGCATTAATTGCATATGACTTAGTCAGAAGAAAAGCTGCTCCAGTGTGTGTTTCTTTATGAAAGTGTGTAAATTTGGGTAGGGTTCCCCAGTTTCTGCGGTACTGTCGTTTTAACCAAAATCCTGTCATTTTTGCTGTCCCTATGAAATTTGTACACCATAACTGTTGAAATCTTCCTTTGAATTCTGAGTGAGGCAATGTGTAATGCCATTCTTGTGTATTGGTTTGGTCAGTGTACAGATGCAGACAATAGGAGTTGGCTATATCCATCTCTTTCTTTAAAAGTTTGTTTTCATTCTGTAGGTTCTTGTTCAGATTTATCATGTCACTACAGGAGAATGTCACATAAAACAGTCATGGGTAAGAAACATTGCAAGTATCAGGGTGCTCACCTCTGTGTTCTGCAGGAAAATGAAACATTTGCAGAGAGAAATCTCCTCTTCCTCATCAGGACTTGGAGTGTCCAGGAGAGGCTTTTCAAAGGATTGTGAAAAAGAACAGATCTTATGAGTGGTGCACCTGTATTGTTTTGTTTGTTTTCTCTTTTCCCCTGTAGAACAGTGACATAGCATGGGTTTTGATAAAATTTGCCATGGTACCTTTAAAGAAGGAGGTTTCAGCTTTAACTGCCTTCTGTAAATGAAAAAGTTTGATTACTATTTTGTGGGATATTTTTGCTATGTTTGAGGATCTAATAATTCAATCAGAAATGTACTTAAGTGTAGCTGTTTCGCAAGTGTGAAGCTGTTTTACAGAGGAACACTGAAGATTCCAGGGAAGCTATCAGCTGTCAGAGTAGTTGTAGTACATCAGAATTATTTACCTGCCAGAGTGCTTTTTTTCCCCTTCATTTTTCCCTCCCCTAATCTATCTTAGCATTTCAGGGAAACCTTTATGCTCGTGTTACATGTAGGTCTTAGTAACTACCACCATGTGGTACATAGTATGAAGCAATTAGCCATTGCAAGTTTGCATGACTGTATGCTGCTGTGGTTCTGTAACAGCAGATAAATGACAAACAGAAGAGTTATTTTTTTTTAATTTCCTCTCCCCTTAGTCAGCATTGGGAATTGTGTAAGTTTGTGATCTAAAGTGCAGTTAGATAATTGAGTATTTTCAAAACAGCACTTTAAAAATATTGTTTAAAGAGAATATGGATTTAGTTTTGATTTATGCATTCTACTGAGTTTGGAGAATAACATTTACTTGGCTGGATGTGTTACTTCATAATGGCTTTTGCCTAAATGAAGGTATTTAATAAATTGGAGTGCAGCATGTGTTTAAAAAAGCAGATTGCATTCCTGGGCTTCTGAAGCTTTTTTTATTAATGACTTATGCTTATGTTCTGCTTTAACCCACTAGGGTCTGAGCATGCTTAAATATAGCCAGGTGAAAACCTGAAGACTTTTTAACATCCTCACTGTTAAGGATGTTAATTTGGAGTGATGTAATTAGCATGGCCAAGTGTCTTCTTTTTTTTAGTGAATTTCGGTTTCTGATGTCTAATGCAATAAATCATCCATTGGCTAAAATAATTTTGGACTATTTGTTTTGAAATGCAGGTATCTGTTGCTGAAAACACAGCAGCACAGTCTCTTAATTTGTCTTGTATGTGGATGGCTTCAAGAATACAGATGTATTAGTAACTGACCTTCTCGACTAGTTCTAATGGCAGGGACTTGATCCCATCTGCTTGTTTCTAGTAGGATTTGAGATAGCTTGCTGAAAATCATTGTGGAGATGGAAGAAACAATTTTAAAAGGGATGAGAAGTGGGTGTCACGTTTTGAAAACAAGCCGCGAAGTATTTTACACATTCAAGGATCGTCACCTTGCAGCCCGAAGTGGGCAGAAGAGAGCTCTTGTCTCTGCTTCTGTGAGGGCAGATGAGGGTATAGAGAGTATGCTCTGCACACATCTCTGGCTACTGGGGTTTCTAAGCAAGATCATTTTGTTACAATCATTTAAATGAGTAGGAGATTAGCAAAAGAGTCCTTTTGAAAACTAGCAAGTGCAACCTTTTGTTTGTTCCTCTTATAGCCGAATGAAAAATACCAGAGAACTTTGGATTGAGTGTGCATTTCAAGACAGCCTGTGATTCATCAGCATAAATAGAATCAAAGGAGTTGTAGTTTCAGAACAGGGAAAAGTAAACAGGAAAGATAAAGTTCATAATCTGTACAATTGCACAACATACTTAGGCTTCAGGACTGAAAAAAATGCCACATGTCCAGTTTTGAAACAGTGATTTGCTAGTTTCTGAGAGAGTCAGTGAGATGAGTTTTGATTTTTTTTTTTTTATTGGTTGTTTATGTGCATGAACTAAAACTGCTGAGCAGGTCAAGATATATTAATCTTTAAAACTGACCTGGTTTTTATGAACTGTATTGGAATTAGCTCTCTTGTACTTGTTTGTATATGCAGTGACATTAAAAAAAACCAACAAAACTGTGTGGACATAATAGTCAAAAAGCAAAGTATAAGAGGACAGCTAAATAGAAGGTGAAGAGCAACAGGATTGCCAATTTTTCCCTGTTGCTTCTAATCTGAGAAGAAGAGAGGAAGCTGCTACCTTTCCCAATACTCCTTCATTCTTGGAACTTACTGCTTTCCACTTCCAGCTGCCTTTGTTCAGTGTTATCTTTTTAAAAAATGATTGCTGTCTTACTGTAGTAGTTGGAAAGATTTTGAGTTTAAAGGAGAGGGGAGAACAAAAGTCTATTTTGACTTCTGTATGCAAGGTGCAAGAATGGAGAACCCCTCCAGTCAGTATTGGAAGACTGATACTTGTGTGTCATTTGAAGCAAAATAAAATAGATCCATGGCTGAATGTCTTGTGAGATGTTGCTGATAAAGCTGTGGTGGTGTGGGACAGGGAGTAGAACTGTACTGTTAAGGGAATAGCCATGGAGAAGAAAACTAGTTGGAGGCTTAGGTCCAAACATGACAAGAAGATTGTTGTTAACAAACTGGCAAAATCTGTAGGTTATTGAATAACAGAAGTGGAAAATTCACAGGGACATAACAGGGGCTAGTTTAATATTTGGTGATAGGTATGTTTTTATGTTAACATAGCAAACCTAATGCATATTGGAGGAAATAGCCACACCCCATCCATCAAAACAGGCTGTAAATAAAGTATTTGGTATAAGAGCTCACCATAGTTGTGAATTGCTTTATAAAAATATTCTATTAGGAAAGCAATAAGAAGTTAGTGTTGGAATGTGTTAAGAATATAGCTATACACTAGCTTGCATGCCACTTTTGTGTTAATTACATAAGTGTATTTACAAGCAGCCAAATGGTACTGTTACATGGCAAGTGATTCTAGTACTGTGTGGAATCACTAACTAAATCTTTTTTCCAAATAGACCATTGTGTTTCTTTGTTTTCCATATTTATCAGGAATGTAAGTAGTTTTCTTATCCCACTGATTCTTTTGTAGCCTTGAGTTAAACTTAATATGCACTGTATTGATATGGTGCAATACTGACTGACTGCTGAGAAGTCAAGCTTGGGCTCTTCTGGTAGGACTTACTTTACTCAGTTTCATATTCTCAGCTTGTAATTTTTGTGCAGAATCATATTGGCTCAGAATCATATTGGAAAATAATTAGCAGAAGCAGGCAACACTTTGTTTTTAAGAAGTGAGAATTATTTATCGCCTGAAAGCCTTACTAAGGAAGAGGTTAGTTTTCTAGCACTGTAGAACAGAATAAACCAGGTTGGAAGAGACCTTCAAGATCATCACGTCCAACCTATCAACCAATCCTGAAAGGCTGCTTTTGAAAAATAAGTGGCAATGAGTGAGTGCTCTCAGGTGGTATTAGATAAGTGTAGTCTGTGAATGGCACCAGGACAGACATTTTTTTGTGTTTTAATGCTGCTGAGATTGATAGCTGGAAAGAGGCTTGCAGAGCACATAAGAAAAAACAAGAATGCAGAGAAAAGCGAGTAGTTGATACCCACAAAACTGAGGAGGGAGGTATAATCGGTAGTACTGTTAGCTAACATCTTTAGTTTTGTGTTATGCTCCTTTAGAATTTGTTGGTTTATTAATTTTGCTGTGACTGCAGTACAGATGTGCTTGTGAGTGAATTTTATAAATTGCCTGGGCACTCTTGGTATGTGTTCAGGCTGCATGTTCTGAAGCCTGTACATCTCCATTTTCCATACTGTTGTCATATGTTAGCTATTGAGTTAAACTTAATATGGAAATGTCTGTGTAGAACTGGGTAAGTTTTCCTGTTCACGGTGCATGTATACTAAAATCGGCCCCTTTTAGTTATGTCTTTGTATATTACTTTACATTGTGCTTGATGCAAGTCTAATAGACAATTAATTATACCAACTGTTAGGATTATTGGTAGCAGAAACCAATCCAGAGCAGCTGAAGACTATTGTGTAGCTAGTGTATTATGTGCTCTGGCAGATATGAATGCCATTCAGATGAATATTAAAATGAAGGAGAAAATACTTTTCTCCAGTTTCTTGACATGTGTTGGACTGTCAGACTTCACCATTGTTCTGTTCAATCAACTGGAAAGTTGCTTACACCATTTATTTCACTGTGCCTGTGGTCCTGTCTGTAGTACACACAGGAGGAGGCATTGTGATATTTTTAAGTATTTGATGCTGTAGGACTTGGAAGTATCATAGTGATTAAGAAACACAAGTGAGGTGTACCCTAAAGATTTTACCAATGAGTTGTTTTTGTGAGCAGTGGAACCAGGCTTCATACACATTTTTCTTGCATCATTACAATTCTCTTCCCGTCTTACTAGTAGTGAAAAAGCCAATATGCGCACAGCTCCAGCTCAGACTGATTCAGAGCTGTGTAGCCTTTGAGCCAGGCAGCCTGGATTTTATTGAGTTCCTGCTGAAGCCCTTTGCTCAGCAAGCACAAGAAATGGTGTCTTTTTCTTCTACCTAGCTGTTGACTTTAATGTATCAGAGGACATTGCTTCTTCGTTTACTTTAGGTGAATATGGTGGTGAACAGATTCATTTAGCGGGATGGAGAAGAAAGGAAGAGTGGGAAGAGGCAGGTGGACAGTATGAGCCGCACATTTGATGTTTGCTTGGGAAGCCAGGATGAAAAGGTCTTTGCTAGCATAAGGCAAAACAGTATAGGCAGTACTGTGGAATTGTAGTCTGTCATTTGTTTGGACCTCCTGCGTAACCCTCTGAAAAACAAGTCTTTGTAAAGCTCTGTAATTGTACCATATTTTTTCCCTTAGACTCCTCTGTGAGTCTGGCAATATGTTGTGGCTAACGCATGGATCAATATTGCAGCATCTGAAGCAATGGCCAGTGAATGTACTTGAAAACACACACAAAAAATGAAGCTTGTTTCCTATGACAATGAGTGGAAAGAGATTTGTTCTCTGAGGCAGGGCTGTAGGAACTCCATATAGGTTGCTTTAAGTAAATCAAACATTTCTATGCTTATATCAGACATGGTGTGAATATTAGTTTGTCCAAAGGAGAGCAACAAAAATAGTGAAATGTCTAGAGGGCATGACTTAAAAGAATCATCTGAGGATACTTGGTTTGCTCAGCTGAAGAGGAGACGGAGGGGTGACTTCATTGCTGTCTACAACTTGTCCATGAGGGGAAACAGAAGGGTTGTGCTGATCTTGTGGTGTCCAGTGATAGGACATGATGGACATGATAGGCTTCAGTCTGTGTTGCAGGAAGTCCAAATTGGATATTAGGAAAAATGTTCTTCACCAAAAGGATGGTCAAGCACAGGAACAAGCTTCCCAGGGAAGTGGTCATACCCCCAAACTGCCAGTGTGCAAGAAGAGAGTAGAACATACCACAGTTTGAAGGGACCTACAGCTGTCACCTGATACAACTGCCTGGCTAATTCAGGGCTGATCAAAAACTGAATCATGTTTTTAAGGGCTTGGGGCATCTACCATCTCTTTAGGAAGCCTCTACCAGTGTTTGACCACCCCCTTAGTAAAGAAATATCCTATCACTGGTTATGAGGGTAAAGACATCAGCATCTTTCTCCACTTCCCAGTTGACTAGCTTGCTATTGGTGCATTTGACTCCAGCATCCAGAGATTAAAGAGTACTGGACAGAAGAGGCCCTATAACTAAGTCCTGAGGAACGCTGCTGGTGACTGCCATCTACATGTAGCTCTATTCATTATAAGCCTTTGAGCCACATCCTTCAGCCAGTTCTTCCCATTAATCAACAAATTTTAATCCAATGTTTTCTCTTGCTGGTAAGATACTTCTGAAAGCTCTTCGTGTTATCTCCCAGAACACTGGTCACTTTGAGCTCTTAATCGAGCTTTGGCCTTTTGTATCCTCTCCCTGCACAAACGAACTATAGCTCTGTAATCTTCCTGTGGAGCCTGACCTCTCTTCCAGAGATCATAGCATTTCTTTTTCATCATGAGCTCCACAAGGAGTTCCCCATTCAGCCAAACCAATCTTCTGCCTGGTTTGCTTGACTTATGATACAGTGGAATTCCCTGCCCCTGTGCTTCCAAGAGGTAGTCCTTAAAGACTGACCAGCATTTGTGGACTCAAACCCACAGAAGCAGATTCCCAGGGTACTCTAATAAATAGCTCCCTGAATTGCTTCAAGTTTGCTCTCCTGTAGTCCCCAGTACAACTTTGCTGTCCTTTTTTCCCTCATTACACTGAAAATTTTAACTAAGCCTTTTCACGACCACTGTAGCCAAGACAGACATCTATCACCTGTGCATAAATAGCAAATCCAGCAGGGCGTCATTCCTAGTTGGCCCAGTGAGTACCTGGGACAAGAAGTTACCTTCCTCAAATGTCAAGAATTTCCCAGACTTGCTCATCACAGCAGTATGGTATACCCAGTTGATCTTTGGGATGTTGAAATCTTCCATAACAGATGCAGGTATTTCTCTTGATTGTCTATAGAATAACTCATCAGTGCTTGCATCTGGCAGGATGATGGATAGTAGACACAGTCTACAACAGCTCTTTGTTTTCAGTATCCTGATTCCTCACCCAAAGACTCAGCCACATCATGACTAAATGAGAGGGCTGTACAGTCAAACCTCTCCCTCTTTGTATAGTGCAACTCCTCCACCTTGCATTCCCTGCCTACGCCTCCTGAGCAGCCTGTAGGCCTCCATCCAAGCACCCCAATCATGGGATTTGTTCCACTGAGTCTTGCTAATACCAACTATGATACAGCTCTGTGAACTGACTGAGTCTTCCAGTTTGCAAAGTGTTCAGAGGGTGCTCTTACATACATTGTTCCACTTTTAGGTTGCCTTGTGTGGTGTCAGGAGTTGGATACCGTGATCCTCCTGGGTCTCTTCCATCTCAAGATGTTCTGTGATTTAAGAAGAATGAGTTTGTTTTCCAAGTCAGTTCTGTGTGTGTCTGCTGTAGGGTTGGCAACTTGGAACATAGTAACAAAATATTTGCAGTGTATAACCCGCGTTGAAGTATCTCTGGAGAAGCTGTTAGTTGTCAGGAGGAACTAATGCTTTGCCTTGCTGACAAAACCTTGTGGAGTGTGGGGAGGAGATTGCTGAAGCTGAAATTGTACTGATGTCAAAGCAGATCCTTAGGAAGTCACGGGCGTATCTGTACCTGTCAGTGTGTGTTATGGGCTCACTGAAAACAGAAGAAATGAAGTGCTGCTGTGCCACTGAACTGTTTAGGCTGTGTTGAAGATACACTCTGAAAAGCTTGTTGGTGTTAACATAAAACTTTATTCTCTTTGTTTTATCACAGTTGGATTTACTGCCTAACATTTTTGGGTCCTTTTCCAGTCCTCTTTGCCTAAAGTAATTTTTTGGATTGAAATAGCTTGTATGTTACTCCTAGGTGAAGGGGTGAGGGAGAAAGATGTTTTGCTGGCAGAAAAGGACTTGGGTATCCCACTATAGTTAGTGGGAGCACTGGTCGCTGGTTTTCACAACTTGACTGCCTTTCTTTACGTATAAGAGGCAAAAGAAGACCTGCTTCTTAATGATGCTTTATTGGTCTGTTCTATTTCTTTACTGAATTTCAGTAAATTAAAAAAGTGAAGGTTTTTTTTCCTGTTTGACATTTAAAAAAAAAAAATCTTAACATTTTTGCTACTGTCAGTAATTTTAAGGTGGACTTACTGGCTGTGTAACTGTTACAATACATTAATTTGCAATTAAATGTAATCCTTTAAAGATTCTTTACTAGCTAGAGGGATATGTAATGTGTCTACTTAAATTCCATGAATAAGTAAACGATCTGCTGAAGACTGAAACATAAATTGACTTGTGGTTGTCTTTAATTTCTGATGTTTTAGTAGCATTTTGAGATGTAGAGGTGATTTTTCACAGAAGTGTAAATTTGCAAAAGATGTAATTGTTACCTAGGCTGTGTTCCATGAAAGTATTGATTCACTTGAACTTGGAAATGATCCTGCTAAGTTTTTTTTTCTAATAGCCTACTATGTTAGCTATTCCATGCTTTTTACTAGGGTCTTGCTTTATCCTAATTGATCTGTAATTACCCGAAATAATTTATACAATTGAAGCAGTATCAATTAAAAAAAAAATCTGTTGGGAGTGTTAATAGACAGGCTGTATGTTTCTAGTTGATCAAACAGTGATACGTGATGGCTGTGGTTTACACAGAAGCATTGTGATAACTGTGATCTTTATGTGGCTCTCAAGACTCTCCTAATAAATTTTTGATATCCAGGAATTTTGAAGGATATGAAGGCTATTTGTGTCAGTGAAACAGTTCTGAAAGTAAAGCTTCACATCCTTTAGACCAATAAACTTAGCTTGGAAGCTGAACAAAGAGATGTAGTAAGTTCATATTTGGGAGTGTGTGGTGACTGTAGCCCTGTTAGAATTAATCCCCTGATTTTCAGGAAGATTGTAAGTGTAAGGATGGTGACTTTTACTCTGTGTAATCTTTATAAGATTGTGTAGAGTCAACCTCAAAGATTTTAACCCTTAATCAACACATTCACTAGGAAAACTGGACGTTTGCTTTGAGTGAAAACAAATTGTACTTGGCTTCTGTGGATTTTCACTTGTAACAAGGTAAGAGAGTGATGATGTAATCCCATCTGAGTGCCAGTCCGTCAGTCCCTCTGCTATGGGACTTCTTTACTGTCCTTGTGCAGTTTCATGCGGTATATACTTGTTCTTTCTCTCTGCTGCAACCTTTCCACCCCAGTAAACCCAAGATTAATTTTTTTTTTGAAACATTGGTAGCAAAACTATTCTTTTAGTTCAGTATCCACTTTTTATATTTTTTTTAAAATATTTGGTGTTAGTTTGTTTTCTGTCTGTTCCTCATATGTTTATAGATGATGATCAGATTTACTTCCAGTCTTTATTTTTAGACTGTTGTTTTCTTGAATATGAGAATCAGTGCTAGTGCTGTTTCTATCTCTACTTCAAACAGTTGATGTGATTATTAGGGTTGTTGTCTTGTCCTATTCCTTAACATGGCTTCATCATGGTTAGTAATTTTCCTGTCAAAAGCTGAAGAACTAAATTTTGGGTTATTCTTCTGTTCTTTGTGCTGCAGAATTTCTCATATATCCAGCCCATCTTTCAGGGAGTAGTAGGTTTCCAAAGATCTAGGTAAGATCTTTCATCTTGTACAATATAACCTGGACAAATTACCTTCCTGCATGTTTTGTTTGCCTGGACTGGGAATGTGACACCAGTGTACATCAGGAACTTTGGTGGTGTGGTTTGTTGTTTTGTTTTGGTTTGGGTTTTTTCGGGAGTACAGAAAGAGTGATGTTTTGGCTCCCCACTGAAGAGTGCAACATTATGATATGAGCAGATTCTGATTAGACAATAATTGTTAATTAAAAAATGTTGGTAGCTGAATTTGGATAGTTACTGATAAAAGTAACTGATGACTAAAGCCTTAAGGATTTTTTTCTATTGTGTTCTTGAAAAAGGAAGTTACTAGAAACACCAATATGTTTGTTTTTCCTTCTTCAGACTCAGAAAATTTAATGTTACTTTACCTCTTAATTCCTAATCATTCCTCCAAACAAGGATGGATGGGGAATACAGCTTTGGAATCTTAGGAATATGATGAGACTAGAGTTAGTCACTTAACTAATTTGTTCTGTTCAATAAAGGCTTTTTGAGTATGAAATATGATGTAATATTTTCCTTTATGTATTCTAAATAAAAAACCACCCTGTGTCTATCTAATAAACTCTATTTGTGCTTTCATATGTTTTAATTTGTTTTCTAAATATAATTTGACCATAGAGTCTTTTGTTAAACTTGGAAAAAATTTGGAATTGCTGTATACATAAACCTAGGTGTTCCACTTCAGCAAGAACAGGAGATAGACTTCTATTATAGATGGATGTTCATTTTGTATGGGCAGAAACACAACACTGGGGCACCGTTCATGTGGGAGGCAGTCTAGTTAGTGCGGAAATCTGCCTCAGCTAACCCCAAGCCTAATTTTGTTTCATATCCATTCTATGTTGTGATCTCCCTGGCATTGTAATAATGTCTGCCAGGCATTGTGGCCATTTTTTCCTTCAAGAGGGAAGATGCAAAGCTAAGTGTAGTGAATTCTCACTTCCCTGTTATCAGAAGATTGGCAAGTGTGTTTGCCTACTGCAGTTAGTAGCTTGGTAGCAAGCAGAGCCAGAAACTCAGGTTAGGACAGGTGGCTTGCCTTGCAGATAAATCAGCACTTGAATCCTGAAATCTGAGTAGATTAGGCAGTGAAGTGTTTACTTGAGAGTTTGACACAGTTTATTCCTTTATTTCTATTTTATTTTTGCTTTGTGCATGCTATGAATAGGGTTAAACAAAACAAAATAAAAAACCCAACAAACAAACCACAAAACCCAACCAACTAAAAATGAAAGCAAACAGGCCCCTAGCATTTTTCATCAATGCAAGCTGAATAGTAGGACAGAAAAGCCCAAGTACAATAATTAATTCATAAAATGGTTTGGGTTGGAAAGGACCTCAAAGATACCTAGTTCCAGCTGTCTTGGCTTTGTCAGGGACACCTTCCAATAGACCAAGTTGCTCAAGGCCTCATGCAACCTGGCCTTAAACACCTCCAGGGAGGGGGCATCCATGACCTTCCTGGGCAACCTGTTGCAGTATCCCACCACCCTCACTGTAAACAATTTTTCTAATATCCAGTATAAAGCTCCCCTCCTCCAAATTCAAACCCTAGTTTGACAGTTACAAAAGTATGCCTAAATTACCATTTATTTATTTTAATGTATAACTAGAACTAGATTGCAGCCCTTAATTTCTTGTAAGAAATTTTGTTTGCCACGGAATTTATTGCATGTGTTGGTCCTTTGATGTCTTTTATATCCCACTTCAGAAGCCACTGATACCAAAGACCATCATTGAGGTGTGAGAAGAAAATACTAGGACTTACCTTTATATCTGAAAACAAATTAAGTTCTATTTGATATGTATTCACACTGGCCTGCTCTTCTGAGGTTTCTCAATAGTGAAAGGCATAGAAGCCACCTGCTGCTGGGGGAAACACTTGATCTTCTCAAATAATACATGACAAACAACATGATGACAAACTAAAATGTATCCTTTTGCCAGCAGATACCGTTGAAAGATATCTGGAAAACATTGCCAAAGATTTGGGAGAGAGAAATACTAAAAAAGTGATAGTGTGATACTGCTTGCTCTACAGTTGGATAAAAGCAGAGGTGTTTGTAAGGTGGCTCTGATTCTGTGTCAGTAATGAAATAAGCAAAGAACTAAGTCACTAAGGAAGCATGCAGCAGAGAACATAATTTTTTTTTAACAGCAAGTTACTACATTCATAACAAATTTTTAATGGAAAAACTGTGCAAATATAACCAGTGATGGAGTGGCTGCTTTGAAATAGAATTCTGGGGTATGTGTATAAGAAGAGAATCACATGTGGAATTGGCATAGGCAAACAACAAGGAAACTGCAGCCAGAAGTTCACAAAGTGCTGCCGGATGTCATCAATGCGTTTAATGATATGAAAGCAAGACCTTGAAGTGGTGGAATCTTTATAGTGTTCTGTTTTGGCATGGAGAGTGGCCAGTGCCATGCAGAGAGGTTCACTGGTTATCATGGCAAGGTGCTTAGAAGTGTTAGAGAACTTAAAAATGAGTTACCCATTTTTCTTTCACAAAGATGAGGGCTCAGGATTTGCTGACCTGGTCTGTGATGACAAGTGGCTGTCAGTAGTATGCTGACTATCAAGCGTTTTCTAAACCGTAAAGACACAACGTGTCTCTTCAAGGTGAAGGTGATGTTTTAACAGTGAGCAAGAACAAGCTAACTCCTTTGCCAAAGAAACTCCTGCTGTGGAGAGAGCATGTTGAAAACAGATACTTGGAAATGTTTCCATCATTGTGTGGCTTTGTTGCCAGGAAAGGTGTGTGTCATCTATAAAAACTCATATCTGTACACTTGAACATGGAAACAGAATTTCCTCACTTGTAAAAAAGTCTTCCAAAGGCAAACTTTCAGGTGTTTTTGAACTCATTTGTTAAAAATATAAAAATATAACACTTTGCACTAGCTTGCAGTAAGAATGGATGGATATCAGGGAAGATGGAAATTTACTGGACAAATTTCAAGAAAAACCTTTGTGTAATTAATGGATGTGAACAAAAAACGAGGGTCATGACTTGGATGTATGAGTCTTTGTAAATTCTATTCCATCTCTGACAGCCTTTAAAACCAAGTATTGAAATAAATTCACTTGAGAACCACACCTTCAAATCACTGTGCTACAGAGTGTTAAGCCAACATTTTAAAAAATGATGAAGCAAATTAAATCACCTGGCTATCACAGAAGGAAAATAAAGTAAACTTATTAATAAGCAAAATTTTGGGGTTTCATTAATAAAAAAACCTTTATTTAATCTTTATTGTGTTTGGTAATGTACAGAACATATTAGTACAGCACTACCTATACATAATTTGGAGGTGTGATGAAAAGCTTACTGCTTCAGATGCACGATCAAAAAGGTTTAGTGACAATGGTTCCAGTATTATTATTGACACCAATTAATGTTCACAGAAATAAATGTATGGAAGTTCATATCATAGAAGGTGTATTTTAAATGCACAAATTCTTTTCTCATGAAAAATAACTAAGAGAGACAGAATATTTTACTTCTAGCTTTGTTTCAGTTGTAGCAATTCAGGTGGATGGGGGGTGGGGTTTTCTATACATGCTTCAAGTGTCGGGATGCCCCAGATCAGAGCCACGCTATTTCAGTCACCGAATGATGAGACAGGGTAGTCCTTGTAAAGTGTTTACTGTCTCTGTAGGTGAGGAAGTTATCTGAAGGTGACAGCAGTGTTATACAGAGCTGAGTGCAAATGTAAGGGAGGAATGTAAATGTTTGTTGTCTGAATAATTTGCTGTTGAGTGTTTTCTTCTGGGGACAGTTTTGTTTTCAGATATATAAGGGCTTCAGACCTTTTGTAAATTTGAAGTTATTGGTGCTTGGCTCATCCAAAATCAGATCATAAGCCTACCTTCTGGAGATAGGAGTAGTGATATATGGCAGCTTTATTATTTTTCTTGCTTTACACAGTTATTCTAACTATGTAAATGTAAGCATTACTGAAGGGTCTTGGTATCCTCAAAGGTAAAGTGGGACAAATTTCCAAAGTAATTGTTTTCTTTAAACTGGTGTTTTGAATGCATTCTGCTATACCGAAGTGACATTTGGTAACTCACTGAGTAGTTGAATATGTTATTTAATAGTTGCAACTAACATGCAGAGATAGTACTTTTTAATAAGTTACTTGTGTGGTACTTTTCTTTTTTAATTATTCTGTTTATTTATTTATAGGCTAAAGCCTGAACTTCTGACATGGCCACAGCCTCACCGAGATCTGATACAAGTAACAACCATAATGGAAGATTGCAGATGCAAGTAACAGGCAAGTAGTGATTTGTGTTATGGTGTTTCTTACATGAAAGCATATATATTCTAAAGAAACAATATTTGAAATGGCTGCTGGGGGATAATAAATATCAGTATAGTTGGTATTTTAATGAGTGACTTCAGTGTTACAGTTACAAATATGGCTATATGTGGATGAATTGAAGCTAGGTAGACGTTATGCAGTGTGTTGGATGACAAGATTTAATGATTTCAAATTAGGAAAAAAAATTTATTTAATAGAGCAATAGGGACAAATGTGAGGAATTTTGCTTGGGAACAAATCATTAATGGCACAAATTCTGCAGAAGGAACATGTGTTACTGAAATTCTACAAAAGAGATGGGCAGTTGTAATGAACCCCAAGCTGAAAATGGGTGCAATGTTAAGGTGAAGCTGGACGTGATCTGGAAGACAGCACAAAATCTGCTAGGGTTTCAGAAGATTGCAGTCTTTGATTACATATCAGGTAAAGATCTGTTGAAAATAGCATAGGTGCTCTGTATTAGGGTAGCAGGTTTGATTACACAGCCATATGGAATCATTTAGTTTGGAAGGGACCTTTCGGATTTCCTAGTCCACTTTTCTGCTAAAGGCGAGACTACCTTTGAAGTTGGATCAGATGACTGAGAGTATTGTGTAGTTGAACTTCCAGTATTTCATAGTCTGTAGCTTGCCAGCTTTCCTGGGCAGCTTGTTCTGTTCATAAAACACATCAGTGTGAAAATGCTTTTCCTTTTATCCAATTGGAATTGACTGTGTTGCATCCTGTGACTGTTTCTTTTTCCCTTTTGCTGTGCTGGCTTTCAGTTTGAGGCAGAATTCAGCCATCTCAGTATCTGCTGGAAGGGATACGCAGTTCTGGAAATAATCTGATTGTGTTGGGGATGCTTTTTTTCCCAATAAATGTTGAACAAGTCAAGTAGGTTTTGTACTTTGCTTCTCACGGGTAAGAATTGGTCAGGGATGTGACAGTCGATACTAGTTTTTTGGCTACTCTTTCTTTTGGGTGGCAAGACTGACAGTCCAAATATAAGCAAAATACAAGTGGACAATCAAGTCTGACAGATAATTATGGTGGTGTTGGAATAGTTAAAAGTAAAAATGTTACCAAGAAGTAGTTCAATATTGAGTATAAATGTATATACATGTAAGTGTATGCGTGTGTATGTTTGTGTGCAAGTATTATTTAACTGTTGAAGAAGAACTTTCCAGGGATCCTGGGAAATTTGGGAACTCTAAAGTATGAAAGAATGCATGACCAAGGGTATCTTAAACAAAATTTGCAGAAAAACATGAGTAAGATACCAAGTCTAAAAAAAAAACTGCATCTCAAGAAAGATACATCATGCTGGGGAGGTTCAGATTGGACTCCAGGAGAAAATTTTTCACAAAGAGAACATCTCAGGGGAAGCAGTGGATTGCCCTCTGCTAGAAAGTTTTAACACTCAGCTTGTCATGGTTCTGGGCAGTCTCATTTGAACTACACTATCACCTAGAAAGGTTGGACCAGATCATCCTTGGGGTCCCTTCCAACCTGGCATTCTGTGATTCTGAATAATCCAATGATGGCCAGGCTGTCAGAGAGAAAATACATTGCTGGAGTATGCCCAGAATGGCTATTTTATCAAATTGGATCAGAGAAGAACATTAAAACTGATTAACATTGTGTAAGGGTCACATGGCTTCATAAAGTGATGAATCATCAAAACTAGCAATAGCAAACAGTATTGATGGAGCCACCTGCAGATTCACTCTGTAGAACTCTTAAGAGTCACACAATGACCCATCACTTCAGGTCTGTGTATGCAGTAGTGATGATTTTGATATCTTGTACTGTACTGCTCTGTGTGTAAGTAATCTTTTATGTATCTGGTACTAGAGCCTCTCTTGACTTCAGGAGATCTGGTTCGGTTATTGAAGTGGAAAGAAATTGGTACAATTTTTAAGATTGATTTTCTGAAGGTTTAGTTCTCTAACCATCTGCTGGAGAGAGTCCAACAGAGAGCTGGAACGATGAGTGCAGGATGTGAATGTCTCTCCTGTGAAGATGGAGAGACCTGGGGCTGTTTAGTCTTGAGAGGAGAAGGCTGAGAGGGGATCTTACCAGTGTTTATAAATATCTGAGGGGTGGATGTCAGGATGAAGGTGCCAGTCTCTTTTTGGTGTTGCCCAGTGACAGGACAAAGACCAATGGGTACAAGCTAGAACACAGAAGGTTGCACCTGAACATTAGATTACACTTCTTTATGGTGAGGATGACAGAGCTCTGTAACAGGCTGCCCAGCGGGGTTGTGGAATCTCCTTCTCTGAAGGCTTTCACAACCCTCCTGGATGTGTTCCTGTGTGACCTGCTCTAGGCAGGGGTGTTGGACCTGATGTCTGGAGGTCTCTTCCAATCCCTAACATTCTGTGATTCTATGATTAGAGGAATGACAGTGGCAGTACTGGGAAAGAGGTGGGAAAGTGAGGAGTGTGGAACTGACCTATGCTGGTTTATACTCGGATTACTTTGTACTGCTGTAGAATCTATATTTCAAGAACTATACTTAAAATTCACTTGTATGAAGACAGCAAGTAGCATATACTTATCTTGTAGACATTCCTATGATTTTCATATGGAGTGGTGATTTGTTTGAGTTTGGGCATTTGGAGCATGTTGCCAACAAGTTTTGCCATCAGTATTTTTGTCAGATGTAGTTGGCGAGATGTTGTCTTAGATTTTTTTGAAGTCTTTTGCTGGTATTTGTTACTTAATCCTCTTGTTCTAGGGAAAAAAAAAATTGTCTTAACCAAAAAGTGATAATGGCTTCCATTCATGCTTGGGAACTCAATGACTTAATATATAATCTGGTAAAAAGGGGTAAACTAGAAGGAAGCTTGAATATTGTGGCTGAGAATCTATATTTTAACAAATATTGCAGTTGCTTTTATAAAGCAAAATGTGGAAGAAAATGTGAAAAAAGGAGGGGCATTAAAGCTTAAAAATGAATATATTATGATTTCAGATGAAAAAATGTGACCCATGTGTGAAATTATGCATTTAGTCATCTACATTTAATCTTTCATTGTTATAGAGGCTGCAGTTCCCTTTTATGACATGTGACTGAGAATGGGCTTTCCAAATGTGGGGGAATTAAGTGTGAAATTAAGTAGAAGTCCATGGCCAATGCCTTTAGACTCTTGGAGAGCTGCATCCCCCTAACTAATGTATGTTTTAGAATATTGCAATTCAGAAATACATGACAGACCTTTATTGTCTTCCTTTAAAAGTGGAAGTTAGCTCAACTCTCTTGACTTGGCAAGTTCCATACAGGAAAATGACAAGGTTTACTTCCAAGTGGCTGAAAATACTCAGCTTTGCTTTAGTTTGAAAGTGAAGAGAGAATCACAGTGCAGTACAGATACAGCTGTGAGTACAGATGTGGTCTCCTAAAAACAACATCTGCCTGAACTGCTAGCAGTTAGGGCACTGGTGGTGTTTTTAGTGACTTCCACAGCTAGATATGGAGGGGGGGAGAACAGATTTATATTCAGGATTACTGAGGACCTCTCCAGTGATTTGGGGTTAAAAATAGCTTATTTGGTCATTTGCTATTTCTTAATTATTGAATATTTAGCTGAAACTACAAATTCATCTGCAAAGCTGTTTAAATAAGAAGGAAATATAAGTCTTGTTTTCTTGCTTTTAAGAAACAGTGTCAAACCACAGGTTAAGCACTTAAGTAAAATAGAAAGGAAATTAAGCTTTACAGGGGCATTTTGAAATAGGCCTCAACTGCACTAAGTTTAATAACTATATCGAATTAAAAATAAATCTGCCTGATAATCTCATGGATGTATCATACTTAGATATCTTTAAGGGAAGAATAAGAAGAGCCATGAAGAATCCACATGGTTTTCAGTGTTTATCACTCAAGTAATTGTTGTTGCTGTCTCTGCAACCCATCCTGTCAGTATGTGTTGAAGAGAATATGCCACACTTGGTTTCAGCTGACAAAGTAGCTTTTGAAAAGACAAGCTACCATTTTAGCATTGACCTCTTTATATTCAGTGGAAGTAGAAAAGGTGAGGAATAACATTGCCATGCTGTGTTTCATACTTTGTGTAGGCAGTATATTCTCAGCAACAATATGCTGTTACAGATAAAGCAATATATTTTATTAGTTTCTAGTGCCAAACTGAAACGGAAAAAGAATTGGTTTGGAACAACTTTCTACACGGAATTAACTGCAGATGGAGAAATTAAGAAAACAGCAAAATCAAGTAGTTCTTCAAATCCAAAATGGGATGAGCAGCTGACAGTGTAAGTAGATTTTTTGGTTGTTTAATACTATTTATTAGGCAGACATTGCAGGCAAATATTTACAAAGCTTGGCTGCCTACATTTTTCTCTGGCTGTTGCTGACTAAATGCAGATATAAGAAGATGCTTATCTCAGATCAGCATTATTTTCTCAATTCTTAAAATGTTTTGAGAATATTTTTTACAGAGAGTGTTCCTTGCATACAGCTGCTATGTATGGTAGATAGTTGATACTTGTTAGAACTGTGGACCTTTCAAGTTTAAGATTTCTCAGAGGTTACTAATTGTAACCGTGGCATTCTCCACTTTAAAAGGAAAAAAATCTCAGCTGGAAAAATAGTAGTTATGAGGAAGGTCACTTTCTCCTTTAAATTTCCTAATGAAGAGAGATATGCACACACAAACATTCATTGTACTGCTAAGTGATCTTGCAGTTGATCTTGACATTTGACCTTTTTAATCTTCTTGTGGTTTAACGTGGTTTAACTATGCTACTTACATCGCTATACCTGCATATGACTCTCTGAAGAACTGGCCAGTTGGCTAGAATGCCTTTTTGTAGCACCAAGACTGTACTGCTTCACAGCACTATCAAGTGTCACTGAGCACAGGCCAGTACATTTTACAGCACCTGACCTGTCTTTGTGCAGTAGCCAGCTTTGTTAGGAGCAGGAACCATGCGAGGTTCCTACAACCAGCATTGCTGGAGGTTGTGGAGTGGTACAACATACCTAGCTTTGGAGAACTGTTTGTTTGGGAACGCTTTTTGTTTAACTACAGACCTGGGTTGAAGTAAGTAGGATATTCCCATGCCACACTATTTCAGGTTTAGCAGAGCTTCTTAGCCCTCTGCAGTATTGCACAAGAAAACAATACAGTCTTGGACCTGGACTAGGAGTTAATCCTAGCACAAGTACAGAGCTATCGGTCTATTCACAGAGACCAGAGTTTCTGTTGAGGAGGCAGCTTTGATTTGGCAGGCTATGGTAAACTGATAGAAATGAGGTAATTTGGCATGCACAGTACAGCCACCCAGCCAGCCAGACTCATTCCATGATGACTGTTACTTAGGATCTTGCCCTCATGTATACAAGGTATGCTGGCTCCTCTTCCTCTGGCTATTGGAATGATGATGTTGCTTCCATTGCCCAGCCTATTGAGGACGAGTGAACTTTCTGACTTAGAAAATTCCCCTCACCTCTCTGGGTTTGCCTGAGCACCAGCAATATGTTCTCCCTGCATAGGTATTTTTGATATTTTTTTTTTCCTTCGTTGTTGAGTTGGTCTCTTAGTAAGACTTCCATTAGAAGGCAGCCTATTCAATATGCAAAAATATATTTGCACATGGGCCTCAGCAAAATGATCCACGTTGTCCATCACCTTCAACTGACTATAAAGCTAGCCCTGTTGTTGGGAGGTTGGGGGTGTTTTTTGTATGGTTTTGGTCAGTATCAATATCTCTTTTTGTTTCCAGTCCTGATGGGCATGTGGCCTTTGACTTTTTTGCAGTACAGTGATTCTACCCCATTTTTCACAGCCAGGAACACTCTTTCAGTACTAGACCCTGTACTACAAAACTAACTCACTGGGACCTAGCATAGCTCCCTACTTTCCTTCTTGAGCAGAGTTACAATGTTACTGCAATTGGGTCCTTTACCTTTCTGCTTCCCTCCAATTTTTACTTTAACTTCATCATTTGATTTTTCCCCTCAGACTTCTGTAAGTATGCATTACGGTTCTATGTATGTTTGTAGATTCACAAAGAATGTTTTATTGACACTTTCAATGCAAGCTAACAGCTATTAAGTGGGTTCTTCCTGCTTGCAAGTGGCTGATAGGTGGCTTTTCCCCTTTTTAAGAATATTTCGTATTTTTCTTTTTAATGGTAGACTTACTATGTTATTAAATGTGAGTTTTTAGTTAGAGTTTTGGAATAGTGAGGTATAGAGAAGATATGTCTTTAATAAAGGTATGTTTTATATAACTGAGATTTGGGCTTAGTGTAGATTATTCTGATACTCCTCAAATTCCTTATGCTATTGTAGTGATACCCATTAAGTTTAATCTTAAGTATAAATACCACAGTTTTTGGCAGTTCCTACTTAAAATTTTCCCTTTGCAGTACAAAAACTTCTTTCAGTTAATATCAAGAAATATAATAAATATGAGGAAGTGAATTAAGTTCAAATTCTCCTAGTAACAAGAACAAATACTTAAAGATCTGTATATATATTTTTTTAAATGTATTTTATATGCAGGAATGTGACTCCACAGACTACGCTGGAATTTAGAGTGTGGAGCCATCACACTTTAAAAGCAGATGCTTTATTAGGAAGAGCCACTGTAGACTTGAGACAAGCTTTGGAAATACACAATAGAAAATGTAAGTTATCGTTAAGGATATTTGAGTAAAGTAAAATTATTATTACTAATCTATATATCAAACTGGCAACCAGACTACTAACTATACATGTAATTACAGCTGACTTTCAGTTGAGGTCTTCACTTGTCTCTTCTGGAGATGTCTGTGCTATTGAGAGCAATTTAAATGTGGCAATGGGATATAATAATTTTGAAACAATTGTTACACTAGGAGTTACTACAAATTAAGTAAAAGCAGAAGTGATTAAACACAATGTTTTGTGGCAAACGAATAACTAGTTTGCTAGAAGATCTGGTTTAGACTTGGTTAAAAAAAAAGGTCTAAACTTTCAGAAAAGCCTTCTATGTTATTTTTCATGTTTTGCTTCTCTGGAGCAACTATAGAAAGGCTGGATATTTTCCCCTTGTAATTCAGCTGCCCAGAGAGCAGTAAGAACCAGGGATTAATGAAACAATTGAGAACTTTCTCTTAATACATTAGAGATTGTTGTGTTCTATGTAACTTCTACTTATAATTGTCTTTAATAGAATTAAAATAGGTCTTCTCTATCTAATTTGCTTTTAACTTTTTTTTATTATTACTGAAGAAGATGGTGAATCCACACTTTAAATTCCGCTCCAAGTGGCAGTAGAATTCCAGCTAAACCAATCTCTAATCTTTTTATAAGTTAGATATACAAATCTGAGAGCTCTGTTTAGGGAGATGGGAGTACAGGAGAGCTAAAAAAAAAAAAAGCTTCACTTCAGAAAGTTGACACTAAATAGAAAATCAAGTGAGGTTTCTTCAGCAGTGTCATAAAGATTCTGCCAAGATTCCATAATTAAGCAGAAAAATGGCTTAGTTATAAAAATATCCCCTCCCCCTTGTCTCAGAAGACACTGGGTTGAATAATACTAGCAATACAAGTAGTTAATATTTTAACTATTTCTAACAAAATAGTTAATATTTTATTGCTGTAGATCCAGGCGATATAGGAAGCAACAATGGGGGAAATTCTTTCAGGGAATGGTTGGCTGAGTTGCACCAAAAGTAATTAACGTGTAGGGTTTCTGCTTTGGGTGGGTTAGCAGTTTGACACACTCCAAATTATCCAATAATTCAGCGGTAGAATAATTGATTTGTGTTCTTCAGTTGTTCAGTCATTGATGCCTAGTTTAAAATGCAGCACATGAACGGCTGTTTCCTGAAGAAAAGGTAAAGGGGGAGTCCTCTAAATGCAGAAAGTTCAGAATTAGTGCCGTTACTTTCTCTTGCTAGACACCACCAGTATTGAATTGCTGCCCAAGCCCCTCTCAGTTTTCTTGCCAGCTCATATGGACTACAGCCAACTGTTGATTTGGTTTGGGGGGATAAAGTGTTAAAATAGTGGAAGCTAAACCAGTCACCCTTTGCAGAAATGATGATTTATAAATATGTTAATTTATCAACTCAGTGGCAGGCTAGTTTCATCTTTCTGTTCTTTCAGGTAGTACCATTTGCCAACCTGCAGATTACTAAACCAATAATTCTGTAGATTGGGAAGCTTTGTGCTTGCTCCACCATTTTAAAGTACTTTGAAATCCATTGTAATATAACAGTGGGTGTTTGCTGGTAACTGCTGCCCAACTGTGCACTATCAAAACTGCCCTTTAACGTAACAGCTTGGAGATATTTGGCAATAGCTTTTGGGAGCTTTCCCTGTTTCCATGGTTATTGTTCATTTATGATGTATGCTAAGAATGAAGGAAAGAAGGAAATGCTACCTTCATATATAAAGTTGCACAGAGAACTTAAACTTTAGCTTGGAATCATATGGAGGGAAATAGGGTGGTATATCTTGAAAAATGAATCTTTTAATCTGAGACTGCAAATACTAAAAGGCCTTAAGCATTTTAACCTGATTAATGGATGTTGACTATGTTTGAATTTGATACGTAGTTTTAACTGCTCTACAAGTAAGAGTTGCTGTAGAGAGAATTATGCAGCATCCTCTGCACATTTTACTTCTGGATTATGTATTTCTCTCTACAAATGTGTGCATTGCTTATCAGTCAGATTGAATTCTTTTCTTGCACCATGTATGTGTATATATATATATATATTTGGTATATCTCAATTATCTCAAAATTCCTTTTGGTGAAAGTAGTCTCTGATTTAATTTTTGTTTACTTGAGGTATCTCTGTTTCTGTTTAATCCTTGGAGTTGAGATCTATGAAAATGCTAGTAAGGATTTACTAAAAATAATTTGAAAAAGGAGGAAGGACTCTATGCATTCTTTGCATTTACTTCTTCCTCAAAGTGATGTTCTTTTTAGTGCTCTCAGCATTACTTTTGGTGGGTGATACGAGAAATGAACATGAGCGCTGGTTACAGAATGAGGTTCCCCCTGACTTGTAGTATTTGGATGTGTAGTTCAAAAGTTGTTTGACTCTAAGCCTTCTCATGTTCTATAAATAGTGCATAATTTCAGAAGGGGCTTAGTGGAAACAGCAAACCTGGATTATCATTAGCAACAAAGTACTGAGAAACATATGGATCCTGTAGCATACCTGTGGAATATTCTATGTAGATAGCCAGTTTATTTCTACAGTTGATTTAAATTTACACAGAATTCTATGTTGCTTTGAAACAGCTGAGTACCTCTCATGCTCAGCTTTGTACAACTAAATAGAGATAGCATATTTTTGTGTTGAAAAATCTTTTTTAATGCTGTTTAGAATTTAATCTTTCCTTTATCCCTTCTCTCCTTCTCTCACCCTACCCACCCCCACTCCATTTTTAGTGGAGAAGGTGAAAGAACAGTTGAAACTCTCTTTGGAAAACAAGAGTGGCATGGTGCAAACAGGTGAACTGACAGTTGTGCTAGATGGTTTGGTTGTTGAACAGGAATCTCTTACAAATCTCAGTTCATCAGCAACCAGTAAGTTAAAATAATTAAATCAGTTGGTAATATTTTGATTAAGATTTCAAACAGATATAATAGAATATTTGTATTGAATTTGTTTCTTACTGTTCAGTAGAAGTTCAGCAAAATGGCGAGGCTGTGCATGAAAGCAGAGATGCTTCAGCAAGAAGTACATCCAGGTTGGAATTTGTTTTTGTGTCTTACACTGTATGAAGTATATTCACAAGTTTCTCAGTTGGAATGTTTGGGTTGCTTGTGTTTTGTTCAGTTTTTTTGAAATACGTATTTTTTGAGGGCATTAGGTTTTAACTGCAGAGCCCTAAATTATGTTGCCCCAAGTTTTAGTAATGTACGTTGTATCATACTATGATAATTAGCTTGAGAAGAATTAGGTTTACAACTCTGTTCTTCCTCTGCTGCTAGAGTCTGCTCTCCACGACTTTACCATTGTTTCTTGGATGTGCAGTCCTCTGAACATAAAAAATCAACTGAGTGGAAGTCTTCTACATGCTGCAGCAGAGATTAGGGGAGCAGTGGTTCTCTGTGGTTTTCTGTATTTATTCCATTTTTTTCTTCTTCTGTTTAAGAACCATTTCTATTCATGTGTACAAACTTGCTGCAATGTACCGTCAGAACGGAAGGAAGAAGAAAAAAACCTTAAATTATTGCTCCCTCACCCAGTTCCTTTTTGAAAGTCATGATCAGAACACTGAGGCAGAGGGTTTGCCAGCTTCAACCTGCAGTGGCAGGCAAAAGGTTTTGGTATCAGTTTAAAACCTCATTCTTAGCTTTTCCATCTTGTTACCAGCTACAGGACAGCCTGAGGAAGAGTAGGCTGTTTGTCCCTCCACCACTAGGGAAGTGACAGACATTCAGATCAATTCAATGTTGCTGACCTGTGTAGTTACCTTGCAGTGAACCCCTTTTTGTTAAGTTCTTGACAATGTGAATGTAAAAACATGCAGTTGCTATGAATTTGAGTGTCAGGGATGCATTTGTTCTTGTGCACTTGACTTGATTCAATCTCATTTTGATTATGTGGAAGTTTGTTCCTCCATGGGTGCCAATAAGAGGGAATGAGGATAAAGTTGTTTCTCCTTAGTTTTTATTATAAAGATTTGGGATTGTTAAAAGTGATTTGAAACACATCTGTAGACCACTTTGAAGCAGTAGTAATCAATGACCAATTTTCATTCAGCTGTTGTTGCTGGAGTGGTGGCTTCTACTAGGATCCTGCTCTTGATGTTGGTATTTTGATTACAGCAATTTTTCATTCAGCTCTCAACAGTTTTGATTTCCAGTTTTAAAATTAGGAGATGAAAAATAGTTCAAAAGTATCATTTGTTAATTTCTTTAGCAAGGACTTTTTTTTTTTTGTCTAGAACTGAAAAGGGATTTTACAAATAAAGTAAAATCCCTTTTTTTATAGTATTCCTTTTGAGTTGGGTAAGGTAGCATAGAAGTTCTGTTTCTTCCTTTCTTACTCTGCAAAGCGGGACCTCTAACACTTCTCACACTTATGGTCATTGGTTTGACTTTGCTAATTGTTAGCCTCTACTCCTTGAGAAGATGAGGAATTGTCAGTGAATGTAATTTCCACAGTGTGTTTCTAGTGGGTGGTTTTAAGCAGTTTTGGGATAGTCTTGAGTAAAATCAGACTTCCTGTTCAAAAGCCCTTACACTGCATTTATTTCTGTTGTAGGCTTGTAAACAGAGCTACCTGTGTTTCTGTCCCCGCAGCGTTCCATCCTCCTTATGTATAGAGAAGCTTATCTTGTTTTTCTTTTGCTGAGGGAGAGTTTTGTTATTTTCTGATGTTACGACTAGAATAATTTTCAGACATATGCCAAACAAACCCAATTGTTTCATTTGCTTAATGAGAGAACATTTTTTCCTGCTCCTAGCTGGGCTTGGGAAGGTTCCCTAAGGCAGTGTTGGAAGATGCTGGCAGGAACATCAGTCTGCTCAGCTCAATTCTAGTATGTCATTGCAAGTAAAAGATGAAGTGGAAATGAAAAGTTGTATCTGTTTTAAGTATCTGAAGTCCTCAAAATGAAAATTTGCCCCTTGTTTCTTAATAGTCTTGATCTTGCACTTGAGTGTTTTATGGGCTGCAAACATTGTGTTATAAACTGTTGTTAATTGCCTTCCATTTCTTTCTTTCATTAGCATGATTTAGTGCAGGATTGGTTTAGTTGCGTAACTATTAAATATGTTCTTTGTAGTAACCTAAACTGATGTTTTATTTTTGCCAAGATCTGCTTGTGACATTTCTAATGGGATAGACAATCAAGTACCTTCCAACTCTGTAGTGCAGAATACGTTCTGTATAGAAGCTGTTAATGGAGACAGCACACCATCTCCTACTCACGTTGCAACCAGACCCAAAAATGCACCAGTACCAAAACCACTTGCAGCTCAACCTGTCAACAGCACTGGTAAGAATGGGAGAGTTATGAGAACATGTTCCATAAGGCTTTATCTGCTTGAAATGTTTCTGAAGTTGAGCCACTTTTTCTCTACATTTTTTGTTAGATTTTTGAAATATTGGGAGGACATTCCTGGAATTGAATTTATACTCTTGTGTGTGTCTGCTTTTGTGAATTTTTATGGGGTAGATCTATTTTTCAGTGTGCTAAATATCCGACTTTGTGTTAGCTGATGAAGAAAGATGAAAAGCGTCCAAAACTTCAGTTTTTCTGTTCCAGGTGACTAAATAGTATTACTGATTATCTTGAGGAAAGATCAGTTTTCTATCACAATTGATTTGAATAATGATAACTAAGTCTCTTTTGTCATTTGATAAATCTAATTTTTAGTTCTGTAGTGGAATTGCTGTGCTCTGAGCTGAGGTGTGTTGCAGATTCTTCTTGCCTTCTACTTTTTTCTAAAGGTCTGCTGTTTCGTAACAGGTATTGGCAAATACTAAATTTGATTTTCCTCCTAAACACAACAACTTTTTTTCTGACTACAATTAATATTCAGTACAGTAATACATGGAAAAATAAATGTGGTTGGGGTTTTTTTTGGTAGTTTTGTTGGGTTTTGTTGGTTTGGTTTTGGGTTTTTTTACATTAATTTTTGCTTCTCTGGCAAAACTGTGCATCTAATAATGGCTATACTTTCTAAGCACTTTCTGACTTCTTTGAACTTTTGCAGAGAGGGATAGCAAAGGAAAAAGATAACCTAGAACAGAAATAGGCAAGCTCTTAATAAACAGTAGAACAGAGACTATCAGATTTTCTGTAATAGAGTGGGAGATGTGGGTATGGTGGGAAGATAGCAGAAACAGTTGCGAACTTTAAAAGGTGATAATTAAATTAGGTCTCCTCTGAAGCATTTCTCTATTTGAAGAACTTGTACTTGATTCCTCTGTGTTTCAGTTGAAGGCCAGAGAGCATATACATTATTTAGGCATTGCTCCCTTTTTCTCAGTAGCACAGAGCTCTATTTGTAATCTGTGTTAGGAGAGGCTAATTGCAAAGATAATTGATTTGTTCAAATAGTAATATTGATGAAATGTTCACTCAGCTTGCACTGTGGCACTGATACAGCAGGTTTCAACTACTGTACCAGCTGGTGGAGACTTCAAGGCAAGGCATAAACTTGGTCTCCAGCATTTGATTGTGGCAGACTTGACTTCCATCCCTTCCCCTGTTGTACTTAGTGGGATTGTAATTTCATGTGATGATACTAGAATTGCTACTTTAGGTCTAATTGCTGAGGTAATCAGTTAATGTAATGTTTTATAGATCTGTTTGGAAGATCAGCTTACTAAAAGAGCTGATGATTTTCAGTTATTTTGCTCCTAACTTTGTTATGTTATCTCATTCACTCTTTCATGTGGATGAATTGATTGTTTTGGTCATTTTAATGAAACCTGCAATTTCAGGTTTCTTTTCTTTTTTCTACTGAAATAAAATTTTTGCAAGTTACAGCAGAGATCATAGCTATGATTTTTGTTTTATTTTTAATGTCATGCTTTGCTTTTGATGAAGTAATACAAAGTTTTAACACATCTGAATGTAGTTAACATGTTTATCTGGTTTGTGTGAGCTAGTAGTAGTGATGTATTACCCTGGAATAGTTGTGTTCTAAAAGCAATGCATTTACAGATCTTAGAAATCTGCTGATGCTCGTAAAATCATGCTTTTCATTATGCATATCAAGAAAATATTTGTGGCCGAGTGATAATTTCTTAAAGAAACTGAGTTGCTAATATAGATAGGTGCTGATGAAGGTTTTATTGTTTGCAAATCTTTGACCTGCTTCTCTGACGATTGGGGAGGTGAGAAATTGCTGACTTGATATACTTGAGACATGTAATGAGTAGAAGCTCTTTGTAAAAGGGTTTTATGAAATGAAGTCTTCAAAATGTATCAGTAAGGTTATGAGAAGAGAGAAATTGTATTGACCGCAATCCTTACAATTGTAAGCTGATAGTGTAGGTAGAAAATTAGTTGAAGTTTATGTTACATGTTATAGTTAGTAATGTTAGAAAGTCATGTTAGTTCCACGTGTAGAACATATGAAAACTGATGGGTTTAAGTAGAATTGTCACTATTTAGTATTGCAGAAAATGAAAGGTGAGAGTGACATTGCAGTACTTCAAAAGGGCCCTGATGTTTAATGTGAGTTCTACTGACTGCTATACCTCACTTAAGTTAAGGCAGGACCTTGTGCTGAGTTATTCTTCTGCTAAGCTGTGCAGATGATTGGTATTGTTAGCCAGGTGAGCTTGGGAGTAATAAAGCCTTTTTAGCCCCGTGCTAAATCCATGCATGCTTTAAACCTTTTATGAGATTATGCTTGCTTGAGTTGGATGACATTTGTATTGTTCTTTCAGAGACACAACTTGATTTACTTTGTGATTCTAAAATAATTTTGTTCAGTCATTGAAGCATAAGTTATGTTAGCCAAATACTAAGTAAGATAGAATGCTGAGTTCATAAAGATGTGAAGAAACTGATAAATTTCCTTAGCGCAGAGAGAGAGAATGGCTTTCAGACTGTTAAGTTTTAATTGCAGGTTTAACAGAGGCAGGTGGATTGTGACTTTTTGTAATTGGACGAAAATACTGTTTATGGCTTATAGCTGCAACTTAAACTTACTCCTTCTATACAGTTTACTCCAGAGGCTGGTCATTTGAAAATGAAATCTCATCAGATTCTGATACACAACTGTTTTTATTTCTCATTTCTCAGCTAATGGCGAGTCATCCACCTCTGCACCAGAAGCTGGTAATTCTTCTGTCTCTGAGGCTCTGACAGGTTCAGCTGAAGCTCCCATGCCTTCAGATTGCACTAATACCACAGCAGAACCTCAGTCAACAACAGAAGCAGCTAACTCCTCTGAAAGCCATGCTTCTACATTACCAGCTGCATCTGCTGGACTGGAACCTACCGCTGCAACAGACTGTGCTCAGCCTAATGCTAGAAACAGTACATCAGCAGATGCAGCAAAACCAAGAGAGTCGTCCTCCTCTTCAAGTACGTCTGCAGAACCTGTAAGACAGCAGCCTGGTAACACCTGTACAGAGCCTTTGCCACCAGGGTATGTGGGCTTCATTTTCATGCTATAATTATGTTTCATCTGAGCATGCATATAAAGAAACAGATATTTAATTCTACACGGTCGTTGCCAAATGTAGGTCGGTTGGCTGAGGCAGGGTTATTTGATCTAAAACGGGGTTTATACTGATGCTATAACTGGCTAGTAGCTCTTGTCCTAGATAGTAGCAACTGACAACTAATTTGCTGAGGTGGTATTGGGATTTAAATAGAGAAACTCTAGGCTATTATGCATGTGAAGACTTCTCATTCGATACATTCCAACATATTTGGGTCATAATTTGTTACTCCTTTTGTTCTTAAACTATGCGAGTGTAGTAGGGACCAAAATACAGAGAAGTGAATATTAGTAAAGTAGTTTAGAAGTACTTGTAGATGCTTACTGTTTAACAGTGAGATCAGCAATATTATAGATAAAAGCATGGGTTTCAAGCACTCAGAATAGCTAGAAACTATTAATCCTCCTAGATTATTAGAAACTACTTCTGTAGTCCTAACCCTTAAATGAAAAATGAAAAATGTGCTTAGACATTAAATAAAGACAGAATACATACTAAAATATATATAGAGATGTTAACATTTTCTTTCTTACAGATGCTCTCATGTTTGGGTGAAAAGATGTCTTCACATTTCCATAATATTCTAAATAGTAATTCTCAGCATGTTTTCAACACAGAAATTGTTTCTTAGCTCAAAGCGTATACACCTTGCATCATTGTATCTGTTTTTTTAGAGCCTTTCTTGGACCTGCTCCAGGTTCAGTGAGTTAAGTGACACTTTGGTTGAGTTGGATAAACATGAAAACAGGCATCTAAAAAGATACAGCTTTTGTATATATATTTCTAGGGAGGACTTACAAAAATGTTTAATTTTCAGGTGCTTTGATGATGGAAGTTCTTCATAGGAGGGAACTCCTGTAGGTCCCCTTCACACACAGTCTTTTTTTTTTCCTCTGACTTTATGACATACTTTCCTGTTGAAGACTTGTCATGAGTTCCAGGCACAGTGCACGCTATGGCCAAATGCATTTCATCATTCTTCCCTGATCATGTTTCGGGGATGTTTTTTTGGTTCCTTGCCCCTCCCCACCCCAAATCTAGTTGAGTCTCTATTATGTTCAGCCCTAGTAACTCCTTAACATGCTGCTTGTTTCTCTTATCGTCTTGTGAGTGTTTGACCTCTTGAATTGCAGAAAACATTTTGTAGGAGTTTTATAGGATACTCTGTAGTAGTGAGAAAATGCATGTCAAATCCTATGAGTAGCAGGCAAGGTGTTCTGCATGTGGTTTTAGGAACTAATTAATTATGTCAAGCACAAGCCCTACGAGGAGAGGCTGAGGGAGCTGGGATTGTTTAGCCTGGAGAAGAGGAGGCTCAGGGGAGACCTTATTGCTGTCTACAACTACCTGAAGGGTGACTGTAGCCAGGAGGGGGTTAGTCTCTTCTCCCAGCAACCAGCACCAGAACAAGAGGACACAGTCTCAAGCTGCACCAGGGGAAGTTTAGTCTCAAGGTGAGGAGAAAGTTCTTCACTGGGAGTCATTAGCCATTGGAATGGGCTGCCCAGGGAGGTGGTGGAGTCACCATGCCTGGAGGGGTTCAAGAGGGGATTGGACGTGGCACTTGGTGCCATGGTTTAGTCATGAGGTCTGTGGTGACGCATTGGATTTGATGATCTTTGAGGTCTCTTCCAACCTTGGTGATTCTGTGATTCTGTAAAGCATATGTTTGAAAAACAAGCCCATGTCTAATGTAAGCAAGGGCTTCAGCTTCTTATTTAACATTTATACTGGTTTTCTCTCCCATTATAGTAGTTCTCAGCATCATGAAATGTCAATTATTTATAACTGGCTCTCACTTAATTCTCAGTGTCATTTTGCTTTGAAAGTAAAACTGAAGGAATAATCCCCAGGGATGTTGGATATAGAGTTTACTGGGAAGGGGGCCTACAAGATGACTGTAAAGGGACTGTTCACAAAGGCCTGTAGTGATAGGTTGAGGGGCAGTGGTTTGAAATTAGAGAAGAGTAGTTATAGCTTTAATGTTAGGAACAAGTTCTTTGCCATGAGTGTGGTGGAACATTGCAAGAGGTTGCCCAGGGACGTAGTTGAGGCTCCATCGTTGGGGCAGGCTCATTCAGGCACAGGCTTGACAGGGCTCTGGACAACCTGATGTAGTGGAGGATGTCCTTGTCAGCTGCATGAGGGTTGGACTAAATGACCTTTGGAGGTCCCTTCCAACCCAAACCATTCTGTGATTGTATGACAGCACACATTGTGAGTTTGCTCTGAAAGATCTGTTGTTCGTTTGATATAGGGAACAGTGTTTAACAATCCCGCTGTTTATTTTTTTTTTTTTAGAGAGGCATCTACTTGAAAATGCAAAGAATGTGTCTATGCTCTTTTGAATGAGGTTATTTTAGCATCCAAGATTTGAGCAAATAATTGACTTTGTTTTCAGATATTTTAAATAGAAGTGGAATGCTTGTGAATATTGCTGTGTGCTCATTTTATATGCCAAATCCCTGTTAGAAATTTTCGTGATGATATCAGTTCAAGCAGGAGGTAACTGAAGGAGATGCTGAAGTGAGTTTTCTTTGGTATTCTATAATGAGGTTTGGATCATACTATTTTCATTCAATACCAAGATACTTTTTTTGGCTTAGTGGGAAATCAGTCCGAAGGAAGCATTTTCAGCTTGATGTACATGAAAGCCTTCTTGTCTTGAAGGTGGGAACAAAGGAAGGATCCTCATGGTAGAACCTATTATGTCGATCACAACACACGAACTACAACATGGGAAAGACCACAGCCCTTACCTCCTGGGTAATGTAGGCTTTTTTGATTTAAATGTGGCAAATGTACTATTCATTTCTTTGTATGGAGCAGGAAAAAGACCACCTTATATAAGTAGCTCAAAGAAACTTTATTACACATCAGATATCAAGAAATACTAGCTTTCAGTTAATTAAGAATTCTGTTAATTGTAGCTGTTGTTACAGGAATGTTGGTAGGGTATGTGTCACTCATTCTGATGACTTGCTGAAATATAGTTGATAAATCATTTTGTTCTTCCTTTAAAACATGAGCATTTGCTTAGGTGGCATCACAAGGTGTAGTGCACTGGTTTCAAAGACCAGATTTCCAGGCAAAGTGTTTTCTGTGATACCTGCCAACATTGCTTAGGGTCACAGGGATTGACAGAGTTAAGAGTGAGGTGATAGAGAGCTGACCATTCTAAAGTCTGTTTGCTTTGTGTGGTTGTCCTTCTACCAATAAAGCTGGGGAATACTTTTGTATGCTTTAGACATTCAGATAATTCTTGTGACTCTAGTACTTCCTTCGAGATCTGTCTAGAAATACATCACGAAGAGAAAATCAGTTATGTAACATTACTGAAAAGCTTAGCTGATCACATTTGTGTTTCTTGAAAGCTGGGAACGAAGAGTTGATGATCGTGGGAGAGTTTACTATGTGGACCACAACACCAGAACAACAACGTGGCAGCGACCAACCATGGAATCAGTCAGGAACTTTGAGCAATGGCAATCTCAACGGAATCAACTGCAGGGAGCTATGCAACAATTTAACCAACGATACCTCTATTCGGTAACTTTTGCGTAACATTTAAAATGGGTAAAGAAGAGGCGGCATACTTTCTGTTCCTTAACTTTTTCTGACTTGATTTTGTAACTCTGCAAGCATATGTGGTGTGAGATGCATGGCATCTGTAATTCAGATTCTGTCTGTTGAAAAATTTTAAGGGCGAAAAGAACTCCCTTCTGAGTCCGTTCCAGAACTTGAGCCCTGTGTGCTGGATGATACTTAAGGCTTTTAATGACAGTAATTAAGAGTAAAGCTGAGTTATGGGCATTTTGAACATTAAAGGGCCTTCAAAACTGTTTTAGTCATTAGGAGTCATTCATTAGCACAGGTGACAATTCTTTTACTTTGAGCTCATTTTGAAGCTTATACATCTGGTTCAGCTCTGGAATTTCCTACATGGTTTTCCATTTCTCTCAGATATTTGCTCACTCACTTCTTCCTGAAGACAATATGAGGAGCTCCAAAGAAGATATTTCTTGAGATGGATTTTTCTGTATGTGGCTGGATGAAGAGTGTAGTTGCTTTTTCAGAGTTAAGAATGACAGTGTCTCCATGTCACTGTCTTTCTAAACAGTCCATGTTTAGAATTGGGCTTGGCCTCTTAAAAAAAGATCCAGTCCCAAAGAATTTGTGATATGTAGCTAAGATGGAACCTTTTAAAGAAGTTGTAAGTGCAAGTCTGAAACAGCTTCATTGGACTGGGACTCCACATCCACAGACCTAACTTTGCATTGAATTTGATGGACTTCATTTATGGACCCCTCTGAAACAATAACTGCACTAATTTTACATTTAACAATTCTCAGCCTCCTATTATCTAATTAGACATATATGACATCACTAGCAATACCAGAAACACATATCACTATATATTTTTCTTTAATCAAAGTCAATTTATCATAAGCAGTTACAAAAATTTGGACTTGTTGAAGCTGAAAGGGACTTCTCGTGGTCCAACCTCCCTGCTCAAGCAGGGCCACCTAGAGCCAGCTGCACGTAACTGTGTACAGATAGCTTTTAAATATCTCCAAGGGTGGAGACTCCACAACCATTGTGGCCAATGTGTGCCAGTGCTTGGTCACCCTCACAGGGGAAAAGTGCTTTCTGGGGTTCAGAGGGAATCTCCCAATGTTGGGCCCATTGCTGTTTGTCCTGTCATTGGGTATCAGCAAAAAGAACCTGGCTCTGTCCTTTTTGCATCCTCTTTATCTGACCTGGCCTTGAGCATGTCCAGGGAGGGGGCATCCACCACCTCTCTGGGCAACCTATTGCAGTGTCTCCCACCCTCACTGTAAAGAATTTCATTCTAATATCCAGTCTAAAACTAACCTCCTCAAGCTTCAGTCTATTCCCTCTCATCATTATATGCCCTTATGAAAGGTCCCTTCCCTCGCTCTCTTTTCTCATGCTTTATATTCTTGGGAGCTACTGAGGGAACTTCTGCATAGCTTGGCATGGCTTTATGTAATATTTGAGTCTGGGGTTTTTATCTATTTTCTCCCCTCCTTTTTAACCTTATTGATTATTAGCATAATTTTAACCATCCACATATTTTAATGAGCGCAGCTGTATTTGTGAAGAACAACAAAGTCTGAAAATAGCTGAACTCCCAGGGAAGTTAGCATGTACTGAGGAAGTAAAACCCCCTGTGCTGGCAGTAATCACTGTGCTTGAAAATGTTTGTTATGGTAAAACATGTTCTTAAGCAAGAACATTCTGTTTATCTGTCTATATGTGCTTCCTCCAAACTTGTGTGAACTGTACTTGTTGAAGACCACTGACCCTCTCAAGCTTGCTGTAGGAAGGGAGGGAGAACACATTGTTTGTGGAAATGGAGGCTTGTGTACAAATCACTGTTATATAATCTGTTTCTTCAGAAAAACAGGCTAAAAGGGGCATGATATTTTAAAAAGATTTAATAGCTTTCAGAACTTGTGCTAATCTTAAAACACATTAAGGAAAAATGTATGACTAGTATTTGATTTAACTGAATGTCCCCTTGTTTTTCAATAGGCTTCAATGTTGTCAGCAGAAAATGATCCACTTGGGCCTTTACCACCAGGCTGGGGTAAGTTAATTAGCTGTTAATTTCAGGAAGTGACAGTTATAGAAATTGGGAATGCAATTGTTGTATAGTGTTTTTTCTTTTTTTCCTCTAGAAAGGAGAGTGGATTCAAATGATAGGGTGTATTTTGTAAATCATAACACAAAGACAACACAGTGGGAAGACCCTCGAACTCAAGGGTAGGTGTGTATATGGACTGTGCAGATAAAAAGATCCTGCTTAATTCTTGTATGTCATGATACAGGGGAAAAAGTACTGTCTGCAATTTCTTCTGCAGTTTACAAAATGAGGACCCTCTTCCAGAGGGCTGGGAAATCAGATATACCAGAGAAGGTGTCAGATACTTTGTTGACCATAATACAAGAACCACCACCTTCAATGATCCTCGTACTGGGAAATCTTCTGTGTAAGTGAGAAATTAAATACATTCTATTAAACATTTTGTTATAGTTTAATAACAAAGTCTTCTCATAGAAAATAATCTATGCTGAAATTGAGCACTAAATTATGGACAAATTATTGTTCTGCAAATTTAATCTATTTTTAGGCTTTAACTGTCAGTTTATCTATGGCACACTTTGTACTACTCTAAGGGTCAATAGTTTTTATAAACTTTTCAAATACTAAGATTGTAGTAGTTTTTTAAATAAAAGAGGTAAACCTGAACAAATGTTGTGATTAATAGTTAATTTTTTAAAGGAACAGTCAACAATTGTAATGAGTATTACTTAGTTATACACTCTCTAGTAACATTAATGTCTAAACAAAGTAGTTCTAAATACATTTCACTAATTTTGCATGCAAATTCATTGAAAATAATTTAGTCAGAAGTATTGATCCACCTGTGGTGGCTGTCTTAATGTCTCTTATGTAGGGTAGTGCTTACTTCTGATGAGATGTTGCTGGTCTTCCATTCAAAGAATCTATAGAGCGTTCTACTACAAATTCATACGTAGTTCCACAAGCAGATGAATTTCTGAAGCCTGATTTTTGCAGTCTCTCAGTTGAGACAGAAAATTAGATGCCTCTCCAGTAGTTGGCTTGTAATTTTTATAACACTGATAGGGATTTGAAATCCTCTAGATCTCAAATTTAGTAAATTGCCTTGCAGCATCTTAAGCGCACACACACAACACTTAAAAAAAAATCAGGGCACAGTGGAAAGGAAAGCTGTCTGACTGAAACAAATGTCTTCTTCCTAGTATCAAGCAATAGAACAAGAGGAAGTGGCCTGAAATTGTTCCAGGGGAGGTTTAGATTGGATATTAGGAAAAATTTCTTCACTCAAGTGGTGGTTAGCATTGAAAGAGGCTGCACTGTCCTTGGGTGTGTTCAAAAAATGTGTAGGTGAGGCACTTTGAGCAATGGTATTGTTAGGTTGGTTCTTGGACTTGATGATCTTAGAGGACTTTTCCAACCAAAGCAATTCTGTCATCAACTTCATTTTGTTTCTGCTCCTACCTCACTTTAACAAGTTCTGTGTATTTTTGAAATCTACATGCTTCTGTTTAGCATTGAAAGTACCTTTGATGTCTGTGTGGTTAATGTGTCTTAAATATATTTCCTTACAGAAATAAAGGGCCACAGATTGCATATGAGCGTAGCTTTAGGTGGAAACTTGCTCATTTCCGTTACTTGTGTCAGGTACTCATTAAGTAATTATTTACTTTTTGAAAGTATTTTAATTCACATTTATATCCCCTGCCTTTTAACGTTGCTGTTTTTTGCTTACAGTCCAATGCACTGCCAAGCCATGTGAAAATCAATGTATCCCGACAGACTTTGTTTGAGGATTCCTTCCAGCAAGTAAGCCTGCTAAGATCATTGTGTTTGGTTATCAGGAAAAAAGCATAAGAACGTTAGAGTTCAGATTAATGGTCCTTCAGGCTTCAGATTAATGGTCCTTCAGGCTTCAGATTAATGGTCCTTCAGGCTTCAGATTAATGGTCCTTCAGGCACGGTAATCTTTGGTGTTAGCCAAAGGGAAGCCTGTAAGAACAGAAGTAACATAGATAATGCTTTCACCAAATGCTCTTTCAGCTCCCAGCTGTTTACAATTGAAATGCTGCTTCAGCTTGATGTGGTTTCTGGGTATTTTGGTAGTCATCAAGGGACTTCTCTTCTGTGATCTTGTCTGTGCTTTACTTGTGAACTTCTTGCTTTTACCACACCCTGTGGTAGAGAGTGATATAGCTTGACCACATTGCATGCTGTCTTAACTTAATCACATTGGATTAGCTTTTCTGATTCTTGTGTGTTGCTAGATAAGCTACAAAATGCTGTTTTCTCCAGTTAAGACTGGTGTCCTGTTTTTAACTTGAAGCTTACAGGTCTCAAGCACTTAGTTTGTTGCAAGTGGAACATTCCTTCTTTCTCTGCAACAAGCGATTCTTGCCACTGTCACCACATCAAAACTCTTGTAAGGAATTCTGTATAAGTGTAAAGTATATTATTAATGGATCAAAGGATGTTAGGGGTTGGAAGATCTTTGAGTCGAACCCTGCTGCCAAAGCAGGACCTTATAATCTAGCACAGCTTGCACAGGAACACATCCGGACAGGTCTTGAAAGTCTCCAGAGAAGGAGTCTCCACAGCCTCTCCAGGGAGCCTGTTCCAGTGCTCTGTGACCCTTTCAGTAAGAAGTTTTTTCATGTGCTGCAGTTTACATCCTTTGCCTCTTGTCCTATTACAGAGTGCAAGTGAGAAGAGGCTGTCCCTTCCTTCTTGACACCCAGGACTTGCATAGTAATATACGCTTATTAGATCTCCTCTCAGCCTTCTCTCCAGATTAAAATGCCCCAGGTTGCTCAGCCTTTCCTCATAAGGCAGTGCTCCAGTCCCTTAGTCATCCTTGTAGCCCTCTGTTGGACTCTTTCAAGTAGATCCCTGTCTGTCCTGAACTGGGGAGCCCAGTACTGAATGCAGTACTCTAGGTGAGCCCTCACTAGGTCAGAGTAGATCTGCTGGACACGCTCGTCTTAATGTAACTCAGGATACTGTTGGCCTTCCTGGCCACAAAGGCACATTGCTGTCCTGTGGGTAACTTGTTGGCCACCAGGACTCCCAGGTCCTTCTCCATCTGGCCACTCTCTAGCAGATCACCTCCGAATTTGTACTGGTGCAGTTTATTATTCCTTCTCAGGACGGCTCTGCACTTATCCTTGTTGAACTTCATTAGGTTCCTCTTTGCCCAGCTCTCCAGTCTGTCCAAGTCTCGCTGAATGGCTGCACAGCCTTCAGGTATATCAGCCAATCCTCCCAGTTTTGTATTGTCAGCAAACTTGCTGAGAAGACCCTCTGTCCCATCATCAATGTCACTGATAAAGGAAATATGTTGGACTTACTGTGGATTAGAGTCAATTACTTTTTGAAGTGATTTGCCTAAATCCAAAAATCTGTAATGTATCAGATGAAATGTCCTTTTGTCTGTTTTCCTTCAATGATAATGAATGCCTTAGGAAGAGTGTAAGGACAGGACAGCCATGTAATGATAAATCCCAGATATGCTCTCCCACTTGCTAGCAGTCTGCTGCTTAAGGATTTTAAGTCCTAAGTTGGTATTTTTGCACACAGTTCATCGTGTGTTCTGTGAGATGGTCTAATTACTTGTAATCTGTGTAAACATTTGACATACATGGCATTTCTGTATCAGTTAAATAAAATCTGAATAAGAAGGAGCAATTGTATTGACAATGTGTAACTTACTACAACTTTTTTTTAATAGATTATGGCATTAAAACCCTATGATTTGAGGAGAAGATTATATGTTATATTCAGAGGAGAAGAAGGATTGGATTATGGTGGTTTGGCAAGGTAACATAAAATTTGCTTAAAATAGTATTTGTTTTTTCAATAGCACTCTAACCGTGATTTCTAATGGTGTTCTGTTAGCAAAGAAACAATTTGCTTTTGCAGTCTGACCCTGGTTACCTTTTTAGCTCCCCATAATGCATTAAGGAAGCGGAACTGGGCGCACCGTCCACTGTTACGGGTTTGTAACCTTGCATTAGGAAATCTGTGGCCTCAGTTGTTCAGTTCTTTGACAAAGATTGATGTTTAAATTGAATTAATTTTTTTTTAATGCCAGTTAATTTCTCTAGACTTAGTTATTTCAGAAACTTTCCATCAGAAATTTCCACTTCCCTGGAAGTGGGACTATGGAAACATAAAGTGTTTTGGTTATTTAGGGGAAAAAAAGCCCAAATAAGTGAATCCCTGAAAGGACCTAAACAAAAGGAGAGGTGACGGTGGAACAACAGACTGTGTAGGCTGCATAGGAGTGCAAAACTAGGCTGCAAGCTTTTCTAGAATCTGAAGTAGAACTTGCAGGGAAAATCTGATAACAGGAAAATTGTATACAAATTGTTTCATTTGCTGACTACATAGAAGAGAACTGCTGACTACTTGACTGAAACATAACTGTTAGGTTGTAAATATCAGTACTACTGCAGATCCAGGAATAGGTGATATGGTTTTTCTTTACTTGAATTTTGTAATGTAAAGATGTTCTGGTTTAGTTTTGTTCTGGTTTTGTGTAGCTTGTGGTGTTAAAATGTGCAGTGAAAATGTGTAGTATTTGTAAGGAAGCTTGTCTCTGGAAGTTGAGTATCTATGGTGTGTGGTTATGCTTCTGAATTGGAAAATGTGACTGAAGGGTGACTTTAAGGGGTGACTGCAGGAAAGAATCCCAATCTGTGCTGTGCATGGGTTGTCTTTGGTTGCTATCATGATGCCCCCAGGAATAGAATGGGACATAGGATAGAGTCCCAAGGAAACTAAGTATAACTGAAGAGTGTTAGTCACAGAATGTAACAGAAAAAAACCCCAACAAAGCAACAACAAAAAACCAAAACAAACCACCCAGCCAACCAAAACCAACCAACAAAACAAACCTCACAGAAATAGCCACAACAAACTAAGAAATGTAGGACTAGTATAATTTCATAGTTTTAGGAATAAGATTTTCCCAAAGTTTTGTATGTGAAATTGGGAAGCAGCAAGGATCTCGTTTTAACTTGAGCTGAAAATTCCTAAGTGGCACTGACTACATGTCCCTGTACTGACTTGTTAATGTAATACTGCATTAATACAAATATAGCAAACTGAAGCACCTGATTTATCACCTGTCTCTCAGCAGGCTGAGCTCAGTGTTCCCTACAGATTTTTACCTTGTGTTTAGCAGGACCAATCTGACACTGCGTCCTGTACCTAGTGCTAGCTGTTGATGAGAAAAATTAATTGCTTGTGCAAACTTCTTGTTGATGACTGACTGCTTTGATTCTTCCTCCCTTGTTATCTGTCTTTGATTTAATTTAAATGCCTAATAAATTTCATGCTTCTATGCAGAATTAATGTATTTCTGTCAGTATAAAGCTTGCACGGAATGTGGTACAACGTTTTTGTGCTTGTTAAAAGATACACAGAACCTGGTTAAGGTTATCTCATTTTGGCTGTTTTTCTATACTCTATCATTCTTTTGGGTTGGAAGCACATTGCAGTGAGTCATCATCCATGACTTGAATTTCACAGAACTAGGAGAAACAGGCCAGCAAATCTCTTATTTTTATTCCCCAGTCTCAGGTAAATATATGGAAAAGGTGCTTCTTAAATGTAACAGTTGAAAGGCAATCAGGGTAAAATTCAGACCTTACAGTTACTGTAGAATAGACTTTTAGCTTTTTTTTTTGGCTTTTCTCTAAGCCTGCTTGTTCAGTTCTAAGTATTTAGGGTCTGATACAAAAACTCCTGAGTATATTTGACTGCTTTTGAGCTCTGATGATATGCAGCAAGTATTCTAAAAATCAGCAGTCCTAATACTGAACTATCAGATCCTATTATCATTACAGGTCAGCTGAGGAGGAAACTATGAAAGTGATGAATAATACATATTAGTTAAACCTCAAATGGAAATATATGTTCACATGAGGCTTAACTGATGCATTGTAATTTGTTAAACCACAGTAATTTGGTGTGTGTTCTGTTGTCAGACTGGGAAAGCAAATGGGATGTTCTATGGCTTCAGTTTGTTTGGTCTGTTTTGTTTTACCTAGGTAGCTCATAGCCAGCACTGCCCAGGGATTAGTCTGTATTTATTTGAATAAAGATCTGAGTTGTATGCATACAGGAGCAAATGCAGGAGGAGGATAAATACAGTGTGCTGGCTGTGGGCAAGGACTCTGAGGCAAAAATGTTACTATAAACAGCTAAAACCTGTGGTATGAGGGGTTGTTCAAGGTGACAGTCTTGACAATAGTTTCTATATTTTGGAAACCATGACTTCATAATGTTGTCAGGTTTAATAATTATTTTTCTCAAAATTTAGTAGTAGTATACAATGTCATATATTATTCTAATACAACACTGTTTTATAGTGTTTGCCTAACTTTGCATACATTTTGCTACTTACCTAAGGAGAATGGTGATAAACATCTCTATTTGATTGATTTTATGTCTATACATGTGTGTGTTTCTTTTTTTCCCCCTTAGAGAATGGTTTTTCTTGCTTTCCCATGAAGTGCTGAACCCTATGTACTGCCTATTTGAATATGCTGGCAAGAGCAACTATTGCCTGCAGATAAATCCAGCATCAACAATCAATCCTGACCATCTTTCATATTTCTGTTTCATTGGGCGCTTTATTGCCATGGTAGGTTGCATTTTGAAGGTTTTATTATTTGCTGTAGCTATACGTTTATTCCTGAATAGTATTTGTTACAATTATTAAAGGTGACATTAGTCTCTTAGAAATGGAAGGTGAAGGCATGTATGGTTATTGAGCTGAAATATTCCCTGAGATTTAAGTTTCTTACCCGCACAAGTTTCCTGGGATAGTGATGAAAGTTAATAAAACCTTTATGGAATATTTTATCAACTGGATGTTTGCATTTCATGCAGTCTGCCATTTGATTGTCTGGATATTGATGCTCTGAAAAATGTGACTAGTGTTTTCCAATTAAGCCTGCTCAGTTAGACTGGTATACCTTGTTGTGATCTAAAAATGAGGTAGACTGTTTTGTGGAGTATACTGAGCTTGAACTTAAATGTATGTATATGAATACGCAGGTCAGATACTGAGAAGAGCAGAAGCTGGCAGGGAGCAGGTTCTTTGCATCAGATTTCTGTGAAACTAAAAGCTGCTGAGGCATGTTGTTTTATTTTTTTCTTCTGGTGTCACTGTGTCAGTTTTCTATAGTAGTCCTTTTCTGTCACATGTCACTTTTCTTTCCTTCCATGTAGCGATACAGGTATCATTCCACATAATCATCATGATGCCTATAGCCCTCAGCAACGTCCCTGAACACAGTGAAACCAGGAAGAGTAGGTGCACATTGAAGAGACTGTGATCTCCTCCTGTTGTTCAGGCTTTTTATATGAAATTAGAATACTAGGAAAATGTATCATAAATAGAAAAATACTTTCAGACCTAAAATAAGTTAGGTTTGGGGTTTTCTGTTTTTTTTTTTTTTCTTTTTTTATAGATGCTTCTTGAGGAGTAAATGTTTTGGTTTTGATGATAATGTCTCTGATTTGAGGTTTTTATGGCCAAGTGAACATTTGCTTCATTGGGTTATCATTTCAACAGCATGCTGACATTTTTCTTTCAGAACCCTCAGCAAGCAAGGAGATGTGATAAAGCCACTTAAGTGCTGGAGCTGAACACTGTCTCAGTCAGTGATTTTGATCTTGCACATAAGATAAATCCATAATTGAAATGTTAACTATGGAAAGCTACTTCATAAAAATACATATCAGAAAAGAGAACATAATTAAAGCATTGAATGTAATTAAAAGGCAGACTTTCATTTTCTGGAGTATTTTTGCAGTTCTATTTCAAATTCTGTAAAGGGGAAAAGAGTCATGATGCCTGATCTGGTCAGTGACAAGGTTTGTGTAAATTCAGGGTTTATAATAGATGGTATGTTCTGCAGTACTTCTTGGGATACTCTCTAATCAGAAGATTGAGGGAGCTGGGCAGTGACTGGCTGGAGAGCAGCCCAGAGGAGAGAGACTTAGGGGTGCTGGTGGACGAGAAGCTCAACATGAGCTCTCAATGTGCACTTGCAGCCTGGAAAGCCAATCAGATCCTGGGCTGCATCAAGAGAAGTGTGGCCAGCAGGTCAAGGGAGGTGATTCTCCCTCTCTACTCAGCTCTGGTGAGACCCCACCTGGAGTACTGTGTCCAGTTCTGGAGCCCCTATTACAAGAGGGATATGGACGTACTGGAAGGTGTCCAGAGAAGGGCCACGAGGATGACCAGAGGGCTGGAGCACCTCTCCTGTGAGGACAGACTGAAGGAGTTGGGACTGTTCAGTCTGGAGAAGAGAAGGCTCAGAGGTGACCTAATTATGGCCTTCCAGTATCTGAAGGGGGCCTACAAGAAGGCTGGGGAGGACTTTTTAGGCTATTAGGTAGTGATAGGACTAGGGGGAATGGAATGAAGCTGGAGGTGGGGAGATTCAGGTTAGATGTGAGGAGGAAGTTCTTCCCCATGAGAGTGGTGAAGGCCTGGAATGGGTTGTCCAGGGAGGTGGTTGGGGCCCCGTTCCTGGAGGTGTTTAAGACCAAGCTGGATGAGGCTCTGGCCAGCCTGATCTAGTGTAGGCTGCCCCTGCCCATGGCAGGGGTATTGGAACTAGATGATCCTTGTGGTCCCTTCCAACCCTGACTGATTACTATGATACTAATACCTTGAAATAGCCCAGGCTGTAACATAAATGGAAATAATTTTAAGGAGTCTAGATAAGGTTTTTAACTGCAGTTGTAGTTTCTGTCCTTCTCACAGTCCTAAAATAGTTGTGACTTCTTTTGTGTTTAAATACTGAAATAATCACAGATGTTTTGGACTGAAGTGGGGTTAAACATAAAATCTTGCTCTGTAATAAAAAGCTGTTAAATGAGGTTGGCTGAGGCAACTTTTATATGTTGCTGTAAGGCTATCGTGGACATTAAATGAGATGATTGAAGAGCTTACTCTTGCAAGAAGCAGGAAATTGTATGGCTTGATGGTGCACTTGACATTGAATATTTTGTTTTCCGTCAGCTGACTCTCCCATAGGAAATACAGACTAGTTTAAAAATAAATACACAAATAATGAATAAATAAAAAAAAGCCTCTGAGAGAACCTTTTTAATGTTTCCTACAGGAGAAGGAAGTGCTTGCTAGAGTAAGCCTTAAGGGGAGGGGAGATTAGAACATGGGGGGGGGGAAGAGCTTGTCAGTATTTTTTTTCTAGAAAAATGGACATTTTGGCTCTTCTGCTGATAGAATTTCAACTACAAAGAAAAGAGCAGTGATTGCCTTACATAACCTATTCATGGTGAATTTTAAAGGTAGTTTAGTGTACTTCATAAGGGTGATAAAAACATAATTCAGGGTTACAGCTGTGTTCTGTTAGCTTTCAGTCCAAAGGTAACACTTGTGTCTGTAGTGCAGTGTTTCAGTACCAGAAATTGGCATACAGCTTTCATGCACACGTGGTGAGACAAATGTGACCATGTGTGGGGTTTTTCTTCAGTTTCATTTTTGCAGTTGAAGGGAGAATCTAATTTTTCCATTTTGCTACCTGTGAAAAATGTGATTCCCAAAGCTCTTCTCAAGGCAGCCTGTGATGGCAGTTTTAAACTGTTTTTTTTTTTTACAAGCATTATATAAAGGATGATTTTGCAGGACGCATGTTGTAACAAAAGGTTAGTAGTACTCAGTAGGATAGAAGATTATGATCAAGTAGTATCAAGTAACACATAATGTCCACATAATAAAAAGGAAACTTAATGTTTTCTTTTTTTGTAGACTTAATCCTTTTATGAGAAGGTGATTTATTTTTAATCAAAGGGGTTCTAAATTGTAATGCTGACACGGTTGGATAAATTCTGTCAATTAATCATCATTATTTTCCCCTCCCATTTAATGTAACATTTAATTCTTTCAAAATACCAAGCTACTACTGCTACTTGCTGGGTTTTTTGTTAGAAGAGGAAATAAAGAACAAGAATTCAAGTCAGAAACTCTTCAATAGCTCAGTAGTTCACTTAAAACTAAACAGCCTTGTTTTCTGTTCAACAGGCATTGTTTCATGGGAAATTTATTGACACTGGGTTTTCTCTGCCTTTCTACAAACGAATGCTGAGCAAAAAACTTACCATTAAGGACCTAGAATCTATTGATACTGAATTTTACAACTCCCTAATTTGGATAAGGTTTGTAAATAACTTTTTGGGTGTGATGTTTTATGGATTTTATTGTTGGTTGTTACAGAATTTACAGTGATTTTTTTTTTCCTCTCATTGTTTTTCTTCTCATCCAGGGATAACAACATTGAAGAGTGTAACTTGGAAATGTACTTTTGTGTCGATATGGAGCTCTTGGGAAAAGTAACCTCACATGAGCTGAAATCAGGAGGTTCAAATATCTTGGTAACTGAGGAGAACAAAGAAGAATATATTGGGTAGGAAGGTGGAGATGTTGGAAACAAGTGTTCCATATTTCTTCTGCTGCTCATGTCTCTTTTTTCACACAGCATATGATTTTCTCTTCGTTTTCCTTTCCCCTATTACTATGTAATTCTTGGGGCTATTGTTGAAATGGTGTCTTGGCACATACGATCTCTTGGTGCAGTTTGAACTCTCCTATTCCCCTTTTCCCTTCCTCATCCCAAAAACCCCTGAAAACCCCTCACAAAACCCACCTGACAGAGAGAAGATGACCCATCGTATTATTACATGTACAGTGAGAGAACAGGCGAAACTGCAAGTGAGCAAACTGGTTTTCAGTGGCTTCTGGTAACAAATCCAGGTGGAAGGAAGATGTACATATGACAGAGGATTTAATAATTGTTCAGAACTTTGCTGTCACGGTGGAAACTGAAATTCAGAATGGTGTACAATGCAGTGTGACTATTTTTTCATTGTTGTGTTTATGCTGCACTCTTCCTGCTTCTCTCTTAATCTCAGCACTTTTTTTTCTGAACCTAAGTTTATGATCCATCCTTTCAGACTGATCTCCAAAGAGATCCTTTTTTGTGATACAGTATATGCCCAGTGCTGTATGTAAAATTTCCACTTACATAAGCAGTCTTAATTTTTTTCAGTGAAATAGTTTCTATAGTATGTAGATATATATTTTGTCTTTTATTTTTATTTTTTACTCAGAAGTGGCCTGGCCATCTTAGCTGAAACTAGAATTGAAGGAAGTGTTATTTCCTGGGAGCACACTGCATAGAATCGTAGAATGGTTTGGGTTGGAGCTCCAAAGGTCATCTAGTCCAACCCCCCTGCAGTCAGTGGGGACATCCACCATTAGATAAGGCTGCCCAGAGCCCTAGTGAGCCTGACCTTGAATATTTCCAAGGATGGGGCTTCAGCTACCTCCCTGGACAACCTGTTCCAGTGTTCATGGCAAAGAGCTTTCTCCTAACATCCAACCTAAATCTACTCCCTTTGAATTTCAAACTGTTACCCCTCATCCAATCACTACAGGTCTTTGTAAATGGTGCCTTTCCAGCCTTCTTGTAGGCCCCTTTCTTGTCACTATTAGTTCTCCCTGGAGTCTTCTTCAGGCTGAATTGAGTGCTAATTGATCTTTAATTTCTGTTTGTTGCTTTCTGTTCCAGGCTAATGGCTGAGTGGCGATTTTCTCGGGGAGTTAGAGAACAAACCAAAGCTTTTCTTGATGGTTTTAATGAAGTTGTTCCTCTACAGTGGCTACACTATTTTGATGAAAAGGAGCTGGAGGTGAGCTTTTCTGTACAATGTTTTTACCTTATGCCAAGTAACGCATATGGAATGATTAAACTGAGAGGTCAGCTGGAATCTTTCATCTGTGTTGTGCTGCATGTGATAGTTTCTGGAATGTGGAGAATTTAATAGGAGCAGTAAGGGTAAATCTTCCTGAAAAGGCAGTATCTGTTGAATTGGTGTTTTGTAATGTTCAACAGTTGGGAATTTTAGCTTCCATCATCAGTATTAAAATATTTTGTCCAAGTTTCATTGGAAGGATCAGAATATGAGGTCACAGATAGATCTGTTGGTCGAAGACAACTTTTCTCTCTGCGGTAGACAGGTAGAATTACCTTGTAGCAGAGGGGGCAGAAGTTGGTTTTGATAATATATAGTGATAGTGCAGTAAGTTTCACATACATGGCCTAGGGTAAGTTCTGGGGTTAGTATACTTGAGGACAGAAATTTGGAGGAAATTACAGGGCTTGAAACTGCATTCAGCAGGTCCTCAATATGTAATCCAAGGACTGCTAATAGGAATCACTTGCATGCTCCATGTTTACTTAGCAATCAGCCTGACCTGTGCTCACTGTTGGGGCTGTGATTTGGAGCAGGGACAAAAGGCTCTTTAGTGCTATGTTGATTTATTTCTGAGACATGCCAAGGTTCCCTCTAAATAATGATCTGCTTAAGTTACATGGGTGTTTTTTCCTGAGAAAAGACTTTGATCTCTCTTACTTAGTGTTCAGTTTTCTAAGAAGCTTTATTTTTACTCCTTGCAGCTTCTGTTGCCTCTCTTAATGAATACTTTGCAGACTTATCTTAGCTGATATTCCTACCACTAGTATGGTTATCATCATATTGGAATATGGGGCAAGGTTTTAATGGGAAAGGTAATATCCTTTTTAATATAATTCCCTTTTATGGGAAAGGTATTCTCTTCTGTTATTGAAAGTCAGAGGTTATTGAGAAGTTACTGAGTCAGAAGAAACTTTCAGACCACTTCAGCAATTTTGAAGGAGTTCTGTGAATCACAGAATGCTAGGGGTTGGAAGAGACCTTGAAAAATCAGGTAGTCCAACCCGTCTGCCAGAGCAAGATCACTGAGAGTAGGTCACATAGGAACACATCCAGGCAAGTTTTGAATGTCTCGAGAAGGGGACTCTGCAGCCTCTCTGGGCAGCCTGTTCTACTGCTCTCTCCCTCACAGTGAACAAGTCTTTTCTTATGTTCACGTGGAGCCTCCTATGCTCCAGCTTGCATTGCACCTGTTGCCCCTTGTCCTGTCATGGGACATCACTAAGAAGGGCCTGGCTCTGTCCTCCTGACACTTGCCCTTCACATATTTATTAACATGAATGAGGTCACCCCTCAGTCTCCTCCAAGCTAATGAGACCCAGCTCCCTCAGCCTTTCCTCTGAATGGAGATGTTCCACTCCCTTCAGCATCTTTGTGGCTCTGCACTAGACTCTTTCAAGCAGTTCCCAGTCCTTCCTGATCTGAGGGGCCCAGAACTGGACACAATATTCCAGATGTGGTTTAACCAGGGTAGAGTAGAGGGGAAAACTTAGGGTAAAGGAAGATCTAACTGTATAGTAAGATGAAACAAACAAACCAGAAAACCAGCCCTTTTGGGGAGAAAGAACTTTCATTTTTGTCAGGATGTCTCATACAGGATACCAAATCAACTCTTAATGTATGTGTGTAGAGGTGTATGTTGTCAAGTAATTCTTCTCTTTTCTAGGTTATGCTCTGTGGTATGCAAGAAGTTGATCTAGCAGACTGGCAGAGGAACACTGTTTATCGTCATTATACAAGGAACAGCAAGCAAATCATATGGTTCTGGCAGGTATGTTGATCCAATTCCAGCTGCTTTAGGTTCTGTTTTGTTTGATAACACAAATAACGTGGAGAGGAAGGATACCATCTGAATGAGGGTTCTTGCTGCTGCCTTTCTATTTTCAGAGAAGGAAAGGAGGATTACTGGTTCTTAGGGAGCATACTGGAGGGTGGGAAATGGCAGATAGATATCTGTGTTGTGTGTGGATGTCTGGCCTGTGAACATTCTCTATCCTTTGTATTGATTATACAATAGAGGTTTTTGTATTGTTATCTACCTTCTACATATAGAAATGTTCTTGTATGTAGTACAGTTGTACACCTGAAATGCCACATGTTATTTATGCTCATTGTTCACATTAACTATGCCAGTCTGCACTGATTGATTATCACTCACATTTTAGTGAAGTTGGCTCAGAATTATTTTGAACTTCCAACACTGCTATACAGGCTTCCAGCTTCTGTGGATTTCCCTAAATAGATGTCACAGCTGGGTAATTTCAGTCTTCTGATAAATTATCATTTTAGAGATGTTTTTGAGTTCCTGTAAGAAAATGATGTAAATGCATTATTTCCTAGCTTATATACTGTCAGGATAAAGTAAGATCTGATGAGATGATCTCTTTATAAGAAGCTTGGTGCTGAAAGAATCTTCACCAGACGTTCAGTTAACTTGGATATGGTTCCAACATTTATAGAGCAAACATACTCATTTTTTTCTAAGTCAATATTCCAGTTTTATCTCCTCTCTCACTGAGATGTTTTCTGTCCCTGCTCCCTTTCCTTCCTTTTCCCTTTCCCAATGCATTTCCTTACAAAGTAATGCAGCTGTTCAGGATGGTGTTTTCTTTCACTGAGGCTGCTATACACAGGCAATACTTCATCCTTGAAACACCCAGAGCCTGTGGCCAGGCTGTTGCTGTGTTTAATCAAAATGGCAACAGTTAGTCTTCAGGGAAAGCACTGGCATGATTAAATTCTAGCATAGAATAAACCAGATGAGCCCTGATGCTTATTTGCTGTCCCAGCCTTTGTGTTGCAATGGATGGCAGTGAGTGTAATCTGACATCACTGTCTTTTCCCTCCACACAGTTCTACTGAAACCGAGCAAAGTAAACTGCTCTCAAGGTGGTGTCTGTTTAAATGGAATTACACTTTTTCAACTGTTTTGTGTGTGGGAGGATTGTTTTTCTCTAGCTGTGTTAAGTACTTTTGTTAAGTAATTTGAATTTCTGTGCCTAGTTTGTAAAAGAAACAGACAACGAGGTTCGCATGCGACTGCTGCAGTTTGTCACTGGCACTTGCAGATTGCCGCTGGGTGGATTTGCTGAACTCATGGGTAAGTGAAAGGTGACCAAATCTATTACACTCTAAGTATCATTTGCAAATGACCCATGCTGCCAGTGTACAGAAAACGGAGACTTCATGTAGATGGGCTTGTATCTGGAAGGGCTTTTATATCATCAGAAATCCTGTGAATGCAGTTCTAAATGATGAGGAAATGAGCTTCTTTCTGTGAGAAGAATGTTCATAGTCACATAACAATGAGCTTCTAGTAAGCTTTGTATGCTTATATAGCATGTGTGCTAACTGGAGGAACAGATTCCATTTTTCTAAATCTTCTTTTCTAGGAAGTAATGGTCCTCAGAAATTCTGCATTGAAAAAGTTGGTAAGGAAACCTGGTTACCAAGAAGTCACACTTGGTGAGTTGGTACATGTAAACTTTCTGTAAGTGCTATGGACTCACTTGAGGGAAGGGATGTCATCCACAAGGATCTTGACAGGCTTGAGAAGTGGGTCAATGACAACTGCATGAGTTTCTACAAGTTGAAGTGCAAGGTCCTGCATTTGGGTCAGGCCAGTCCCAGACAGAAATACAGGCTGGGTGGAGAGTGGGCTGACAGTAGCTCTGAAGAAAGAGACTTGGGTGCATTGATGAGAGGCTCAGTGTGAGCTGGCAGTGGCAGTGGATCTTAGGAAGAAGTCTTCACCATGAGAGTGGTGAGACTCTGGAATAAGTTGCCCTGGGAAGTTGTGGATGCCTCCTCCCTGGGGCTGTTCAAGGCCAGGTTGGATGCAACCTGGTCTACTGGGTGGTATCCCTGCCCATGTTGGGGAGGTTGGAGTAGATGATCTCTGAGATTCTTTCTAACGTAAACCATTCTGAGATACTACGATTTAGTTGTTCTCTCTTCTGGTCTTGCATTTACCACATCAAATGAAACCTAATTTGAATCAGTTCTCCAGCTCCATCTTCAGCTTCTTCAATTGCTCTGACAGTGTTTGAAAACTCTTCTGGTTGCCCTATTCTTAAATTTTGCTACTGTTTGTCAGTGTTGGATCTGTCAAAAATATGATAACATCCTTCTTGCACAGAAGTGAGAGGTGTTTCCCTAATTCTAAGGGAATTCTAAGTATATGAAATAGATGAACCAAAGTCCTGTTAGTATTAGGTGTTAGATGCACTTGTTGTACAGTGACTTTATAAAAGATAAATGCATAGTCATGAGAAAAAGCAGTGTGAAAGAAATGACAGCAGACATTCAAACCAAGGATTGCATAGTCAGGAATGCAGTTACTTTTCCCTCTCAGGCTTCACCCTATTACTGGCTTGGAATTCCTACACCAAACTGGTGCTGCAGTTACACAGATCAGTTTGCTGTACACACAGTGAGCCAATTGCACACGCCTTTCCTTGGCACCATTGTGACACAGACATTCCTCATACTCTAAACTACTCCATTTCACCATCTTCTCCACCAGTGCTGATTTTTCAAGTGATGATTGCAAGGGTTAAGCATTTCTCTAAGACAGTTTTGGGGAAGACATGGAATGAAAGAGAATTTTGGCAGAAGTATTTTTTGGGCAGTTTAGAGAGGAAAAATCTCAACCTTATATGCAGGCCTGTGTAGGAAGGAGAGAAACTCGGCCTTTTCATGCTCTTCCTGGGGTTTAGAGATGCATCAAAGTCGGGTGGCCTTACCTGCATGGTGAACATTTCCTTTCCTGAGTCTTACATTTGCCTGGCTTTAGTCTGCAGAGGTTCTATCTGATGTGATAGCAGTCTTTTGTTTCTTTTCTTTCTTTCATATTCCACTCAAACTCTGTCTGGTTTTGCTGCTCATAGAAAATGCCAAGGCAGCGAGATTGCATTGATTGCTATTTCTGCATTTCTAATGGTTAGATCAGAACATTTTGGACTTCTGCTGTACAGGTTGAGTTCTGCAGTGTTCTACATGGGATTGAGATAAATTTAACACTTGATAATTGTTGTTTTTTTTTTTTTTTAATACTTTCTTTTTGTCTGCTCAGTTTTAATCGTTTGGATTTGCCACCATATAAAAGCTATGAACAACTGAAAGAGAAGCTGCTCTTTGCCATTGAAGAAACAGAGGGATTTGGTCAAGAGTAGAAGTGGCTTCTAGTCAAAGAGGAGATCTTGCATAATGAAAGGCCCAGCCAAGTAAAATTGCACACTTAATTGTATATAAGCTTTTTGTTCTGTACAGTGATCTTTCTGGAACTCTAAAGTATAATTGTTCTACGTTCTTCCACAAAGATATGCAAAACAGTTCAGCCTTTTCTACTTTTATTTATTGCCCTTCCAAAAGACAAGACAAACCCCTCAAATTTTGAAAGCAGACAAGAGACTTATTTAAAATATATATAAAAAATATAAATATATATACTAATAGGCTCTAGTTTTATAGAGCTTTAAGTGTATGAACAGTTGCAGCCATTTAAAAGGGCCTGGATTTGCTTTATCTTGGCTTTATTATTCAGAAAAAAATGTTTAAACTGCTCTGTGTTCTTTCTTAAGAAACATCTCCAAGTTTGTTTTATTGCATGGCTGTTCTAAAAGGTGTTAAAGGCTTAGGCCAAATGTATCCTAAATATGTAGAAAGATGCTGCTGGTATTTGAGACGACAGAATATGTTGTTCTGTCAGTTTAATTTTTTTAATACATAGATAGCTGATAGATCCCTCTACTGATGTAGCCAAGGTCATGAATAAAGCCTTTACTACTTGCACAAGAGTCATGTACAATAAGATGAATGTGTTTTAATGTTGAAAGGAACTGGTGCCACTGTTCTGACTTGTTATGGGAGCTGAACAGAGTATTTTAATTCGTTTGGGCAGCATTGAAATTTGTTTACATATTACCTTGGGTTATTACCACGAGGGTGTTAGGTAATCTTCAAAGAAAAAAAAGTAACAATAAAAGAGAAAATATTACACATTCTCTCCTTGGTCTGGTGTCTCACAGCTTTCTTTTTTCTTCTTTTTGTTTTGCTTTTTTTGTTGCTTCCCTTTTCAGTCTCTGATGTCCTTTTTACAACTTTGTAGAGTATATTAATGTACACTGAACTATAAGGGTATACAGAAGGTAATGTGAACATTGCTGCTTCCTGTCTTCATGTTCAGTTTCAGCTATAGGATCTAGCAAACCTGGATAAAATGAAAGTTCCATAAGCTTTGTACACATAAAAGCATTTTTGGGTATCACATACTCTCCAATTTCTTCAGTTCTTACAGAAATTCAGATGTACCTGAATTAAGTATGTCTGAAACCTGTTGCTGTTTTGATGTAGGTCAAATTTGTCCCAAGTGCCCAGTAATAGAGAGCCACTTAAAAATGAGCTTTCTTGGCACTGAGGGCATTTGCTGAACTGCAAAGATGTGCTTTAAAAAAAAAAAAGAATTGAAATTTCAACGCCTTATTCATGTGAATGAGATTAAATGTGATTTTTAGCAAACTGTTCTTATTGGAGTCAAAAAATGTTTAACATCACCATTTGTATTATGCTTTAAATACTAACTGTAAAAGTCATTGCATTTAACTTAGAATTTTCTATGGACACGACAGGTTTCTTAGAATATAATTAAACCCACTTCTGTGATGTATGGGATTGCACTGTTAAAAGTGTACATGCAGGAAAAATAGCTCTATCTGCTTGTGTATCTTTCCAATACAGCAACTTTATTCTGCTGAATTTTATTTTTCTACATATTGGATTCTCTCAAGGCCTTGGAAGCTCTGCACATGACATACTTTGGAGCTGTAACCTCTACCTAGCTTTGGTAACGGCGGTGGCACAAGGGGCCCAACAGACCGCTAGCTTACAGGAACGGGTTTTTCATCCTACACCAAATATCTTCTGCACAATCATGCTCATAAATGCAGCATTAAATTAATTTGGAGTGCAAATTCGTTTAAATTCTGACCAGTTCTGGTTAGAGTGGAGGAGCTTTTTGGGAAAAACAAACAAAAAAAAAAACCCACACCAACCAACCACAAATCAAAAACCAAACCAACATCACAGACAGCCCTGTCAGAAGCTGGGCAACAGAGGCATGCATAGCCTGTCTGGATGACAGTGAAGAGGGGAGGACTAAATGTTACAGAGTTGAACTTCACGAATTTGCACTAATGAATGGCTTGGTGACTCACTACCAACTGCTGAATTTTGTGAATCTGTGAGTAAGTGAACAAAATAATAATAAAAACAGCACATCACAAGAATGTAGTTGCTTTATTGTTGTAATTGTAGCTGAGATGTCTGCAGTAGTTTCTTCTGTGTCTAAGGGTTAGTGAGCAAGGGTAAAAAACAAGCCCAGTGGCCTTCTGTATGTGGTGTATCCTCGATTAAGTGGTTACAAAAGACTGACTGAAAGCATGGCTCTTGAGAGAAACAAAACCAAACACAATGACTTAAATGCTCGTGTCAAGTTCACTTGGACTGCCTGGGACTGTCAGGAACGCTGCATTGCCACATTTCCTCTGCCCATTTGCATTCCTCGAAATTCAGCTGCACTCAGAGGGGCAGGAGGAAGAGGCAAAAGCAGCGAATGCTGGAGATCAGAGGGAACCAGTGAGGTAATACTACTTGAAGGAGCTACTGTGTAATTGATGGTTCCATTTGCCCCTTTCTTCCTGCAAGTGGGTCAGCTGCTTTTCAGTAAATATGCACGGTCTTAACTTGGTGCCTGCAGGGCCTTCCTCTGTGCAGAGCCATGTCTGCAGTAGCAGGGGCCTTCTTCCACAAAGCTACTGGAAGTCTGGTAGATGTTTTTGCAGTGGGTTAATGTGGAACATTTGAAGAATCTTTAAAACATTACATTATCCACTCTAGGACTCTGACCAATGTTTGAGACTTCAATTTTGATGCTCTGCTAATAGCAGAAAAGTAATTATTTTACCATAAGTGGAGAAAAACATCGTGTAACTAGTTTCATGAGCTGAGGCTAGAATTACAGCTCTCCAGTCTCTCAGCTGTAGATTTTTACTACTGACTTGGCACAAGCCTGGTTTTAGTCTAAGCAATTCAGACTTCATCTTTCTCTTGTGGATTGCAATATCCTATTCTATTCAAGTACATACTGGCTATTTATAGTCAGTCTGTTGTAGGTTGTAAGACTCTCCTGGCACCACCAGGCACATTTGACTGCTTACCATGTTTTCATTATTGCATTCTCTTTTTGTGTTTGGTAAGGCTGTGAATATTTTCTGTGCTGGGTATCTAACTTTGTTTTTTTCCAGTGAAAGCTCCTGCTGAAAGAGCAAGAAAGTTTTGGTTTATGACTGCAGAGAGCTTCACACTGCACATGATGGTCTCACCCTTAAGAGGATTTTCTTACATGTAAGAAATTTCACTTGTTTATTAAACCACACCACCTTTTGCAGTCAAACATTAGCATTGCAGTGTAGTGGAAAAGTGCAGCTTTGAAGAGAAATCTGTAGGAGCATCTCCTCATGTGAACAGTGCTCTTGTAGGCCTTTGGAACTCTTCCCCCCCCAGAAAGAAAACTTGCAGCTTTATTGTTATGCTGTGCCCCTGCAGCTTCCCTACAGCTTGGGTTAGTCATGTTTCTTACTGTTCCTCAGATGAGACAGGGAGCAGAACAGCATTAAAAGAAAAATTAATTAAAACCTATTTACTCACTGTCCCTGCACAAGCCCTTCCCTCCAGCACCTTCCCTGCTTTTCCAGGATACTCTTTATTCCCTGTAATCAACAGAGAGGATCGCACAATAAAAGAGAGACAGAGCAGGTTTACACTGCATTTTTATTAACAGCTTTAATGAACCAAAGAACTATTTGAGGTTTTCTTCCAATGCTGCTCATCCCTGAAGCACTGACTTTCCATTATGTTGTTTGTTGTTATATAGAATTAAGCAACTCCAAAGCTTCTTTCTGTACCTGGAATAAATAAATGTACTTTTGTAACAAAAGAATGCCAGACAGCTACAGGTTTTTCTAGCAGAATTTGCCATGCAGGCACCCAACCATTTAACTGTGGTCTGCAAATTCAGAACCCTCCTAAGACTAGTCATGTTTCTTCTGGAGTTCAAGATGGTCAACACATGAAACATGAGTAGGAATCAAACCACTTAAGCCAGTGCCTTCCATGTAATTTGTTTAGTACATCTAGCAAGTTGATTTGCTGTAGTCCAATAGTAGCAAGAAGTTGTCCTCTAGGGATTTCAAAACTGGACAATGCCTAAGGGAGTGCAAGAAGACTGTTTCTGAGACTCCTCTTGCCTAGGGATTCCAGGTAAAATCTAATAAGCTTTGAATATTACCTTAAACATCTAGATTAAAAACAAAGGCAAAATAAAAAGCCAACATGCTTCTGGTCCTCGTGGACAATGTCAGCCAGCCACCACAGACTGTAGCAAGTGTTCAGGAAACCTACTTCTGCCTACCTCTGCCAAACACAAAGACAAGCATTCCAATTCTCTTGCACAGGCCAGTTTTCCTTCTTAGTGCACTACTGACTGTAGTTTCCAATGGATTTTACTTTTTATGCATTCACCCAGAGAGTGGAGAGAATATGAGCACCTCTGCTAGCTCAGCAGCTCTAGACCCTTTTAGGAGTTAAGCAGATGTCTGTACCAGGAGACCAAGCAGGGCTGCAGCAAATACTAAGTTCCTGCAGGCACTTTCAGTGTGGTTTCTGGAGAAAGGCAAGCTTTTATGATTGCAACTTTCACAGGTACCTCAAGCTGTGAGGAACTGTCAGAAGAACCAACCCATTTCATACATACCTGGGACCACTTTAGGCCATGAAATTCCTATACATTTTGCAAAGCAGTGGAGGATAGGAAACCTTACTCATATTTCCATTGAAAGAGAATATTGAAGGACCTTGCTTTTGGGAAAAACCAGTTTGAGCCTTACCAGAAAAATCTACAGAGGGAAAACTCAGCAGTGGTTTTTCTGAAGTGTGAAGTGCAAAATCCTACCAGGATGTTCAGGGTGTCACAATACATTTGGATGTTTTCTGTAACGCTTACTGCCACTTAACACCCTATGAATTAGAGGTCAAGCAACTGTAAGAAAAACCCATTGGAAATCAGACTGTTGGTTCTGTTGTCAATAGGATTGTTTATGAAAGATAGCTGCAATTGCTGTAGTTTGTATTGAAGGCAGTACCAGGTGTGAACACATTGAATGGATTACCTCTCCTAGAACCATTCTGTGTGGGTTTAGGTAGGAAGCAGGAGCTTGACCCTCCAAGCCAGGATCCTTCTAAACAGTTCAAAGGGGTAATTAAGTGCTTCACATCACCTAGCATTGGAGAGGTGCTTTCAAAGATACATTACTGCCATTTGTCTCAATTCAGAGAATTAAATCTCTCCTTAGGGGCTGAAAAAGATGACAATTTTCATAGATCTAGCAGGTTTTTGATACATCCTTGCTTTTCTCTTCTTCCTGTTTGTATGTTTTTTAGCTCTCCCAAGTTTTAGGTGTGTGAAAAGAGGATCTCTGGTCACACAGTGGTCAGCAGGTGCCTGCCTTCATCTCCACCACAGTTAAAGAGGGGTGGTTGTTAGCACCACAAAAACATGAAGAAAATAGAAGAAAGATCATAGTATCAGTCAGGGTTGGAAGGGACCACAAGGATCATCTAGTTCCAACCCCCCTGCCGTGGGCAGGGACACCCTACACTAGATCAGGCTGGCCAGAGCCTCATCCAGCCTGGTCTTAAACACCTCCAGGGATGGGGCCTCAGCCACCTCCCTGGATAACCCATTTGCTAGTATAAGCAGGATATTTCCAACCACTGCATCCAGAGTCAGTTACCATCGTACTAGAATTTTCTGGTGTCTGGGTGTGATCCTGCACTGTGGTGCTGAACTATAATTTGCTCTGAATTAACTTCAAAAAAACACTCCACTGCCATGCCATCATAGGTGTTGGTTGCAATCTATGACTGTACTACTACACTTCTGAACTTCCTACCTGTTTGTCCTCTTCTGTATGTGCAGGATAGTCCTTTGCTTTGCTTAGCCACAGCAGAGCCAACTTTTTGTTGTTTAACTTCAAGTATGTCTTCCCCAAAAAGAGCAAATTTTTGCTATAGAAGTTTGGGTCAGCTGTGGAGACAGAAGAAAAAACTTAGGATCAGGCAGCACACTAATACTGAAGGCAATATAGAGTGCCACTTCTTTAAGTATTGTGGAAAAGATGAACAGCACTTGGGTTTGGTTCAGAATGAAGCTAGTGTAAAACTTGTAGTTGCTAGAATTTGGTCTCATACACAGCTCCATTAGCTAGCAAACAACAAAACTAGATTCCTCACAGAGAATAAAGCAGTGAACATAGTGCAGAACAGCTTGGCTTTGCAGATACTTTGCTTTTCTGGACCCAATAGGTGCAACAGGCAATGCACCCAGCTTAGGAAGTACAGGCAGGGAAATGGTCTATTTCCCAGCTTCAGGCCACAGGCATAGCTTTTTGCTTCAAAGGAAGAAAACTTAAAACTGTGTGTACTCACATGTAACTGTTCATAAGAAACTGCTTTTATAAAGCATGCTATGGCTGTTGGTTGTTATTAAAGATTGGTCTTGCCTACTGTTGCTATTTAACCATAGGTTCTCTGCTGCTGGATCTAAGGTCGATCCAAAACATGCAGAGGTGTTTTGGAGGCAGATTTGGAGATCAAGTCAGTCCGCAGTTGGAGCTCACAGCTGCATTACTTGACACCCCAGGGAAGACACACAACAAACTTCTCATTTTAACTTCACTGATTTAACTGTGCACAGCTTTTTCATAGAACACTGTCTGCCCTTGTCTGCCTTTGTCTCGCAGCCAGTCACTGTTGCGTATGGCTTCACTCTTGGAGAAATAATAGGCCCATATTTTCTTTTACATGTGGACAGTTTTACTGCCAGTTAGATTGGCAATCTGATCCAAATAGCTTCTGAAATCATAAAGTCTGCTTTCTCTGTTATTCCGTTTAGGATACAGAGGACTTTTGTCCTTGATGAAAATTAAGGAAAAGAAATATAAATTGCCCTTTTTTTGCTTGCTTCTTTCCCCCAGCATTACTGTTGAATGTCTTAGGGAAGAGTATTCTTTTACTTCACTTATAATACTTATTCTGAATAAAAAAAAGCTGAAGCAGCTTGAGTAGCTATGGTGAAACATTCCAATCCAACAGGCCAGGGTGCCAGCTACCACAACAAGCTGACAGGCTTATCAGGAGACCATATGCTATTAAGATAGTACTGAAAGTGGGAGGTTTAGCACAAGTCAAAGATAACTGTTCTGTTCAAAAATGCTAGAAGTGTTACCTTCCTCTGCCATATGGAAGTAATGAAGAGCCTGCAAAAGATAAGGTTGTCTTTAACATTAAGAATAAACTGAACACAGTAGTCAAACTAAAGCCTTATGTGCATGCTTAACAGAGCTGAAGGACTTCCTGCCCACAGCCTGATTTTTATTAATTGCAGCATACTACTGGTGGTTCTCAGGCTTGAGAGGTGCAGATTTGACATCTTCCCAACAGAGCTGGACTCACCCAGCGACTCCCCACCACTTCCTTTGTGAATGTATTTGTCCCTAGCAAACTGGATCACGGTTTTCCACTCTTTAACTTGCCAAGGTCATTATGAATTTGATTTCTACCACTCATCAGAGCTGCAGTTTCCCCCAGCCAGCTCTCATGTATAAATGCGATAGATGAAATGAATCTTATGATTCAGGTCATTAATGCTGGCAAACACTTCAGGGAGAACCTATTCCTGCAGAGCACCAGCTAGTATTATCTTACATGAGAATAAACCTTTATCAAATCTGGACACATTTTCAACTAGTTTCACATCCTGTGTGAGAAGTTCCTTCTCTCTTCCTGATGCTATTAGTTGGGGGAAAAATAGTACCAGAGAACTTAACAGCATGGATGTTTCTACAAAGTATATTTGGTACTGAACCTGGAGAAGCCTCATCACTATGGCTCAGCTACTGCTTTCCTTCTTCAGCCACCTTAAGTGCTACAGAACACAGCTGGGACTGGCAGGGTTCTTCAGGTTTTGAAATCCTCACTGATAATTTGTATTCTTCCCAGAGTGGTTTTTGGGAATACTGACAAACTTGCCATTCCCTTAAAAGTGTTATTTCTTTTCCAATCAGAGCTTAAATTGCTTTCTCTGTAACAGCCAGCAGCTTTCAGCAATTACTTTCTAGTGGTTCCTTCCCACCCCTCCCCAGGAGATCAGAATAGTGTGCCAGTTATTGATCTAAACAAATCAAGATTCAAACAGCTGCAGTAAACTTTCTTATTACACAAAACATGAAAATAAATAGGTCAGTGTTTAAATAAGCTGCATTCTGTGCTAGACTCTGTGTGATACACATCTGGATATCATGTTACAGGGTGTATGGCAGCAGGAATTTTCACAGCAAGAAAGGAAAAATGTACTTTTGACTGAAAAAAAACACCACCTCCACTATATGCAGTCAGGAGATGAGAAGATATTTGTCTGTGTTAAGTAAAGCAAGCTGTTGCTTCCTGCATTTAATATTAAGGGGGTGTGTGTGGGAATCAAATGCTCCTGTCAAATAAATACCTGGCATAACATCCACCATATCAATCAGCACTGGGGATAGCACATTCTCCACGATAGATCATAATAGTAAATACAAGCTAGGTTACATATAGCTTGTTATTTGCTGCTGCACAAAGCACATAGAATAATTTTTAGTATTCTGTGTGTGCTACAGCTGAAAAAAAGACTTTGTTTTGGGTATCCCTCACTGTCCTGTTACACTCTCACTTTATTAAAGACAACTGTACACTCACAAGTCGATGCTTATTCCATGAGCAGATGTCAGCGTTGTCAGGAAAATCAGTAAAAGTGTATCAGTGGCTTTGTGGGGACAATATTAATCTGTGAAATATTTTCATATTGTACCTCTTGAAATGTGGAGGTTGGTGGTGTGGCAAATAGTGTTGCAGCTATTTTTCTTTGGTACCATGGCATTTCGGCAAAGGAGTAACACCTGCAGCAAAAGGAGACATCGGTCTGTACCCTTCACATTTTTCTCTGGGTTTTGACTCACATTCTAATCTTTTGGATGTCAGAACTGTTCTTTCCAGGACTCACAACAACTCCAGCCACACTGCAGCATCTGTGAACAAGCCCTTATAACTGCACAACAAAACAGCAAGGGGGTTGAAGCTGCTGTGTACCTCTGCTAAAGGAGCCTTGGGTTGTCTTTTCTGCTACTACATTAGACAAAACTGGGGACAATTAAGCATGAGACGACTTTGGAGCTTAGATGACTTTAACAATTGATGTGTGTTTGAAATTGTTGTAGCATATTTGCAAAACCAGGGCACAACTGAGTAATGTCATTGCCTTACCTCAACACTACCTTGTTTTTTCTTAATTATTAACATAAAGCAGATCTGCAGTACAGTCCTGAGAGACTCTGATCTATAAGAATGAAAATAAACCCAAGAATCAAACCACTGTTCTAAGCTAGGCATTCTACATGGTTTTCCTATCCCCTAAATTACAAAGCTAATCTCAGAGATGCTGAAAAGAGTAAAGATTTGTTAAGTATTTCAAATAGGCAAAACATTACAGGTGGAAGTGCTGAACAATACTATTAATTTCAGTAACCCCCCACCAGGAGTACAAAGTAACAGTCCCTGTGTAGATGCAAACATGGAAATGTCTGGAAGAGAGGGTGGCGAGGCATGGAATGTCTGAGCTGTGATTCTGTCCTCAGATGCACCTGATCAGAAATGCCAATCAAAGAGTTTCAGTTCAGGATAGATGAGAAAGAGAAAGGAGAAGAATCCTCAAGAACTGTCTGACACCAACTCCCAGTTTCAGAAGAAGATGTTGTGCGATTCAATAATATTTAAATATACAATGATTAAATAATAAGGAATAATCATCTCACATTTCTGATAGTATTTTCTAGTTTTCCTTAGGAATAATGTCTTCAACATTTCCCAGAAGAAGTTTACTATCTCAAAACTGCCCTTGAAGCTCATTCAGTTGGTAGCACAATCTTCTGTTTAGAAATTTGGACTGTTGCAGTTGTTAGGCCATGTGGGAATGAGCGGTGGACACTGAAAAACCCAAGTAAGTTTATGAATGAACAAAAAACTGTGGAGCAACAGCTAGTAGTTTACTCCAATACTTGAGAGTCCAGAAAAAAAACCCACAGAGAAAGCTCTGTGGTTTATAGTATTGTTTTCCTAAACTACCAATACACTGGCTTTTATTTATTTTCACTCTCTCAATCTTGCACTGGAGATTTCCTGTAAAACAATGTAGCAGCTTTGGTCTCTCAAAAAACCAGAACTGCTGTCTGGAGTCTTTCAGTAACACATCAAAAATACTGCTTTCAACCACACTGTATCCACAGAATGCCCTGGTCAGGATGCACAGCTGTTATTTCCAGCGCCTCTGCCTGCTCAACAGCAGTAAATTCAATTTCAGAGCCCTTTGTTAATACACTTGTAAGATGCCTTTAATAAATGTAACTTTCAAAATATAGTATCATGACAGTTAATGATGGAATTATTTTAGGAACACACCTCACTTTTGGTAACTTTCCACTACATTCAGATTAAATTGCAGCCTCCACTGAAGTTCAGTGTAAGTTCACTGTTGACCTTTGTCTCCAGTCACACCAGTAGAAAAAAAACAACCAATAGCACTCAGTCTCTGATGTCTGCTATGGAAACATGTCTACAAAGTGAGTTTGTAATGGTTATGTACAGTAAAGCAAATAAATGGAATTAACAACTGTTTTTCATCTTTGTGAACAGCCAGATTTTTCCAAAACATAATGCCCCCCACCTCCACTATTTTTTTCATGTTTGCATCAACTAATTACAAGCCACTAATTTATTCCAAGGTGTTCAGCAACTTATGCAAGACATCTAATATTCTGGTGTTTTCCTCTGCCACATGCTAACTTTAGTTTGAAAATATACCTTACCAGATGCCTATAAGATGGATTGTTGTTGCATCTTTAGGATTCAGTTCAATGGCTCTCTAGTGAGGAAGGAAAAAAAATAATTACAAAAATCACAAGACAAGAAGTTGTTCATCCACATTTGGATTAAAATACATTTGAACAGATTTGTTATCCTACTATTAAAGCCAACGTGCAGAATTTCAAGGCAATGCAGTATTTATTCAGTGCACAACCCAAATCAGTTCCCCCCTGAAAAATGAAGTCACTGTCAGATTTCTGAGCACTTCTGTTTAGCAGGTCATTAAGAATTTCACAAGAGACATGGCATGTTCAGATTTTGGTATGTCCTTTATCTTCTCTGGAATGTATCCTTTAGTGCTACACAGTCCACACAGGCACACATCCATTCTCAACAGCACGGTTATGTTTTATTTAGTCCTAAAAGGTGTCAAAAGCATTTCAGCTATTTCATATCTCCATTCTATGTGGACTTAGTTTGCTGCAGGAGATAATTTGTACACCTTGTTGCTGTGGCATTCAGGACTGTTACAATAACCCAGAAAAGCAAAGTGGCACCAGGAGATTTCAGCCAAAACCCACTTCTCAGCTGTCACACAATCTATGTACTGGATGCATTAATGCTTCTGTAAGCAAAAGCTGTTTGCATTACCTGGAAGTGTTCTTTGATAATAATGGCATTTCCAATTTTAGTCTTGATTCCTTCAAAATCTCCAACATCACTGAGGCAAATTCCATACCACTGTAATTCAAAGAACAAAATTAAAACATTTAATACAGCACTATAGCTATTTAATAGTGAATAAAAAACAACCCCACAACAACACGAGATCAGAGCTGCTGCCACCATGACAACTGGCAACAAGTAAAAACCCTTTATTATGAACAGCTCAGGCAGCATCAGAGCAACCTGCTGCTCTGCATGTGTAAGGGAATCAATGTCCTCTTGTCCAAGATAGCAACACAACTGCCTACACCGCTTCCTCTGTCTGTGAGAGAAGCAGCACAAAACCAGCAAAACAAAACCAGAGCCTGAAGTATTTCCAGGGAAACTCTACAGACCTACTACTGTGCAGAGAAAGTGTGCTGTATGCAGGGCATACACAACAGGTTTAAGGCTACATGAGAGAAAGAGGAACTGACTACATCAGCTGTAAGCAATCTGATCAGTCACCTCTTTCTCATGCTCCCGCACACATTTAACCAGTTCCTGTTTCCTGTAATGAAAAAAAATTTAGCTGCAAAAGCCTGAACTCTAATCTTGCAACAAAGTTATGGAGAACTGGAAGTCTCACACATTCTCAACTAAAAGGTAAATTATGCTGAAGTTTGCTGAAACAGCAGGTGGCATTTGTTCCAGTTTCCACTGGCAGAAATCAAAGAACAAGATTTCAGTTACTTTGCTTGGCTCACCTTGTGTGCTGCAAAATTGGATTCATTTTTTTCAAGTGCCTTTTTTGCATACTCAAAGGCTTCATAGGCCAGTTTTCTTTTTTCCTCTGCAGAAGTGCTACTGAGCTGAGCCAGGTCCCGTGATGCCCGTGCCAGCCGCCATAGCAGCTCTGCGTCGTTGCTAGTTAAGAACAGAAAACTCTTAGCATTTTAAAGCAGTGATGGAAACAAAGCAAGCAGAGGTCTGACACCACTCTTTCAAGTGGGTGATGCATTGTTCAGCAAAGTCACAAAATGTTAAGTCCTGCTACTCAAGATTATTACTCCTCACAGAATAATTGGCTTAGTTATACACCTCATAGCAAGCTTACACCTTGCTTATTACATGGTGCCCCTTATAGACTAGGGCTTCCATTGAATATCCCAGGCTATATACTTGTGTCACTGGCAAGAATGAGGGGGAAGAACACAAACAAACAAAAAGCCCAAAAGAAATTTACAGTAGTGAGAAGCCTTGTCTCCTCCAAAGAAATGGACTCTTCTGCATTTTCTGCTTTTTCCTTAAATAGCTTTTCCCACTTCACTTGTCAATGTTTTGTGCAGTTAAGACATAACCCCATGAGTAAGGAGCTTTTCTTGTTCAGACTCAAATTCCAACGCAACACAAAAGAACAGAAAGAATAGCTAGTCAGCAATGAAAAATACATCAGTCACTCTCAAAAGTCTCCATACCTGACTTCCAGGTACTTTGCTCATTTAGTAGTCTGTAGATGCATCATTAGTTTTTGCATATTTTAAAGGATTCTTAAGAGTAACAAAAAGCAAAAAACCTCTCCTTTGGAGGACTGAAAAGCTTGATGGTTAACCCTCACCTTCTACAGCTACCAGTCCTTTCTTCATTCATATTTCCATTAGGAGGAAAAAGATTATGAGTCCTTCTTTCCTACTGACATAAAGGCAAAAGCAAGTTTCTCCAGCACAGCACAATGAGAACATTAGTTGAAAAACTGATAGAGAAGAGCACAGAAGTACCTATTTTTATGCTGAACCAGCAACTGATACAGCTTTTCAGTTTCTCCACTCCCATACAGGTAGTCTGCTTCCTCTATAACCTCTTCCACTTCAGAGGGAATTAAAATTGTGGAAACAGAAGAACAAATTTTATGTAATTAGGACATTATATCATGAACAAGACACTTGAGAGCAAGACAATCTAACTGAAATATGGCCTTTTTAAGCCACTATTCCAAGCAACTTACACACACAGCAGGATTGAATAAGCTACATTATCTTGCACATGGAGCTGCAAAACAGCTTCCAGCAAGAGAGTTTGGGATTTTTAATGGTTTAAGATTCAACAGCATCTCTCTAGAAGCAATTTGTGGTCGTTGTTGTGAAAAGGGCAGGAAAAATAAACCCAAATAAGTATGAAAATATATGACCAGGATAGCAAGTGTGGTACAGATCTGAACAGATCTGAGAGTAACAAACCTTGTTCACTAGCATAGTTAAATATAACAATAAAAGTAATAATAAAAACAAGAAAGAATTCTTCATTCTCAGTATGGTTCCATAGTTTTGCCAGAATATGACTGCAGATTGAGTGGGTTCCCTAATGTTACTCAACAAGCCCAGAAGTTTTCTGATGGAAGTCCTTCAGGTTTCCACAAGCATGACTCAAAAAATATAGTTCCTTTACTGAAACCTTTATGCATTCAAGATATTGAACCCAAAATTAATTCTGCAATCAGATATGGCTTTCTAGAGTATCAATGCATGAACCATGTGCTCACCGCTCTTCACATACTTGTTTATGGGATATGGTGGCTGCATTTCACAGCAGCAGTTTAACTTAGAAGAAAAACAACACTGAAGCTAAACACAAAAGCTTGAAAAGTTCCTACAGTATAAATCACTGAAGATTGGGAGAGGATTCAGGATAATTATTAACTCTGCCATCTCTAGATGTTTTCTATCCACCATTTCAAAGATAAGATAATGGACTTTGGATTTCAGTGTCAAGATTAGCTTCATGGTAGATCTTCAGTATTACTGTCAGTGAACTGCTATGTTTGTTTGTTGAGTCTCCCTGAACAGTGCTAACATATCTAATGTTCAGAATTCAAACTTCTGAACATATTTCCCACCAGATGTTGTCAGTAAATCCAACATTGAATTTAAACTTCCAAGTTCGTTAAATCCTTTATTTATTTAAGGGGACTTTTCAGTTACTTGTTTTTCACTTGTTGTCACCTATTTGCTACCTGTCTTACGCAGAAAGGCAACCAACATTGTTCTTTTTGGCAACATAAATAGCAGATCCATGCTAGAGCACTAAAAAAGACCAGAGGCAATTAAGCAGTGTTATTTATGTTCCTCATGGGCAATTTTCTTACTTGTGCACTGAGCAGTTATCACAAATCTATTCACTGAAGCTCCTTTACAGCAAATGAAAGAGTTCCTTATCTGTTCAAAAATCTATTGTCTGAATGTTTATTCCATAAACACCTACAATGTTCCCCTCTCAGGCACAGAAATACAGGCTATCTGAACTGACTACTACTTAACCTGTACAATAAGCATACATGGGTTGAATGTAGATGATCTTTAAGGTTGCTTCCAACTTAGGCCATTCTATCATTTGAGTTAGGCTCATTCACCATTCAGTTAGGCTTAATTCTCAAAACCCCTTAATTTGTCACATGATAGACAAGTCTGCAACAGTACCCCCTTTTAAAATGTTAGTCTTGCTACTGGAAAAAGAGTATCTTTATTCAAATCTTGGAAAGGATGTTTTATTACTTTTGCTATTCTTTTCTGGCAGGTAAAGCAATGCCGCTCTTACTCTTTTTCAGCCTGACAAAAATACAAGAGATTCCTTAACGTTGTCTGAAATGCAACCTCAGTGCTGCTCACCTAGTTTACATGGGAATCTATGCACTGTGTTCATAATGGAAACCTGCGCTGACTTTGGTCAGCATTCATAACTAAACCAAATCTTTCTCAAAAAGAGTAATTTAAAGCTTGGGCAACAAATTAGTTACCATATACCTTGTGTATCTGTTATATCCTGGACAGAATGAGCTACTAGGTCTGCTTTCAGTGACAACTGAAAAAAAATCACTTGATAAAGCACTACAAGACTACTCTGAACCAACTCAAAAGCATCCTGTAATGGAAACACTGCATGCAGTCTTCATGGAGAAAATCAAAAGCACGGTGCCATTTTCCTGTATAAGTCTGCAACTACAAAATTTCAAGTTTCACACTAGAATAATGTACGTATTTTAAAAAATCGAAAATATTACCTTTGAAACTTGCATGAACCTCGCCAAGTCCAGAAATCAGCTTGTGAGCTCCATACACCAAAAAAGACCCTGTTGAAAGGGCAACTACCCCCTGAAGGCGTTTCCTAAGCACCTGCGTGAGATCATAAAATATGTATTAGTGAACAACGAGCAGACAAATGCCAGCTTTACAAAAATAAGCCAGCCTTTCGCTACACTTCGTGATGCCGCAGCGCCCACAGCTGGTCCCACCAGCCGCCTCCCTCTCCGCCGGCTAAGGGGCCTGGGCAGACGGCCACAGTATGACCCTAGAAGAGACTGTGGGTGCAAATCCCCACCCTCCCATGAGCAACAATCCAGTTACCGAGGTCCTGCCGAGGTCCCGCCAGCACCACGGGCTGCCTCCTGCCTCCCGCCGGAGCGACCTGCCAAGGCAGGCAGTGCCTCGGCGGAAGGACCTCACCAGCACCCGCGCCGCCATGACAGCAGCTACCCCCGAGCGAGCACCGCCCCGCACCAGAGGAGGAACCAGTCCATCCCCCAACCTTGCCCGGGCGAGGCGGAGAAACAAGGACAACAGCGGGCTGTTCCGCCTGCCTGCCAGCCAGATGCCGCTCCAGGTGCTGGCCATTGAGCGACCCCGGAACCCAAGCCACTCCTCGGCCACGGCCCGACCGCCGACCTCAGCCTGGCATGGGGGCGGCGTTGAGGGACACAGGATCTCCGCGCATGCGCCCATTGCCCGCGGCGGACCTGGGGCGGGGCGCCCCCGGTTGCCGTGGGTGTGGCCGCCGCGGGCGCCAGAGGTCCGGAGGTTGCGCACCTCTACAGCCGGCAGGTGAGAGGGCTCCGGCCCTAGGGGAAAGGGACAGTGGCTACCTGTAGGGCAGCGACGTTCGGGACGGGGCGTTGGTCGCGGGCTAGGCAGAGTGCCTGGGGGCTGGGGCCCCGTGGCCCGTTGTCTGACGGGGCCCCGTCGCCTTCGCACACCTCAGAGGCAGTCCGTGCGCTTCAGTGTTTGCCACGGGGTTTGTTCTTCTTCCGACCTGAGAAGAGGGAATTGATGCCTTCCGCGCTGCTTGCCTGGGTGTGTTCCGTGCGTTCCTTCTAGCTGCTCCCGCCTCAGGTGCTTCTCTCCGGCAGGTGTGGGCTGCCGCCTCATACTACGGAGGGACAGCTAGGGCTGGCAGGCAGGGCTAGGGCGGGCGCCGCGGGCGGCGGCTTACCCTAACTGTTCTCTCTTGTGAAATACCTCCTTAGGTGGCGGGCCCGCTTCCTGGACCCAAGCGTAGGCAACTTCCTGCAGGGAAGCTTCGGCGGAGCTCGAGGAATCGTTGTCTGTTTCGGCGGCCCTCAAATAGCGCAACTGGATGAGGTAGAAACTGTGGGGTAGAACGGTGAAGTGCCGCTCTCTGGGGCGGTGTAATCCTGCTCAGACAAGCACCCTCGCCCTGAGAAAGGGGACTGGCAGAAGCTAGTGTCGTTCCTAAAAAAACCCTACGCTGTTCTTCTAGAGCTGCTCTTCGAGTGGGTGGTTGTTTTGTCGTGCTTCACTATAGTTGTAAGATACGTGCGAGACAAACTTCAGCGGACACGTGGGGTGTCATCATTTGCTATTCCACTAGGGAAGAGTTAAAATACGAAACCACTTTCACGTCCATACTTGTATCTTCAAAGTGCACGAAGTATCCTCTAGGTAACATGCATCACCTTACCTCCAAAACCTACGCTGGGAGCTTTACGTCCCTCAAAGTTCAAATTAAAGATACTTCTGTGATAACTACCAAAGATGTTGATTTAATGAAAGTGATTTGAGTCAAACATAATCCCAGATTTAATCGTTAAGTTTTATTTTTTTTCAACTGAAGTTTTTAACTTTATAGTTGTGTAGTCACAGAGGTCAGATGTTTAAAAGAACACCCACAGGCATTAGAAGAAAAAAGTAAGCAAGAAAGATGTGTAGAGGAGCAAGAAGAACCAGACAGAGATCTTTCTGTTTTTCTGTTATGATGTTGGGAAGAAGGTGGTGTTTTTTTTCCAGCAAGCATGTTTGTGTTAAATATCTCAGAGTTAATCTATACAAGCCATTATATGTGACTGTTAGACTAATTTTAGTTTAGCCGCTGAAAGTAAACTCTGTTTTATGAAGGCTGAATCACTAAGCCATTGTTAAATGCCAGAATTCCAAGGTAGCAGGGCTGTACCACAGTATTTTTATAGCCTTGTGTTATGCCTAAGGCATTAATGTTTGTCTAGAATTTAAGGCTAGAGGGAAGCTATAGTAGTAGAAATAACACTAAAGATGCTTCTTCCAGGGGTAATAAAACTAAACTATCAATTCCATGGATAGGCTAATATTATCAGCTGGGAGAGAGTTGAATTATTTCCCCACCCATTTCTCTGATTAAGAATCAGATGCTGTCATTACTGTTGTTTCCTTTAGAATATACCTTTAGGGACAAAGTCAAGTAGAAAAATAGGGTTTTGGTTTTTTCTTGTTGTTTGTGTTCTTCTTCTTTTGTTAATTCTGTTTATTTTTCAGTGGAAGTCAGAGTGCTCTTCCAACCTAAATAATGCACAATCAAGTTAGTATTTGTGTGGCATTTCCTGTTAAACCAAACAAAGTTACTTCTATTCTTGGATCATTTAGGCTAAAATTAATTGGAAATTGTGGTTTGTGAAAGCAAGTAAATGGCAAGTGGGATTTTGGTGCTTTTCATTGTTTTGTGTTTAAGTTATTTGGTTTATCTTTACTATTGCTTTAGAAGAGATGCTATTGCTTGGGGATTTGAAAATGACACTAAGCATTTGAAGGATTTCTGAATGTAGAAGTTGTGGGTCTGGGCTACTATACTGGGTCCAAGCTCCTGTTTAGGAAACAGTCTTAATGATTTGGATGACTTCCTACTTTCTGGTTTTTGTGTTGAAAGAAGATCCATCTCATCCTGCACGTTTGCATGTTCGCTCAGTGCTTTATCTGAGGCACAATTTGGAACCAGTTGAATTAGTTATGGTGGTGGCAACTTGCTTCTGGTGCTTCTCCCATCCAGGAGTGTTATTATGAAGTCCTCCTGGTAGGTGATTAGCATGTATGCAGCAATCCAGGAGACAGCATGATTACTGTGATCCTGTGTTCAGAGCCACTGTCTGTGTATGTGCAGAGCATGTAGGATGCCTGCCAGGCACAGTGAACACAGAATGCAAGGAGCTGCTAGGATACAGAATTGAAGGATGGCTGACTGGAGAGCTTTGGGTTTTCCTGTGAGGAGGTTTGAAGTACGTTTGAGCCATAGTGAAGTGTAATTTTATGATTGGCAGCTTGAAGTTAGTGTTGTTGTTTGTACTGAGGTACAAAATGATATGCTGGACCATTGTGATTTTATGGATTTTTTTTTTTTTGGGCAGCCTTCAGCAGCTTAGGAAGGCACAGCTTTCTTGCAGCATAAATCACACTGGGAGGTTGCTGTGCTTGCTTTAAAACACTATCACCTTGTTGGAAAAAAAACAACATTAAATGAATAGAATAAAGGAGATACTCTGATATTTGTTCTTAAAATCTTGAAAGTCTTTTCTTACTGCACTTTAAAAGTATCTAGGTTATATTGTACTTTATTCACTAACAAAGGCTCCGTGTTTCCCATAAGTCTTGTTTACAGTGCTTCTGTCATGGACACATGAAACTGTTGGGCTGGTTGGTTTTTTTGGGAGGAGCTGTAGTTCCTCAAAGTATATGCATTGGACCCTGTTATCTCCATTGGTACAGGGACATAACAATTCTTGGTTTTAATTTCATTTCACATATTAATCCTACTTTTGAAGCTGAGAAGCCCAGAGGCAGACCTCTGAGGTAAGTTACCATAAACTCATTTTGAAGAAGAAGTGGTATTTGTAACAGTGAAGTCTCATACCATGCCAGACTCGAAATGGACCTTTAGAAGGATTTGTCTAAAATGTGATCATTTACATCTTGTTTTAGTAGGATACAGGGTTTTCTTTATTCTGGATAATGTTAATTATGTAGAATCAGGCAGAGGCTATACACAGAGAAACTGCATTGAAGAATAGGCATTATAAACTACAATTGCTAGATGCGTAATTGATATAAAAATATTTTGATGAAACATATTTACAGGAAACTGATTTTTTTTTTTTTCCCCTTGTTGAATGCTCTCTGCTTGGAACAACTAAATCCTGATGTCAGAACATCTGCTTTTCTCAAATCTTTTTTCAATAGTACTTTTATAGTTTAGCTCACTTGGATCAAAAGAGCACAGGATACTTAGAAATTACTGTTTCTAGGTCATCTGTTGAACAGGTGTCCTAGAAATCAAATTAATAGTTTCTTGTATGTGCAGTGGGATTTTTTTTACTTGTATAAAAATGCTAAATATTTTCTATGTCATTTAATACAGATTTTTTTAGGAACTATATACAAGCAATTGCCTGACTTGTTACACTGGTGTGCTACCAGTTTGGTAGGTAAATATTTGAACTGCTTAAGTATGATTAAGCTTGTGTAAGTAGATGATTCATGTCACATAGAGAGAACAATGTCTCCCTTCTCAAACACTCATAGGTATCATGTGTTTTAAATAAGAGTTCTTATTTTTGTTAGGCATAATACCCAGCAAAATGAGTTCTGTGGTCGTTAGGTTTGTATCAGCACAATCTCTCTTGTGCAGTTAAGAATGATATAATTCCTTCATGCTTCCTAAATAATCAATATGAGAAAAAACCATTTACTCTCAACATTTTGTTTGGTTCTTCAAATGCAGAAACATTCAAATTGAGATGTTACTTTGAGCTGTATCTGTTACTCAACTCGTTGGCACATCAGCACATGCCACAGGGCAGTTTTATCAGCTGTGTTGCCTGTAAAGAGTGAGGGGGGAAAAGGAGCCAGTATTTGGATTTAGAGGTATGATGTATTTTTATGGTTTGGTTGGGATTTTTTGGAAATGTGTCTAGTTTTCAAGTGCAGTGATGAAATCAGGCTATGAAGCAGTCTTTGCCTTTGTAACTTCATATGAAATATCAGTTCCTGTGAGGTGGTCTGTTTCCCTGAGAACTGAAGGGTTATCTTCAGATTTCTTAAAATACACTTTTATGTACATATACTGCATGATGACAAGAAATCATGTTGCTACTAGCTGCAGCAGTGGAAAGAAGCATCCCTTTGTCATAATTTCGTTGTCAGATCCTTGCAGCAGATGTGGTTCTGGAAGTACATTGCCATTTTCTGCTCTTTGCATATGCAGCTATTACAATGAGATGCTAGAAAACTATGCTGACATGGATTGAAGAGGTTATCTTGTCAGATGGATGTTGTCACAGCTTAATTTACATTTTGTTTTGTCTGTCTTTTTGCCAGCTCTTCACTGAAGCCCTTCTTGTGAAAGGCTGTTGTGAAAGTGTTGTTACTGCTTAGTCTGAGGTGCAACAGAAGAGATTCTAAGCAGTATAGGACTAGAGGTCTTTACCACAAAAAACTTTTTTGAGCAAAATGCACTCTTAGTTCTGTCTGAAGGAGCAGAGACTGAACAATTGCATGCAGTGAATGTTCAGAACAGTAAAGCTTCATATGCGTTGTTTCGGGTTTAGGGTTGGTTCAAGTCTTTAGTTTTCAGTCTAAGTAATTAATTTATTTCCTTGTTGCCTGCCCACGTTCCTGGGAAATATATAATGATCCAAGAAGGATTGGAGCACTGCTTGTGTATGGTACTGCCTTCTTCAGTCTGACACACAGTGTGCATAAGATGATTATCTGTACCATTGTACCTAGAAGATTAGTTTATCAGGAACAGACTTTGTTAGTAAGCTCCAAAATGTTTCCCTTGCTGTTTGTTTCCCCTGTGTCCATCTAGGCCCTGAGGTAACTATAAACGAGGCTTTTTTGTTGTCATTAGTAGCTCATAGGAACTGGGAAATGCAAGCAATAGCTTACATGTGACCAGATTTGAGACTTGTCATGAAAGGCAGTGATGCAAAGCCCCGCTAGAGCAGTACTCACTTCATTAGTCTTTTTGTCCTCTTGTGGTTGTGTATTTCTGCTTGTGAAATTTAGAAGGACCTGTAGTTATGATCACTTTGAAAGGCTATCTGGGCAAGCCTATATTCACTTCTGGTATGGCAGCAGTGACAGGATTGCTGCAGTCTGACAGTTGCCAAGCGCTCTGTTAGAAGATTATTCTGATAATGGATCTGTTTCTTTCCAGTAGAATGCCATGTTTACAATTTCTGTTGGAAAGCAGACATTTTCTGGGTTATTTGGTGCATGCCACTTACCTTCAACAGAATCATTGCTGGAATTCCAATAATACTACGATCAGCAGAGCTGCAAGACTTGACTAGTCCTTAACTTACAGTTTTGCTTTGGTAAAGACAGTTCAAGCAGAAGGACTCATGATATACTTAGTTGACCTAATCATACCCTTGAGTAGACTAGACATGCTATCAGATCAGGAACCAAGTGATTGTACATTGCTGCAGTTCAGAGTCTGGATGTCCAGAGTTCTGCTGTACAGTTTATGCAGTAATTTTCAGTCATCTCTTGTCCACAATTATTGGTGTCTTTTAAAAGCCTGATGGGCTCCTGCAGACATAAAAGCTCTTCCTATAAAAAGGACTGTTGGGCTTCCTCTTGTTGACCCCATTCTAGTGTGCTTTACCCCACTTTATGGCGTACCCTGCATGGATGTCAAACAGTTGATAGCTTGAGAAAAGCAGAGTGTTTAGTTGTATTTGGCCAATGTGGAACATTATTAATTTCATAGTCTCACAAGAGACTAATTCAAGCAACTACTTGAATAAGTCTCTTGTTATATGATCTAACTTACTGGCAGTCAAGGCTTATCATACCAGAACCCAGGCAACATCATCTGTCCATAAAAAGTTATTCCAGAATCCCAAATGTGCAAGTGATCCAGTCGTGTTTCTAGAATATTTTGCATTTGATTTCCCTGCCCAGTGGTAGAGTGGCATTTCAAGAGGTAATGATTCCTTGTTACCACCATCCTGAAGAGACTGCAATTTACCAGACTCTATCCCATCAAGTCTTCAGAAAGAGTGTTCTGTCTTACTGATAGTGACTGTGGCCCATGGGGGTGTTTATCATCTTTAGGAATCCTGCCACCTACCTTCTGGTTTGGAGATTTTTGGCTAAGTTTTCAGAGGTGAAGGGAATCGAGTGGAGCCTGTGTAATTCTTCCTGAGGGTGAGGGGGTTTGCAGCATATGCAGAGCTCCACAGCTACTCCTGTTTAAAAGACTTCTGAGCTCCCACAAGTGAGGCATCTGTGTACCCTCCACAAGGTCTGTAATGACTGCAGTCTCTGTTGTCTATGTCCTGGATTTCACTACCATAAATACTGTTTTGGATTAATGAAACAGGACGACTCTTCACCAATAAGTAGTTTACTAACTTTAAATGTTTAGAATGTCATTAAAAATAAGGTAAACAACTACTTACTGTAAAACTTACCAATCCTGTGGTATTACAGATAATTATGTTGTATTTTTTTCAAGTACAATAGCAAAGTTGTTTCTTGAAATGCATTAGAAGTACTACAGACCTCTTTAACACATTATACAAATGACACTTCCTAAGATACTCAAAACCTCTGAGGAAAATGCCTTGCATTATTTTGCAGAACTGGAAATTGCAGAGAGTAAAGAACTGTTTCAGGATTTGGAAAGTTTTGCTTTTGTATCTGGGTTTAAAGCTGAGTGTCCTTCACTAGAAAAAAAAATACACGTTCTTGTTGTAAGTTGTTTTTTATCTAATATGGATATGATTATTACATCTGAAGAGCATTTGCATTTCTGGGAGGGGAAGCAGCTTTTTTATTCTTCCTTTGTGTGTTGAAGGATACTTTTTGCCCAATACCTCGTTCGCTAAATTTGGTCTGTCCCCATGAGTCGAATAGTGGGAATGTCAGGGACGGGTGGAGGAAGCAAGGGAATAACAGAATGGGCATATTCATGTGCGAAAGTACTTGTGATGTAAGAGAGGAGGGACGTGCCACACACATACATGAGGAAAAGCCATGCGGATTTTTAGACTGACTGGATGCTGTCTGTTTACCAGCAATTTTGGAAATGTTACTTTAACAACAGAAAAATGTGGCCACAAGTCCTTCCAGGGACTCCTAATAACAAGCTTCAGGGTAGTTAGAGCAAGACAACGTCAACTGTTTTGAGATGTCTTAGTTGAAGTCTGAATTCTTTTCAGTTTCAAGAAAACCTTTTTTACTTGCTGTTGCCACATCAGTTGGTATTGGAGTATCGTTTTGTCACCGGACAGAAAGCTGTTTTTCTGGAAACAGTTGTAAGGAGTTGCATACTGGTCTGCACTGGATTCTGTGGGCAAAGGCACTGACTGTTAATGAGCTTTGTCTGGCAGCCAGGAAAGCAATAGGAAATGGAAAATACTAGCATAAAAAAGCAACCAGGGAACAAGGATCAGGTTGCTTTAGTATATCTGCTCTTTCTAAGCTTAGAAAAAACATTGGTGTAAAAACAATTTAAAGATTGAGAACTTAGAGTTTCTTTTTTCTTCTGTGGTGTTTTTGTGTGTTTCTTTCCCTCAAGGACGATGACTGAAACTTTAAAGTTATGGGAGCAAAAGATACTCAAAGATGGAGTCACACTGAGGTGTTTCAAAGGTGTAGGAGGATTTCCACATATCTTAAAAAGTGTGTGTAGATGTTTGTGTGGTTCCTTTACAACTTATGTTTACTTCAATCTCCAAAAGGTCCATCTCTTTAAGACAGCAAAACAGAGATGGAGTGACAGTGTGAGAGGTGTGCCTTAGTGGAATACAGGAAGCCTCCAGACTACAGTGTGTTGTTTCTCCTGTTTTCAATTAATCATTCCTCTTTTCCATCTTCCTTTCCCTTTTTACCTCTAAAAAGAGTTCCTTTTTACCTGAGGTAATGTGATTGCAGTGCAAGGAAGAGACCTGGCTTGGGTTAAGTATAGTTCATGTTCAAGTAAATGTATAATGTGAGTGAGCTGGCTAGATAGAAGCAGATACCTTTCCTTCCTTCTTCATTATACACTTTCAGTATGAATTAATCCAGAGGGATACTAGACTCTGGACTTCCTGTAGAAGTAGAGGAGGAGAGTCTGAAGTTAGAGGGGCTTTGAGAACTCCCAAAATATCTGCTTGTGGAAAGATTTGGAACTTTAGTCAAGGGTAGTTGTACCATCAACACTCAGCTTGCAAGGAGGTGTTAGAAATGACCAGCTGTATTCCTGAGGAGTATATTTATAGAGGTTTTTTTAAGTATAAAAAATATCTGCTGCTCAGACCTAATTGGGCTTGCAAATGTGTATTATCCCAGCATGAGATTTATAACTGATAATTAATTTGTTTCAGTAGGTTTGTAATACTGACTGGTATTCTCAGTTCCAGCAGAGAATGGTTGAGAAACTTAAGAGGAAATGTGAGAAAGCTTCCAGTTGTTCTTTTTTAAAATGAACCTTCAGAAAGAACACTTCCTCCTAATCCTCAGTTGTTACTTAACTTCAAAATTATGTATCCCTATTATTAAAAGTTGCATTTGTTTTTGAAGATTTCCTAGAACAAGATCACCAATGCTTGTTACCCACTTAAACTCCTTCAGCCAAGAACATGTCATTAATACTGTAGTACAGATACATCTTGAGTCTTGGAATTTGCATTTGAAGCCTCAGTACTTGCTTCTGATCATCTAACAATCCCATTGTTTGCTTTTCAGTCCTGCTGCTTTCTAGCTTAACAAATGGCAGCCCAGTGTGTCACCAAGGTGGAGCTAACAATTTCCTGCACCAATCTCCTGGATAAAGATGTTGGTTCCAAGTCAGACCCGCTGTGTGTGCTTCTCCAGAACACAAGTGGTCAGCAGTGGTATGAGGTACTGTGTGATCCTTCTAGTGAATTTGCTAAAGAAACAGTCAAAAAGTGTTGGACCTTTTAAAGCTTTGGAGTGTGTGATTTTTATTTAAACCAGTTTAATTATGTAAAGCACCTCTGAATACTTTGAGGTTATATCTATAATAGTTACAGTAGTTATAGTAAAGTTACAATAGTTATAGTAAAGTCATTCCTAATATATTACTGGGTTTGAGTGCATGTTTGGTTGGTGAAATACCAGCTTAAATGATATCTTTCTAACTGCAGGTTGATCGCACCGAAAGAGTTAAGAACTCCTTGAACCCAAAGTTTGCCAAGAAATTCCTAATCGACTACTATTTTGAGCTTGTTCAGAAGCTTAAATTTGGAATATATGACATAGATAACAAAACCTTTGATCTGAGTGATGATGACTTCTTAGGAGAATTTGAATGTACACTGGGACAAGTAAGTATGCAGATTTCCCATAGAACTGAGAAAGCGTAAGTTACTGTAAATCATGAAACACTTTTACCTTATCACTCTGTGTGTGGTAGGAGTACTCTCAAGTTGACTGAAATTCCCTTTATTTGTTTTTCTCAAGCCTCAGTTCAGTGTATATTTTATTTGTAAAGGTCTTGAGATGATGCCCAGACATTTAAGATCAGGCTTGATGTGGCCCAGGCAGCCTGATCTAGTCAGATGCAGGGGTGTTGTTCAAGATGACTCTTGAGGGTCCTTTTCCAACCCAGTGCAATCTGTGAATCTGTGTACATGCACTCTAGCAGGGTGACTGTCCAGGTTGCTGTCTGATAGTGACTGTCAGGGAGCACAGAGCGGTAATTGCTATTTACTCCAATACTCAAATTCCTATTTTAATGCTCCATAAAAAGAGGATTGGTGCTTAGCCACCTAAGTATGTTCACAAAGGCCTTGTTAACCTTGTAATTTGCTTTCCACTCAGGGCAAGCAGTAGCTTTGGTTCTGCCTGCTGTTAATTGCACTCCCATTTCCCTGTCAAATTCTGCTGTTGGTGCTATCACAGCCAGGCAGCTTCTTTCTAGCTTGTTCTTTTTAATAGATCTTTCAAATGCACTTCTCAGGAGAGTCGTCTTGGGATTTTTCTTCCCCCGTGTATAAAGTATTGTGTGTTATGAAGAGAGAAGCATTGTGAAATGAAATTCAGTATCAATTTAAAATTAATTATTCATTCTTAAAGCAGGACCTGTAGAATGAGTAGACATTTCTGAGAAAGCATTCTCTCAAGAGGATAAAATAAAATCAAGTAGAAACACTGCAGGGAGGAGGCTTATGTTTATTTTTGTGACAAACACTTCATCTAAAAATCTTTTTGAAGCCTTGCACGTAAAATGGTTTGCATATATTTGAATAGTGTGTATGAAAAACTTAACAACAGTTTGAGCTTGGAACTCCAGGCATTATGCTTGTCTGTGTATGTGCATCATGTTACTGGAAGACATTTTATTTCATACTTCTCCTGAAACAGAGGGTCCTCTGCATATAGTTTTAAAACTTTTGAAGTGTATCAGGTATTACCTACTTACTTCCCCATACCTCTTGGAAATAAATGAAATGCTGTGATCTTCATGGTAAAGGAGAAATTCCTAAAGTGAAAATAGCTCATACTTTCATTTCATTCCTTTGAAAATCCATTAAGTTACACTATTAATGCTTGACACTCAAATTTTGTCTTGGCAGATAGTTTCTAGCAGGACTCTAACAAAACCCTTACTACTTAAAAATGGCAGACCTGCTGGAAAAGGAAGTATTGTGGTAAGACCTACAGCATTTAGCTTTAAATATTTTTGTGGCTTACTTTTTTGGTTTTGTTAGCTGGTTCCTTTAACACAGTGTGTCTAATCTACAGTGCCATAAAAAGTATCTTTACAGTGTTGATTTTTCCACTCCACTGACAATTCTTTGTCATTCAAGAAGAAAACAGGCTGCTTTCTCCATCTGTAAGTCTCATTGCATCCATTCAAAATAATCAGGGCACCCAACCTATTACTATTTGGGCAACACTGTCAGTTTCATCTAGTGAATCTCTGTCAAATCAAATTGTTCCTCCCTTCATCCCATTTTCTAATGCTTCATTTGTGAAACATTTTTAATGCTTCATTTGTGAGTAAACATGATATTTTTTTAATAGGAGTGTTGCAAATCTAAGAAAACTATGTAGTTCTTGAATAAAAAAAAAGTGTTTGATTTTGTTTGCCTCTCTAGATTACAGCAGAGGAAGTGAAGGATAACCGGGTGGTTGTATTGGAAGTGGAAGCAAGGAAACTGGACAATAAGGTATTTGAAGTAATTGCTGTTTCTTTGATCAAGTAGCGATATCAGAACCTTGTCAGAACAGGAAGCATTACATTTTCTTTCTTAATTTTTTGCTGAAATAATTAAATCAATTAATGTTTCTTGCACTATAAAATAACATTTAGAAAGATTCCTTTGGAGTAACTGGGTGAAATTCTTCGTTCCCTACCTAGCCATCTCAGTACCTACTAGTATATGTATTATTTTATGTGAATGCCTGAATTGTCAGCTATTTTGTGCGTACACTAAACAACTTCTATCCTTAACTGACAGCCATGTCCTGTGTATTTCTGTCTTTTGAAGGTAGTAATATAATCAGATCTGTGTTTCCTCATCGAAAGCTTTTGTTCCCTGGATTTTTAGTTTACCTTTTGTTAATCTGAGTGTGTTTAAAACTGGCATTTAATGACATTCATGGCACAGGCTGTTCTGGCATAATTACGTGTTCTTTAAACACAGGATTTTTTTGGAAAGTCAGATCCTTATCTGGAATTCCACAAGCAGACTGGAGATGGAAACTGGGTGATGGTTCACAGAACAGAGGTAGGATATTTTCAGTCAACCTAGAGAGTAAGGTTACTTGATTTCCAGTGTGTCCCAGCATTAGGAGGTATATTTCCTTACGGAAAGAGGAGCGTGGTCTGGTAGTTGGTATGCAGACAAGTAAGAAATCACCTCGCCTCTTCCACTGATTTTCTGGACAAAGAACCTTGTCTCCTATTTTAAAATAGGATGGAATAAATCAGAAAAATTCTTCTAGAGTGCAGAAAGTTTAAATAGAAAGTAAGAACGAACATGTTTTGGGAAGATAATGCACACACTCCCAGGGTCTCAGTATTCCTCTGAGGATAGAACTTGGGTATTTCTGTGAGCGCAGTTCTAATGTCAGTGTCACCTACATGTACCATTGACTAGTGAAAGTAATTATTCTGAATGCTTGCATAGCAAGGGCAAGTCAAGGATAATGCTGAGTGAGGGAAAATATGCTTGAGCAGCAGCAGCTTTCCACCCAGGATGGGGTGTAGAGATCCTGTGGCCGTGATTGGCAGGGAAAGAGTAGGTTCAAAAGGTCTCACTGTAGTGGAAGCTCAAGCCCTAGGCATAACGGAGGTACTGTGTAAATTTAAATGGTGACCATGTTAATTTTAAGGAAGCATGGATGTTGACAAAGTACAAACCTGACACACAGAACACAAGGATTTATAAAACAGTTCCTCTCATGAGATGGTTCTTTCATTTAAAATGTATTTTTTCCCTGAAGATTTTGGTCAATTTTGGTAATGAATCCAGAATTTTCTGTTCCAGCCTAGAACTGGATGGAGGTTTAATTGTTTGTTACAGATTTTAAAACACTTTTTATGTTGCTAACTATGGTTTGCAGTTTTCATTTTCAAAAGAGAGATTTTCCTGTGCACTCCTACAGTGCCTAAAGTCTTAAGTTTTACTAGTATTAAGTACTGTTATTTAAGGATTGCTTGTTGTGTGTAGTTTCTTGAGCTTTAAAAGACTTAGTGTATTGGGTATTTTACAGATACTTTCCAGCTGACTAATTCTGAAGATCCTTCAGTATTGTTCTTAAATATCACTTATTTAGCTTTCAGCTTGAGAGATCTTTTATCCTCATGCACTTCCAGCTTAGCTGAAATTTCCTGAGGGAACTTATCCGTAAGTGGCGTTTCAGAACAAATGCAGGCTGGAACAAATTGTAATCTCCAAAGCATTGATGTGTAGAAATCCAGTGCAAATTTTCCACATGTTTTTTGGCGAGTCATACGTATGTAGATGTTCATGTGTATATTTGTGTGCTTATAAAAACCCAAGCAACAAGGCCAATATTCATGTAAATATAAATTCAGTTTTTTTCAGTGTAGTAGCTGAGTGATATAATAGGTCACAGTGCAGTCTAGAAGAATATGGAGTTGGAAGATACCATCTCTTTTGGACAATACTATTGCATATTAAGTATGCTTAATTTATTTCTATCTTATATGTTAAGATTTGAATTGCCAGAAGCAATTGATAGCAGTGTTAATCAGCGTGGCTTTGATTACAAAACTCATGACATGAAAGTATGACCCATTCCAGTGTCACCATTCCAGTGATTCCTTTCCACTCTTGTTAACATTGCTCTTCTATTTTCTTTTTTTTTTTCCCTTTAATAGGTAATCAAAAACAACCTGAATCCTGTTTGGAGGCCCTTCAAAATCTCTCTCAATTCCCTGTGTTACAGTGACATGGATAAATCAATCAAGGTAATGTTTATAAAATGTGTGTATGAATTAATGTGTTGGAAAAAAAATTAGAACATGTAGTGAATGGAAGATGTGCTTCTTCTAGTTATTGCTTCTTTGTATTTAAAATTGAATTGAAGGTAATAGGCTTCTTATTTGAAAGGCACAGAGATACATGCATGCATTAGGAAATAATGTACCTGGTGTTTGTGATTCAGTATCTGATGAAAGTTGGTCTTCGGACTGATGATCTTGAAGGTCTTTTCCAACCTGTTCTGTTGAAATGTCTAGGAGACCAGTTGAACATAGATAACCTAGAAATGTCCAGTTCAGTTTATTTAAATCCTCCATTTGTAGTGTTGCATCAGCCAGTGTTAGTGGTGTTAAGATGTTGTGCAGTAAACAATGCATGGTAGAGGCTGGAATACGCTTTGTTCCATGTTATGCATCATGTAATACTTTGTTACTGGTGCAAAAGATAACACTAATGAAATTCTTAATGTACTACCTGATACAATTAATTACACTTCATGTACTAGCTGAGGTAACAGATGTGGGTGAGTTGTATCTTGTGGGTACTGGATGTAGAAACTTTTTCCTCACAGATAAAACCTAATTTTCCATCAGAAAGTCAACCAGCTGTGAAGTGACAGTTCAACCACAACTGGTCTTTAACTCCTTAGAACTTCAAATCTCATCTGATGTAAATTATATTTAACTTCTGAATATTTTTCTTTAGGAATTCCCTTTAGGGCTCAAACTGAAGCTAAACAGCTGCTTAAAATGTCATTTATAAACTGTTAGGAACATTTTGGGAACCTGATACTTCAGCACTCAAAAACAAAGCAAATGAAATGAACTACTGTATTTGCTACTCATTCTCTGGGAAGGAAAAGTGGGAGCATGATCTGCATGTAACAGATAGTAGTCATATGACTTCAGGCAGTCCTGGAATGTGCTTAACAGCCACAGGGATCTGGGTGTTACAAGCACCTGTATGGCTTTAAATACATAATTATAGAGCAGACTAATGAACAACTTTGGAAGCCCTGAACCTGCTTTGCTTACTATTTTTGCATGTTTTCCTTTGCATTCCTTACTGCTTCCATTTTTCTCAGAAGAGCTGTGGCAGCTCTTACATCTCCACATACTGCAAATCTGTTTCTCCTTTCAGTAAACAGCTGTACTAAAAACTATACATCAGTGCTTGAAGTGTGTCTAGGTGGAGTTATGTCATCATTTCAACAGAGTCTGGTCTTTGAAATCTTGTGTAGGTGTGTGTTTCTATTTTTAGGGCAGTGTGGGCTTATTTCCAGCGGAGTTAGTTATGCAGGCAGACGGTCGGATTATGCCACAATTAGAAATCTGGGATCTAGCACTTCAAACATTGAAATGCAGACAGAATGTACAATGTTGTTGCTGAAGAATTAAACAGTACTTCTAACACTTTTGTATGTGCACAGTTGAATACATAATGGGCTATTTGTCAGAGTAAGTAAACCTGCCAGCTTTTCTGTAATGAGTGACTTTTCACCTGTTTAATCACTTAGTTTGTGTATCCCCAGTGGTGCACAAACTAAGCTGATTCATCTTCTGCATTGATTTCTGTATTCCATGCGAGTGTGTTTGCAGTCAGTGAAATTCTGTGTTGAAAATGTGAGATTTTCATCTGGAGCAAGCATGCCTAATTCTGCTGGGGAAAATACATGTGCAGTTTTGTCATGTGGTTCCCCAGTGCTATTGTGTGTCCAGGGAGTATACATGGAACAAAAGGAATATTTTTAGCTTGTTTGGACTAAGTATTGAATATTGGCTTAGATGGCGTCAAATACACCAAATAAAACCAAACTTTCTTGCCTCTAAAGGGAAAAACAAGTGTGTTAACTGTGAACAGGTATCATAAATTATTGGCTCAGGAACCGTCTTCGATTTTAACTTTCAGATATTGAAGCTTTCACTGAGTATTTGATTGGCTTAAATTATGGTAATCAAAAGAATTCACATTTCATGGCAGAAGCACATTAGCCTGTTGTGTCTGGGCCTGGTTCCATGAAACTTCAGTTGATAATCAGTCCATGTGCATGCATGTCTGTATTTGAGTGCATTCAAAATGTTATAGGACTGATGCAAACTGCAACAGAGACATGCTTTGCACAGTGTGGACCTCGCAATCTACGCTTCGTATTTTGTGCTTCCATATTACCATTAGTTGTCAGAAAGCTAATTCCTCTCAGAAGCTGAAGTTTGTGTTACTTTTTTTATTCCTAAATGAAGTAGCCAAGTAATCAGGTAAATATTTTCTTGAGCAGAATGTACCATTTTTTCAGTGTGGCTATACAGACATGAAAAGAGCTGCTCAGTTTAAGCCATACATACTCAGAATTTTTTTTCTGGAAGTAAACTTTGATTTCAAATGATGGAGGATTCTTACTATGGCTTTTGATTTATTAAAGTTGTTGTTAATATTAAATTATTTTCATTTGTATTCTGTATTTTGAGCTAGTAAATGAGCTTACATGTCTGTTCTGCTAAACAAATGAAATACCAGAAGTGGATGGAATTAGCATATGTTATTATAGATAAATAGGCATCTTTTACTTAGAAAGGCAGTTGGGTCATATTCTTAAGCTGAGCTTTTAAAAAAAACAAAAATTGAGGGCACTAAGGTTAAAGTAGCAGTGGTAAAATTATGCTCACCCAAACTGCTAGTTCTCAAAAGGGGGGAAAAAAATGTGGTTTTCACTTGTTCTGCCAACCCTTGGGTTGGGGTGTGAAAAGATGCAACGATTGAATAGTAAAACTTAGCATTGAACACTGAATACAGGAGAAGACAAATTTTTGTTGTCATTCAGAACCACAGAGTGTGGCTCGTAATGGTTGTGTAAAATTGCCAATGCTAAAAAAGGAATAAGAAGTTTAAGTCTTGTTTGTAGAGTTAGAGCTGCTTTCACATACTTACATATTGTGAGTTATCTTGAAGATAAAGAAAGGAATTAGTGTATTAATAAAACTCCCATGATAGCTGAATAACTGATTTACTAAATGTTTAGCTGGATGCTCAAAGAGTTAAATTTCCTTTAATACCTCAAAAAAAAAAAGTCTCTTAATCCATGATGACATCGAAACTCCTACATTGTTTTCCAACTCTTCCCAACACCTCCTCATTCCAGAAATGTAGTTCCATGTAATTGATGTTACTTGCTCATGAGACCTGACACTGCTTACTGTTCCTGTTTCTCCTTCACGTCAGTGAAGGTCTGATCTGAAAATGGGTGTGTTGGCTTTTACCAATCTTCATCTGTCATTTCAAGATGCAACTCTGCTACTGCTTCAGTAGGGCCATTTCTGTTACTAACGCTGAATGATGCTTCATTGTAGGTTGAGTGCTATGACTATGATGGTGATGGATCTCATGATCTCATAGGAAGTTTTCAAACCACCATGTCAAAACTGAAGGAAGCATCTCGGTCTTCACCTGTAAGTCTTGCACAGTCTAGGCTGCCTGTGTGGTTTTGTGGTTTCACTCATTGTGGAGCAAAACTTGTCACTTGGCTTGCAGGTTTAGAAGCTGTGTTAGGCTATGCCTTAACAGAGATGCTGTAGCTCAGGCTGACTCAGCATTTATGTTGTGCATCCACTTTTGCGGGATTAATATCTTGGTTACAGTTTTTGATACTGCATATCTAAATACCTGTCAGCACGAATGAATGCCACTAGTCATCAAAATACAGAAATAGTGTGTCAAAAGATAGAATGCAAAAATGCAGAATGCAAAAAACAGGGAGCATTGTAGCCAAGATGGCCACAGGTATCCTGGGGTGCGTTAAGACAAGTGTGTCTGGCAGGTCTGGGGAGGTTTTCCTCCTCCTCTGTTCTGCCCTGGTGTGATCATTCCTGGAGTACTGTGTCAAATTTTGGGCTCCCCAATTCAAGAGACACAGGGATCTGGTTGAAAGTCCAAAGGAGAATTTGAGGATGATTGCAGGATGTTAATGTCCCTCCTCTGAAGAAAGACTGAGAGGCCCGGGCCTGTCTAGTCTGGAGACAAGAAGGCTGAGAGGGGATCTTCTCAATGTCTATAAATATCTGAGGGGTGGGTGTCAAGATGAAGGTGATGGTCTCTTTTTAGTGGTGCCCAGTGACAGGATAAGGAAGAATGGGTACAAGCTAGAACACAGGAGATTCCACCTCAACACAAGACAACACTTCTTTATGGTGAGGGTGACTTTATATGCTCCAGGTTAATCCCACACTTCTGCACAGCTGCACCTGGGGGGTATTTGGCAGAACTTCTTTTGAAGTTTAGCAGGGGTGAGTATAGGTGTGACTGTTCTTGGGTGCTGAGAAAGCTGATCTCATATGACTGAAGTAAATGGGTGGCTTTCATTCTCTGGAGAACTGGTGGCTTTTTATACTTTTTTCCCCTCCCTTAAGGTGTATCTTCCTCCCAGACACGGTGTTAGTGAGCTCTGGCTGGAGGATTACAAAATGTAATTGAGGAAATTATAAATGTTCTGTCTCATGGCTGTTACTAGGGAGTACCACACAAATTGACCTGGTACAAAACAAGTCCCTGTAAGACAATTTCCATCAAACAGAAGTGATACTGGTGGTGAAATATCAAAAGAAAACAAGGTAGACAAGAGGCATGTAGTCTTCTCAGGTGCTGACCTTGTTAGTGCTGTTTTGTTTCACTGGAGATTAATTGCAGGATCACTTCTTTAAAACATAATTAAAGGCAAGCAACAGAAGCTGTTTCTGGCACTGAGCCAGAAGGCGTGTCAGGAATACCTCCTCAGTCTACTTATGCACCAGGCATGCTGCAGTGTGCCACTATGACTGTGTGATGGCAGGAGCTGCTTAACCCTGGTAGCTGTTGATTGCACTCGGAGGTTTGAGCACTGGTTTAGTTGTTGAAGGCTCAGTAACTGATTTTGGAAAGCACAAATGTGCTCTTCTTTGGTATGTCACTGCCACAGCTGTTGGGAACAGTGATGCTTTGCCTGACCCACCATGTCTTCAACAAAAGAAGGCTGTTAGCAGTAACCTTGGAGAAGAAGTATTAGAATATCTCCTTGGTTGAAAAACAGTTGTCTAAACAAATATCATTTTAAGAGAGGATTGCTGTTTTGACAGTGGAGGTTTTTCTTGCTGATTTTGGGTAGGATGGATTTAATTTTTCTTGATACTAAAATAAAATGTGTTTTCAATACAAGCCCAAAGTATAAGTCCTGTGCTAGAGAATTTTTAACATGGTTGCATAAATTATATTTATAGTGCTTATGTTGGACTTGTTTACATTTGTGCAGGTGGAGTTTGAATGCATCAATGAAAAGAAAAGACAGAAGAAAAAGAACTACAAAAACTCTGGCATTGTGAGCGTTAAGCATTGTGAGGTCAGTAATGTACATCTCTTTGCTTTCAAGTGTTCAGTTGTAACATCTAATATGTTCTGGAGCCCCTATTACAAGAGGGATATGGATGTACTGGAACGTGTCCAGAGAAGGGCCACGAGGATGAGCAGAGGGCTGGAGCACCTCTCCTATGAGGACAGACTGAAAGAGCTGGGGCTGTTCAGTCTGTAGAAGAGAAGGCTCCGAGGTGACCTCATTATAGCCTTCCAGTATCTGAGGGAGGCCTACAAGAAGGCTGGGGAGGGACTTCTCAGGATCTCAGGTAGTGATAGGACTAGGGGGAATGGAATGAAGCTGGAGGTGGGGAGATTCAGACTGGATGTGAGGAGGAATTTCTTCCCCATGAGAGTGGTGAAGCCCTGGAATGGGTTCTCCAGGGAGGTGGTTGAGGCCCCATCCCTGGAGGTATTAAAGACCAGGCTGGATGAAGCTCTGGCCAGCCTGATCTAGTGTGAGGTGTCCCTGTCCATGGCAGGGGGGTTGGAACTAGATGATCCTTGTGGTCCCTTCCAACCCTGACTGTTACTATGTCTTCACCATCAATCTCCAAGAATCATAGAATCTTTCAAATATCAAGAAACTTTCAAATATCTTGGAAGATCCAGACAGTAAATGGTTAAGGGCTCTGATTCATAGGAGACTGACAGCTGAATCGCCTGTCTGTCCTCCCTGTCCCTTCAAATTGTCTTGCCATCTATATGGCAAAGGCTGCTTACCAATTTGCTTACTGATTCTTGAGACACTGCACTGTTTTATAATGAATTAAAATCTGTTATAATATGTTTTGTAAATTATAGAGCTTTTGGAGATGCTTTGTCTGTAACTTTGTACAAGGCCTAAGCATGATGCACTGAGTGTGTGATGACACATGCTATAAACATAGACTTCACTGTAGTGGGTGGGATATCTGTAGAGTAAAAGTTCTGCTTTGCATGGGTAAAGATAACAAATCTGTAACCCCCAAATTTGCTGCAGTAATACTAACTACTAATTTTTTTCATTATCTTTTAGATCATAGTGGAATGCACATTCCTTGATTACATCATGGGTGGATGTCAGCTGAATTTCACAGTAAGTTAAACCATTCATATAAAGAAGCTTTTGAGTTTCAGAACAAACTGAAGTATGCAATTAGTTGCCTGTGCACTTCATTTGATTATTGCTTTTCTGGGTGGTTTTCTTTTGGGTTTGTTTTTTTTTGGGGGGGGGGGGGGTGTTGTGGTTTGTTTGGGGTCTTTTTTTGGTTGTGTATCATGGAGCAGGAAAGCCATTTGCCATTTAGTTTTAGAAACAATTGTTTTCTGTAGTTAGGGCACAAAGTTCTGTAGTTAGAGAGCTGTGTGGATGGAGACCAATGAGAATTTCTTAGTTCTGTTTTACTGCAGGTTTGGTTGTGTTTTGTTTTTTCCTCTCTGTTTGCATTTACTTTTGCCCTTGATGGTGGCTTTCAAGGCCCTTTGCTTAATGAAAGCAATGTACAGAAGCCATCATGTGGGTTGAAACCCTTAAGTTATGTAATTGGTGAACCAAATATAGCACACATCACAATAAGGTGTCTTTACCCTGTTGAAGTGCCTCATCACCAAAGCAGAAAGACCCAATAAGGTTAGAGAGGGAGCTGGCTCTAGGATTCTCTGGTTTCTTGCTAGTCATACTTCTGAGGCTGAAGGTGCATATGGGCAAGATACAGAATGAAAGCTATTGAAGTGCTACTGTGAGTTGTAACTAAAAGGAAACAGTGAAAAGCTGACAGAGCTGCTGCTGTGTTTGGAGTGCCATGGTTTTAACAGTGTTAATATTCTAAGAAACCTACATCTGAGTATTGTGCCTGATTTGTAGATGTCCTGGTAACTGCTGTTTACCACTCCTTCATGATTTTCACTTTGGCTTTGCCAGAGATAAGAAACATAATTTTACCTTTAACAGCAATTGATGTAAATGTTGCATTTGACAGGTGGGGATAGATTTCACAGGCTCCAATGGTGACCCTCGCTCTCCAGACTCTCTGCATTACCTCAGTCCTAATGGAGTGAATGAATACCTGACAGCCATTTGGTCTGTAGGCATGGTCATTCAGGACTATGATACGTAAGTGTTGGTTTTTTGTTTAAATATTTTGTTTAGATGGATGTAGATTTGTGTGTAGTTTCTTGAATCAGTGTTGAAGATGTCAGCAGATCCATCAGAATGGAACTTCTGAGCTAAAAAAGACTTCATAATTACTGCGCTTGTGTTTACAGCATGCAAGCAAGGCTTCTCATCTGTGATGTAAAGAGCAGGATTAATTTCAATGAGTGCCTTCTTGCCAATTTGCTGGTAAAGACTGATTTTGGTCCTACAATAGTTCCCCCACCATTGTGCATGAAAATTCCATTTAATTTTCCTTCTTACTGCTTAGTAAACAATATTGTTTTTAATGATCAAAAACATCACAGATTAATTAAACATACTGAACTATGACATCATTTAAAGGAAGGCACTCACTTTTCTTTTCTTTAAAATTGCTTTTTTTTAGAGATAAGATGTTTCCAGCCTTTGGATTTGGTGCACAAATTCCTCCTACCTTTCAGGTAATGGAATATGTAAATGCACTACATAAGACGAGGGGAAGCACTCAGGAGGAAATACTATATACAATCCTGACTGTGTCTTTTGTGTATTGATAGGTGTCACATGAGTTCCCATTAAATTTTAACCCATCAAACCCATTCTGTCATGGTAAGTCTGCAAAAGTAACATCAGACCTAGAGAATAAAATGCCTGAGATTGAAGGGATAAAAACCACTTAAAAGTGAAGTGTGAAGAATGTTGTTCCAGTTAAATAATGAGTTACGTTCTGTACCAATAAACATTTTAGAGCCATGTTATTAGAAATAGCATTTAGTCTCTCTGTGGAAGGAAGGGTTTTCAAGAGGTGTAGGGTACAGCGGAGGTAAGCTGGGAACAGTTTTCATGTTGAAAACCCACTTCATTCTGCTTCACTGCTGGTGTTGGAGGTGTCTGATTTGAGTACGATGTTACTAGTGCCAGTTCAGCCTGCACACTCTGACCACAATGACTGCCACAAGCTGCCAGGTGAAGAGAGCTCTTGTAGTTCAGTTACACTCACTGGAGCACGCAGTATTTAGCCTTTGTCTTCACATAAAGCCAGACATGGTAAGCATGTGCATTAAGCACAGGTCAAGCTGGAGGCCTCTACTGCTCATGGAGCATTTATTTTGTCTTCATCGTGCTTGGTTTTAAATCTTTGCATCATCGCTTTGAATAACTAACAATATTTTAGGAAGATCAAGTACCAGAACTAATATGAAAAACTTAATAGCTTCTGTTTGTGTTCTTCAGGAGTCCAAGGCATTGTTGATGCATATCGAGCTTGTCTCCCTCAAGTGCAGTTATATGGGCCAACCAATTTTTCGCCAATCATAAATCACGTGGCGAGATTTGCTGCTGCAGCTACACAGCAGCAAACAGCATCCGTAAGTGTTTTATGGTAGCATGTGTGTTTTTCTTGCCCCTTCCCCCCCCCCACCCCTCCTTCTGACTAAAATACTACTTTTGTCTTTTAAGCTTGTAAGTACGTACTTGGGCAGCTGGGGGTGTTTGGTACCCTTAACATGAGTTAAAAGCTAACTGATTTGGGGGTTTTTGGGTTGTGTACCACAATTCTCTCCTAAATTGACCAAAACTCTTCAGAGTTGAAATATGAACTTATTAAAAACATGGCACTTCTATGGTATCTTCTATTCAAAACTGTTGCAGTGTTACACAGGTATTGAAGTCTAATTAAAGCCTTTGCATGTAGGAGAGTGCTTACGTGTTTTCTGTTTGTCATAACTCGGTGCTTTTTGTTTTGACAGCAATACTTTATACTTCTGATCATAACAGATGGTGTGATAACAGACCTTGATCAAACTCGAACTGCCATTGTCAATGCTTCAAAATTGCCCATGTCCATCATCATTGTTGGTGTTGGAGGAGCAGACTTCGATGCTATGGAGTTTCTTGATGGTGACAATGGAGTTCTTAGGTCCCCATCAGGAGAAGCAGCTGTCAGAGACATTGTACAGTTTGTACCATTCAGGAAGTTCCAAAATGTAAGTAATCTTAGTGGTAAGCTTAATAAATGTTGTAGAGGTATGCTGGCTTTCCTGGGACATCCTACATGTAGTCCTAAGCTTTTGCAGCATCTCTGACAGGAGACTCTGATGTCTGAGAAGTCTTTATGAAACGCTGAAACATTAAAAGGGACAGAAAACTTCATCTGTAGAATTTGTTTTAGGTGAGCTGAGTCATGTTCAAAGCAGCTCCATTTCTGGTTGCAGCACCCCATTTCTGACAAGCTGCTGCAGGGGAATGATGACCTTTGTAATTATGCCTCAGACCTGATTGAACAGATAGGGATGTTATTCATTCAGGGGGAAGAACTTCCTGTGGTTTTGTGCTTATGGTAAAGTGTTTTGTTTTGTTTTTTTTTTTTTTTTATTGTGGATACCCACTTGTAGATGTGGATTAGTCTCACATTTTACTGCAGTGTTAAAATCCAGGGCTAAATCTGGAAGGTTGTAATCAGGACAAATTGTGTGTGGGCACAATAGTGGTGATAGTTTTCATTTCCATTAAAGAAAATATATTTAAAAATTGGCAATGAAAGAATGGAGCTTTGATTTATTTAATTTTTTTTTTAATCTTTGCTGTAGAACCCAATAAAATATGAACAGGCTGATATAGTCTCATTTATAATGTCACAGTGCTGAAAAAAGTTGCATGAAAAAAAAATACCCTAAGAAAACAACCATGTTTCCTCAGGATGGGGAAAATAGGAGCAATATTTTTGCTTCTATCTTAAGATGTATTTATTTTTCTTTGTTTCTTAGTATTAACACTGTTAATCATTAGCAGTTACACCTTCATATTTTGCCTTTGTATTTTTACTTTTGATGCAAGTTCTTTGAATCTCAGAGCAGCTCAGGCAAACTGAAAGGAGAAAGAGCAAAATAAATACCAAATATACTTAACAAATAACGCACTTGCATGTAGATTATTTAGTATAAAATTATGTCCAAATGCTTTAAGTTTCTAGAAGAAGGGGCACTTTGTTTTTTCACATGGCTACTTAGTCTGTAGTAAACCCAGGATCTCCAGCTGCTCTGTAACCATAGTTATTGTGGGTGAGACTTGGTGCACAAGGTTGCAGGTGATAAGGCATGACCTTCATTGGAGGTGTTCAAGAAGAGGCTTGATGGGGTGCTTGGTGCCATGGTTTAGTTGTTTAGTTGTTTAGGTGGGTTGTGTTGTATTGTATTTAGGTGGGTTGGATTGGTTGATAGGTTGGATGTGATGATCTTGAAGGTCTCTTCCAACCTGGTGTATTGTATTGTATTGTCTTCAGCACGTAGGGGAAGTGTGTTTACAGGGCTGAGGTTTGATGTCTGCACAGGGCATATGTGTATTTCATGTGACAGGAGGTACCTTCAGCCATGGCTCTTTATACACTCATCTTCTACTACTTCAGTAGAACAAGGCAGCCAGCTGGCTTCTGATAATGGGAGCAGGAAGGTAAAGATGTCAGGGAAGCCTCCATCTCTTCCACAAGGGCAGTGTCTAAAGTCCTCTGTAAAATGTCAGGCTTTAAATTGGACTGGTAGAGAGGAGGTCCTTATTAGCTGTCAGGATTTCTGTGAAGAGTTGGTAGAAACTGAAACCTGGTGTTCTTTCTTTTACAAGTCTCCAAAAGAAGCTCTGGCGCAGTGTGTCCTGGCAGAAGTCCCTCAGCAAGTGGTGAACTATTTCAGCACCTACAAACTGCAACCTCCTCAGAATCCTGCTGCAAAGTGAAGGGACTGAGCAGACGAGCTGAGACTGTCCTCACTTCACTTGGTGTCTCTACAGGCTGGTTCTTGAGATACTTCTGCATAGATGCATACACACCTGTGTGTGTACAGCTATACCTGTATGGTAACCTCTCTTAGCTTTGCCTGCAAATCGCATTCCCAAGTCTGCCTTTTGAGGGACAAGATTGTAATTGTGTTAATATTTGGTGTTCATTTGAGTTGAATATGCACAGAGAAAGGGGAAATCAGCTGGAATTGGAACAGTTGCCTGTTGGGTAAATATGGCCAGTGGGAGTGTTCAGTTACTTATGTGTTGATCGGTAATGAGGACTGCAGTTTCTCAGTGATCATAAAACCAGTCTGAAGTGAAAAACAGGGTTCATCCCCACCAAACAGGTAAAGGTTTGTATGTGCTGCAACAAATATGGACTACTTCAGGCTTCTGTGACTGCCATCACAGATCTTTATCACAGGAGCTTCATAATAATACAAGTACCAGAAGACAGCACAAAGGCCCTCCTTGCACCTCTGCCTCCTATTTGCCTCTTCAGAGCCTTTGGCCAGTGCCTGGGATTCAGGGCTCTGTGAACATGAGCCAAACAAGCATATATACTTTTATAGCAGACGTTTCTCTTAAGGTAGTGCAGGAATAACCTGGGTGAATCTCAGAAGAATACTATTGCCTTTTGGAAGCTACTTCTGTAAAGGCTGGGAATTCCAGATTATCTTTTAGTTGAGGTTTTGGTTTGGGGGTTAGGCTTTTGGGTTTTGTTTTGTTGGGATTTCTTTGGTGGGTTTTGGTATTGCCCCCCGCCCCGAAACCAGTAATTACTATTGATCTTTAAAAGGCCCTTTGTGAAGTGAGAACTCACTTTTAGTTTGTTTTATCTGATTTCTAGGTGCATATTTTCAAGCATAGGCAGCTCTTGAACGTGCTGCTTGTATTGCTGTTCTCATATTTTGAATTATGTGTCTTCTCCATTAGCCCATTAATGAAAAGTGCCTGCAAAACCAGTCTTCCCTCTTCCCTTCCAGCAGGATAACATGAAGTCTCTAAGTTCCAATCTTGTAATCATGCTGTGTTTTTCTAGAGCAAACAGTTTCTGGTTTGTTCTCTTGCTTTGTGTTTTGTCTTCATTACACCAAGTGTAAATGATGTTGTGTTTGCATAGTAGACAGATGAACCTTTTTTTATCTGCCAGTGCACACTGCTTGCTGAGGATCTCTTCTGATCCTCTCAGTGTGTGCGAGGTAAGAGGATGGAAAGGTCTCGTTTATCACTTCCAGAGTGCCAGTCTAGAACATCAGTTTTGCAGGTCCGCATTTGAAGTGATTTAGAGTTCAGTGTCTGACAGATCTGATGCTGGGCAGTCTAGCTTACAAACATGGTGCACTAACAGTGAACTTTCCATACTTGGACACTCAAGATCACACCAGGTCAGTGTGTGTATGTGACTTGTTTTTAGTTGCTGGAGCTGCTCTGAGGGGTTTATTTTGCCAAAAACTAATTCTGAGTTCTGTTCCCAGTTTTGAGTTGCCATGGAAGTGTATTTAAATACATTTAAGTATGTTAATAGGTATTGTTATGCCAATATCTGCTACATCTAAAATAATGCCTGAGGTTTTGGTTATCTTCTATACATAAATGCTGATTATATACAGCATTTACATATAGCAGAAAATCCTTATCTTGTATTGGAAAAGTGCTTCCATGTTCCTTAAGCTTAGGCAGTTCAACAGCAGATCAGAGGCACCTGCTTCTCGGCATGTCCTGTTCTATGTAAGTGTCTCTCAGAATTGACAGCAGCAAGAAACATTTTCCAGTTAGAACTTAGAAGTGCTCAGCTTAATGCCTGTTGAAAATTTTGGAAACTGCTGAGTTAAGCTGCAGCAATATTCTGAGTAAAAGAACAAAGCAGATGGTGAGTCCAGGGTAAAGGGAGTGACTGTTGCCGTGCCATTTTTGTCTTCATTTTTACATGTTAAAAAAAAATGCCTTATTAGCTTGAGGGTGGCAGAGCAAATACTGCCGGCTTTGTGAATGTGCTTGTAGGTCACTTGCGCCACCTAGTGCCAAAGAGGCGGTATAGCACTTCGGGATCAGATGCTTTTTGCCATTTACTGGTTGTAATAGAAGTGCAGCAGAGAAATAACCTGTAACCAGAAATTTTCTTTTCTATGTATTTCAATTCCGATGAAGTTAACCGATTTACAGTGCCTATGCATTAAAGGTATCATTTCAGTATCCTCTTCTGCTGTTGTGCTTTTGTGTTCAGCATTTTTTGTGTATCAATAAACACTGCTTTTGTGCTTCTTGTGGTGAGTATTCCGTAGGCTGAGCAGCTTGGATTCATAACAAGTGTTATCAGAAGACAGGAGAAATGCCTTTTCACTCAGTGCTTATGAAGATGAAGAGTATGTTTCATAAAGCATCTCACAGTGATTTCTGTTGAGGAGGTATTCTGAAAGTGGGCGGTTTGGGCAGTGACTGTTTCATGTTCTTTCCCACATGACAGACCTCCTATGCATCCCATTTCAGGCAATTAGTCCCAGATGTTACAAAACTTTGTCAGATCAGTATCTGCATTTTAAGTAGAGACACACAGAGGGATTTGGTTACTTTTAGTTTTCAAATTAATTGTCCTACTCAACCCTTCAGTTTCATTACCTTCAAGTAGTGAATCAAGTCTGAGATGCTTTATAGGGAAATGGAGACGCTAGAGCCACAGCATTTCAGCGGGCAGTGATGCTCTGAAGAATCCGAGTGAACTTCCACACTGGAAGTTGGTTGTTCTAAGTGCTCAGGACTTTTCTATCAGTCGAGTGGCCACACAGTAGAATTATTTCCTGAAATGATTTGTTACACTTCTTGACCTTATTTATGTTGTTCCTTCTGGTGAAAACCCTATAAATAGTTACAGTTTGGATTTCTGGATCCTTCCTGCCCCTGCTCAACCCTAAAAATGGAGGAGTTCTGGGAAGGGGAAAAGTATTCCAACAACTGAAAAGTAGGATGTCAAAGAAAACCAAGTGGATGTTATTTCTGTGTGGATGTGATCATCTGCTACCACTGACATATTTCATTCTGGGTTTAAGGAACTTGTGAGCTGTGCTTCACTTGGTAGTTTTGCAGACAGAACTGACAGGCTTTCTTAACTGTGGACCTGAGATGTGAAGAGCTGTAGCAAAGCAGCAGCTCCTGGGATTCTCTGCTGCTGCAGAGTAACACTACAGCCTCAGCCCTTACCTTGTCAGTATGTGACTGATGAACTTTAATATCCCACTAGGGAAAATGTTGGAAGCTGCCTGCATTTGTGTAGGCAGGAGGAAGGTCAGTTCTTTGGCAGTGGGAGAAAACTTTGGTTACTAATAAAAAAGAGATAAAATATGGGGGGACTGTTTGGTTGGTTCTTTTTTGTTTGATTTGTGGTGATTCCCCCGCCCCCAATGTTTTGACAGCGCTCTCAAAAAAAACAACCAAACCAACCACAGAGGTCCAGATGTGAGACCCATACCTTGTAATCAATTCATAGATTATTAATCTCAGAAGGCTACAATTGTGAATGAGTTTTGCAATATTTCTGGTTGTGAGAGTGTGTTGAGATGTTTCTGGATGTGCAGTAGATAAATATACTTTGATCTGTCTTGGCATTCTCTACCTCTGCTGTGACATCATTTTTATCTTACACACCAAATAACAAGTAGCATACAATTAAAGATGGTTCTTCCTAAGTAGCAGTTAAACCTTGACCTCACTACTACCACAGCAGAACTTTCTGTTTCGAATAAGATTTGATTTATGGTCATGGCAGAGGATGTGTGGAATATACAACATGCAGAATTCCATCATCCAGCTTTTACTGAGGCAAGGGTCCCACTGATTCTACTTGGGCTGACAGATTTGTTTGTGATTAGAGCAGCTGAAAGGCTTTAAAGAATCTGCCTGTAGAATGCATAGCCCTCAGGATCCTACATAGCTGCTAAGTGCAAGGTCAGTTTAGGCATGGTGCCTTCCTTGGTTGGCTACTCAGTTGAGGGGCTGTGAAGCTTGGCTTGCTCTCTGCATAATGGTTTTGGTTTTCAGAACTGATCCTCCAGGGAGGTCAGAAAGTGGATAAGGGAGAGAGAAGAGATACCCATGGAGAAGTAAAAGGTAATTGAGAAATTAAATTTTAAACACTGTTTCAGCCTTTTGTTTAATACATCATTCTTTCCTGTGATGGGTCACTGCAGAAGACTGACAGTGTGGGATCTGTATCCCTCCCAGCTGTGCTCCTCATGAAAGATGTGTTTAGGTTCACAGGTATGATGTAGCTCAGCCCCAGTGAAGCACAGACCTTGCTGTGCAGCATCGGTTGAGGTCTGTGGGTGGGGGTGGATGACCGGAACATTGAGTGAGACTATGCACCAGAGTCAGAAAGTGTAAATCCTGGGGGTTTTTTGTAAAAGAGCCTTTATTTTTGAAGTGCCCAATTTAGATCCCAAGATTCTGCAAAATTTTAGTCCATATCAACTGATTACTCCTCAAAGAGTAATGCCCCAACCATTGAGAAGATGAAATGTATGAATTGGTAACCCAAAGTTAAAGGACATTCCTGGGATGGGGGGGGCAATATCTAAATGTCTACCATGTTTATTCACCTGAGTTAAAGACAACTGGAGCAGATGCTTGTGCTTTCAGAGGGTTGACACTAATTCTGCTTTCCCCTTGCAGATTTTGTGGGTCTGTTCTTTGACAGTGGTTTAGTTTTGTAGCCCTGTGTCTCAAGCTAAACCATCTTGATACATTTAATGTCACATTGTTCTGCACTGAGCCGTGCTGGTCACAAAAGCAGGTCACTGATTATAAGAGGAGGAAAGAGAAGGATTGAGAGAAACATAAGGAGCCTCTGCAGCAGTAGGGCAGTAACAAGTAAAAGGATCACTATGGGAAACCAGAAAAGAAAATAGAGAAGAACATACACAAAAGTAAAGAGCAAACAGAGCAAGAGGAACAGCAGTAAGAAAGCGAGGATAAACAGGAGAGGGAAGAGGAGAAGCAAGAACAAGACAGAGTAAGAGGTAAGGGAGAGCATGGATCAGACAAGAAACAAATGGTCCTGACGTACAATCTAGTTCCTACTACAACAAAAGTTTTCAGCCTCAAGACTAAGAGGTAAGCACATAAATAATTTGTCCAATTGTGTCAGAGGAAGGAGAGAGGAAGAGAAATTGGGGTAGATTTTTCTCTTGAGTTGCCTCTACTATTCTCTGTACCCAAAAATGAAGCCACCCAAGCCCTCTGAATTAAGCAGGACGGTAGATGGGACTGCAGCCCAAAGCACCACCTACTTGGGTTTTTTCTCTTTAACTTCAACTGTAAGGATCTCTCCTTCTCCTGCTCTGGGGGATGGGGACATGCTAATGATCAGAGACTCCTTAGAGCTTCTTCTCTGTGTATCTGCAGGTTTAGGCTTATCATCTGCATCTGGTTCTTTGTTTTGTGCAGGGGGTGCAGATGAGGCTGCTGGTTGCGAAGGTTTCTTCTCTTGTGGAGGCTCATTCTGTGCATCAGCTGGAGGTTTCTAGAAACAAGAAGTTAAATGTTTTCTAAGGCTGCGGGAGAAATTCAGGAAGTAGCTTTGTATATGCTGTGGAAAGGCACAGCAGGCATGCTGTGGTTAATGGTGTGCAACATACATACATTGGGTTTTAGATGCTGAAAATCAGTTTCTGAATGAGAAATGCAACTTCAGAATTGGAATGTCAGCACAGAACCTCAGAAAATCTTGTAGATAGTGATATTGTCTACTTCTGGGTTATACAGCATGATCAGACAGACACATTTTGGGGCATCTAACCCTTAGGTCTTGCCTTCCCTTGTGCTTACACTAGTACAGAAAAAAAGTGTTATGTAAATCTTGACATATTGCCTAGTGCCCCAGTTCCTTGGCCAAACCTATTTGCTGTGAAGTTTACAAATGCACCTTAAACTGAGCAATGTTTCTGCTCAAAGCTTGATTTTGTTACAAGCAAAGCTTTTTCTTCAGCTTAAATAAAAATATAGCTAGTTCAGCTGTAGAGATAGAAAAGGATTTCTGCCACCTTTGGGTTAAGCTGTAGAACTGAGCAGGTTCTCTACTAATGTTTCTCAGAACATAGTGTGGGAATTATTTTTCACCAACCAAAATAACAATTTTCTCATAAGTGCTGCATAGTAGAGATTTAACCAGTTTTAGCTGTGTGTCTTTAGGAGTTGTGACAACCTGAGACTGGACTTGGAATTGGGAAGTTCACCATATGCTTGAGTCAGTTGGATCAGATTACCGTGTTGAGATGTTTGTGCATTTACTGGTGTTTACATAAATCTAGAAGATCAGATGCCCTTAGGGTCTCTGTAAAATCTACTTTATCCTTACTGCTTTTGGGGATTTTTGTTTGCTTGCTTTCCCCCTTGTTTTTTCTTTGCTTTTGTTTGCTCTGCAGGGAGTGCAGGTCCAGGAAGATCTGGGGTAACCTTTAGAAGTAGTGAGATTAGGTACAGTGATTATATCTCAGCTACTGGGAGTTTTTGCTGTTGATTGCAGTAAGGCTGCATTTTCATCTACTCTGTTTGCCCAAGCCCAGTATTTTTCAGCACTTGGAACTATTTTCTATGGCATTACCTCAGTGTCTTGTTCTTTCTTCAGCTGCAGCAGCCTGGCAAGACCTTCTTTTCCTTTTCCTCCAAGCATTGCTTTAAACAATTTTGGAGTTTCTTGCTTTTGCCCAAAGAGACTGGCCAAGCCCCGTGGTGCTGGTGGTGGTGGTCCTGCCTGAGGTTTCCCCTTCTCCTTCAGTAGCACCCTAGAGACAGGAAGGAGCAAGAGCATAGACCAGCACTATGAAACTGAACAAAATTCCTGCCAAGGGAAAGTGTCATAGTCATGGATGAAAATCTGGCAACTTTCCCCCCTTTTTTTTGTCCCAGGTCGAGTGGCAAAAGCAAAGCTGTAAAGGGTAAGGATTTTACCCTACGCTGTGGCAGAGTTGGAGGCAGAGTTCAAGTTTGGAGTTGCTTATCTATATCCTGGAGAATAAACAATTGGAAGCTCAGATTAAGGTGTTTCAAAGCAGAGAATAATTTTACAAGATGAGATGTTTTGTGCAGGGGGACAGCTGCCTTGTACCTGAGGTGGTATTTTCTTACCTGGCCTTCTAGATACAAATTCAGAGGGCACTTAGTGCTCAGTTGGGAGTTCAGCCAGTGCTCGTGGAAGTGCTAGTTTACTAACCTGACTTCCAGCATGGCTTATCTCTCAGATAAGAAAACACCCTGCAGATACAAAAATGACTGCCAATCGTGTAGCAGACTGGATTTTCACACTCTTCCTTAGCTGTACTGATTTGCAGCCTTAACGACGAGAAGTGAGAGTGAGTGACGAGGGTAAAGATTCAAACAGCTCTGAGATAGATGGAACCAGAGAGAAGCAGAGGCTTCCTGTGTGTTCACTTTCTGTTGGCTTACTGTGCAGTTTTCAAGGAAACTTTTCTATACTTGCAGTCTGAAGTACAATACATCTCATAATGCTACACTTTTCTCCCCTATCTTGTACTTTGTAGTGAAGATATTTCAGAAGTGAAGATATTACTTCCACACCCAGTTATTGTTGTCACAAATTTAAAAATACACTTAACCAGCTTGCTTGGGTGTGTTATGTAAAGACTGTTGGGTGGCTATCAGGCAGGTGGTAAGAGGACAAATTTGTTGATTGAATAAATCCTCAGAGTTTCTCGAGGAGCTCTTTGAAGGTGTGGGGTGACCGATGCAATCCTACAGAGAACTCTTAAAGCAAACCTTCCAGAGCAGAGCAACTGGTAACTGGATTCCAAAACTGATCCTAACTGTGATCTTTACCAAACAGCACGCAAACCTCTTTTGGTGCCTAGTTTTTCTAGGTTTGAGTGACCATACATGGAGCATAGGAGTTTTAGAACCATTAGTGCAGGCCTAGGCAGGGGAGCAGAACACATGGCAGCACAGGGCAGGCACAGCTGTGTTATCTAGAGAGGGTTTTGCACTCAAATGGGAGTGCAGATACGAGGGATGAAAGCTGAATTTTCTGCAGTTGAGAAAGCTGCCTGGAAGAAGTAGCTTTTAATGGTTTGGGTGGCAAGAAAGCAGAAGGTGGTAGTGTGGGACAGAGAGGCAGGGATAACAAGGAATGATGGTCACACGACTGTTTAGAAAGAAGCTGGAGAAAAGTCAGGGAGGATAAATTCTGAGGACCAGCAGATGGTGGATTTGTTTCACCTTTCTACCTGTTGATACTGGTTTTGAAAACAGGGCAATCAGCCCACTCTGTATCTAGTTCCTTGTTCCTTAGGGACATGGTAATTCTCAGGTACTGTCATTTGACAACCAGGGCTGTTGAAACATGTGAATGCAATCACCAGCTTGTAGTTCCACCTAATAAAACACCACTCTGGTACTACATTTAGTCTTTGCTGGAATTTCAGGTCTGTAATTTCAAGCAACCTTACAGATTTTGATAGCAATGTAAGGCAACAACTGAGAACAGTAAGAGGGGGGAACGACTGTTTACAAGGTCATGGAGCAATAGGGCAAGGGCAATGGCTTTAAACTACAGCAGGGTAGATTTAGATTGGACATTAAGAAGTTCTTTACTATAAAGGTGGTGGAACACCCCAACAAGTTATCCAGGAAGGTGGTGGATGCCCCATTGCTGGAGACATACAAGGGCAGGAGTCCTGATACCCATCTGCATCTCCTTTGTTTTGGTGGGGGTTTTGTGTTTGTTCATTTGGTTGGTGTTTGTTTGTTTGTTTTTAACCTTATATCTAGTCAACTGCATTCAGAACTTCATTCTGCTTGCCACTTTTCCATGCTCCTTTGAATCTCTGCCAAGATCATGACTTTTAGTAGGTAGTACCAGGCAAATCTGACTTCTGAATACAAATGTATTTACTTTTGTTACTCTTCCAAGAAAGGAGTGCAAATCTGTCTAGAAACCACAACTGCCTGTTCTGCTGCTAAATTATGTAATTGGAAAACTATTAGAACATACTTTGCTTTCTTCATGAGAAGTTTTTCTGAGTCAGGATAGTGCACCAAGATTTCATTGAGTGTTTTCTTGTCCAGAATGAAAAGGTTGGCAAAACCATGAGCCACCACGTTGGCAGTCCTGCGATTGCCTCCTCCTGCAGCTAACAGGCTGGAATGAAAATAAACATTGTCAGTCACATTGTAACTTGCCTTAGTGAAGAATCTCTTTGCTGGTGTTCAAGAGGGGATTGGATGTGGCACTTGGTGCCAGGGTCTAGTCATGAGGTCTGTGGTGACAGGTTGGACTCGATGATCTTTGAGGTCTCTTCCAACCTTGGTGATACTGTGATTCTGTGACTATCCATTAAACTAATCATAAGGCTCACTTATGCATCTAGTTGTTCTATCTGGTGTTCTCTAAAGGCTCTTTACAGTCAGGCTCACAAATATGTTTTCTTGCCTCAAGAGGGCAAATTGTCACTACTAGTCAGGTATGTGTAGATGCTAAGGACTGTGAAATGTCTTCCTAGATAGAGACATTTTCCCTAGGAGACACCCACTGCAAGGACAGCATTTGGTTTAGTCCTCATGGGAACATTTCCCCCGTTTCATTGCTAAAAATGATTTACATCAGAAGTAGAGCAGCACATTGTCCACTATTATGTTAGGAGTGACTTAAAATGAATGAATAATTCCCCAAGAATTTTCATTCTCCTGAGTGAGTAACTTATGTGGCCCTCTGCTTCTCAGTTTTCTCGCAGACCGTGTCTCACATTTGAATGCTGACAGGTTGAATGCTATGGATTAGGAAGATCCTTCAGGCTGACAGTTATAAATGTGTCTGCTAGAAAAGGAAAGCTATCTTATTTTAAAAGTAAGGCACTGGACCAGTTTATCAAGCATCAGTTGGCCATAGGAAGAACATCCCCATGCAGATTAGATGTTGTGCAAATGAAAATGCAAATGTTTGTCTTGGATTAAGTGAAATTTCAAAGCTTCATTTCTCAGCTGTGGTCATAAGCAAAAGAAGTTGCATTTTGCTCTGGGTGCTAAAATTGCTTTTATCACTCTGTTGAGGGAGATATACCCTAACCTATTTCCCAGTGTGTTAATACTTTTAGAAAATATTTAGCTATCTCTAAATTTAAAGGTGGTTAATAAAGGAAGTCTGGACCCCAGAAAACATGAACTAACACTGATTTAAATTATTAGTCACGGATATTGAAATATTTGTTTAAATATCTTCCATAAAAGTATTTAATATTAATAAATTATAGATCCTACAGATACTATAATACTATATTATGAGACTTTTGACACTGTTTGTACAAAGCTCTTTTTACATGCACACCAGGCTTTTCTGCAGCCCAAGACAGCCATTGAGGTATATGAACTGAAGCTGAAAATGCAGCATTTCATCTGCTTTTTAAACAATGATGGGTGACTCCTCAGCTAGAACAGAACAGCAGAAAGAACAGAAAAGCAGCTAAAGAAAATGGTGAACTTTTCAGTTCTGATGAATCACTTCTCAACACATCACCAAAGAATCATTTTCAGGCTTTCCTAAGAGAGAGTTCATTTTGTCAGGGCAGACTAGGACTAAACTGATCAGCTTTGTCATTAAGGGGGTGATGTAAGGTGAATTTTGTAAGGTAGTCCATGTTTCAACAGAAGCACGTTTGACTAAGGGCAACGTAATGGATTTTATCATTGAATCTGTTTTGGCTGGTGTGCTAAGGATTACATGACAGACCAAATTTAAAAAGCACTACATTTCTCTTTGTAATGCAGCATCTCTACTCCAGTTGTTAGTCTGAAATGAGATGATGGCTTCTGAATTCATGTGTTAGCAAATTTAATTTTGAAGTATGATGTTCTCAAAGTGCTGATTCAGCTTATCTGTTTAGGATATATATATATATAGAATAGAATAACCCAGGTTGGAAGAGACCTTCAAGATCATTGCGTCCAACCTATCATCCAGCACCATCTAATCAACTAAACCATGGCACCAAGCCCTCCATCCAGTCTCCTCTTTAACACCTCCAATGATGGTGACTCCGCCACCTTCCCGGGCAGCCCATTCCAATGGCCAATCACTGTCTCTATGAAGAACTTCTTCCTAACATCCAGTCTGAACCTCCCCTGGTGCTGCTTGAGACTGTGTCCTCTTGTTCTGGTGCTGGTTGCCTGGGAGAAGAGACCAGCCCCTGCCAGTCTACAACCTCCCTTCAGGTAGCTGTAGAGACCAATAAGGTCTCCCCTGAGCCTCCTCCTCTCCAGGCTAAGTTACCCCAGCTCCCTCAGCCTCTCCTCATATGGCTTGTACTCCAACCCCCTCACCAGCTTTGTTGCCCTTCTCTGGACATGTTCCAGCAAGTCAACATCTTTCCTAAACTGAGGGGCCTAGAGCTGGACACAATACTCAAGGTATATATCTTTAATAGCTGGTATCTGCAGGAAGCTGCTGCTCCTTGAAATTAGCAAGTTGATCCTGGGAATGGTGTGTGTATTAGCTGTTAAGTATCAGGGTTGTGGTGACTCGGCTCAGCACCTCTGTGTGTGGAAAGGGAAGTGGAAAGTGTGGAAAAGGAAATGAGGCAGGATCTTGCTTCTGAGCAGGATGTCAGAGCTGATGGAAAAGCAGTAGCTGCCACTTGGGCCAAAGTGGAAAATGCAGACTTTCACAGAGCTAAATACTCCCTGTAGTTTTGGGTTTTAAAATTAAAATTAAAGTTACAAAAATAGCTGAAAGGCTAAAGCTGAGACCAAACATTACAAATGTCCCTGTCAAAAAGGTAACTAGAGTGGAGAAATATTTTCATGTTTCTAGAATTACCATTTTCTGATAGAAAATAGTTCCAGTGAAATATCAGTAAGGGGATGAATGAGGACATCTGGCTTAAAGTGTACATTTCTCTGGGTTAATGAAGTCTTACAGCTGTATTTCTTCCTTTCTCAACTGTCTGTGCAGACAGGCTCTTGTTGAGGCAGTAATCTGTTTGCCTCTGATGTTGTTTTTCTTCCCCAAACCAATACTGTCTATACAGGAAGGCAGTAACGAGGTTAAGATGTTAATTGTAAGGCAATGCCTATTATTTAATCTCTCTCTGCAGTAACTTAAAAAGCTGACATTGGCAAAAGACTTGTTTGAACGTTAGTCTTGCATTGCCCCCTAGTATAATGCAGGGAATTAGTTTGGAACAAACTTTGGTTTTCTTCAACACCTTTGTCCTCAGAGACTTTTAAAGCATCATTAACATGGATTTTGAGCAGTGAGATTAAATAGCAAGTGTCTCAGAAATCATGTAGTTAAAGCACTCAGAATGAAGCTGACATTTCTTCAAACAAGTCTTGAAACAGAAATCAGAAGGAAACCTGTCTGATAGCTGGTGATAAACATGCTGTGAATACTGAGCACATCTAAATCTTCTCCTAAATGAAGCAGAATTTCATCCATTAAAGATGATTTTGCTTCTGCTGTACAGTTTTTAGAAGACCTTGAAAAAACCTCTGTAGAAGGGCACTTTGCAAACTCATTATTTTCGAACATTTCCACAAGGAAGAAGATAAATCTCTACTGATAAACTCAGTGCCTCATCTCTTTGCTTTTCTTCAGTTCTGGAGGTGTCTGCCAGTTGTGGTGTCTTTTCTCCTTGAGTTGATATTCATCCACTGCCTGACATTTATAGGCAAATTAGGTATGTCTGAAGGGGTTTGCTGCTGCAGTAGGTCAGTGATGAATAAAACAAGACTTGAAGCATACGGTTACAGCACTGCTGAGGGTTTTACCGGGCATGTTGGTAATTAGGTAAAGAGTAACACGTACCAGGAAATGAATCTTTAAAGGCCTTTGTGTAGCTGTCACGTGGAAACAAGTGCTCACCTCTATTCCATCAAAAGTTTGAAAATCCTTTCATTTTTATTTTGTTTTTAACTAATCATTAGCATTTTTCAGTTTAAAACCTGAAGTCCTTTCTTCAGACAAAAGACTATGTAGTAAATAATGGAAACCAATGTGTGGTACAGACCTGGGCTGCTGTAGCTTTTTTCTGTTAAATCTCATTATTCAGCCCTCACTGAAACCATCCTCAGCCATTCCACATAACTGACAGCACAACATTTTGTTTTGAGGCTTTGCTCAGGCATTACATTCTCACACAGAAAGAGCTTTCAAGTAACCTTCTCTTAAAGAGCTAATACAATTTCAGTCCCACTCAACGTAAAAGGTCTGTATCTATGGGATGTATCAGGTGTTTTCCCCTTGAGGTCTAAGCGAGCTCTCTGTGCTCATTACTGGATGAACAGCACTGTCTCCTCTACTACAAAGGGAGAGACAAGTAGAAGATAAAGGGAAACCTGGCACAGAGCTGATTTCCACTTTTCAAAAGGCAGGCTAAAGCTACCAGCATGAGGATTAACAATAACAGGAAGGCAGCTGGAAGAAATCAAGGCTCCAGTTTATCACATACAGCAGAACTTGTATTTCATTACTTTTCCTCAGGCCAACCTCAGCAGGGGATGCAGTGCCTAAAAACAAGCTGTTGATTGGCTATCTGGGGAACATGGCATATAAGAGTTAATGGGTTTTGCATAGCAACCACATGGAAAATATAAAAAACATTTGTAGCCACCAGGGAAAAATTTTCTCCTCTAGATAGACTCAAAAATCTGGTCTGTCAGACTTTTTCTTATTTTGTATACTCTTAAATACATTTTCCAATGTGGATGCCTAATCTTTGGTGTCTCAGTCCCTGCTTCAGCTCCTAAATGAACTAGTCTTGTTTTCTGGTTTAGATTTGTTATCTCTTTTGTTGGTAATTACAGTTTTCACCATCTGCTGTGTAAGGACACCTAGTCTCACTGTACAGGCAATCAAATGCCTTTGGGCCTGATGTATTGCAGATGGGAAAATGTGCTCTTTTAAATGCTGAGGGAGAAATTTGTCTGTGTATTCCTAGGTGAATTGCTTCCCCCCCCCAATGGTTTCAGGTCTTGCCAGATTAGTCTCTGGTGCTTTGATTGTATTTTCCTTCCCTTAGCTGCATCTCCTTGTGTGCTCCTGGTTGATCCTACCCACTCCTTAGCCTCTCTGTGGTAGCTGTCATGCTTACCACAGAGAAGTTAAACAGCCATTGATTATCTGACCAGTTCTAAAGGAAGTGTTAAAATTTGTGATGAACCTACCTGATCTCCCCAAATACAGCTCCAGCTCTTAGTGTAACCAGGACTTTTGTACCATCAGGGCCTCCGAGGACTTGAACTTCACCCTGTTTGATGATGTACATCTCTCTGCCAATCTCTCCCTGGGCATACAAACACATAAAGGCTCAGTATTTCAGCAGGGCAGTGGTTTGTTTTGTTGGTGGTGGTGTTTGGGGATTTTTGTTTGTTTTGTTTTTGTGGAATAATCTGATAGGCTCTTCTGTGAATAGCTTTCTACTCTTTCACAGATGTACTTTTTGTATCCTGTAATACATTCTTTATGTGGACTGTTTGAATCTGATTGCAGTATCTTGACCTAGTATCTGCTACTGTTGTTTATTATTTCTTGTTGTAGCAGAGTCCCAGCCACAGTCTGAGATCCTTTCATGCTCTGCACTGTGCAAGCAGAGACACCAATCTACACTTCCATCCTTCTTAGCAAACAGTAATTCTGGGGTTGGTCTCTGAAGGGATGCACCCGATCCTTCGGTATGTTCACAAATGTTCAGTGTCCTACACTGTGGAGTCAGTGGGACTAACTCAGCATTTGAGAAGAAGATGGCATGCTTAACTCTTGGAGGGAGCAGGTTCTTAGTGAATGCGCTGGACCAGAACTGCCAGAGGTAAGTGGAGGGATTCTGAGGGTCACTTTCTGAGTGTGGTATGAACTAGGTCACTTGTCAGAACAATAACAATGCTGCTACTTCCTCCACTCCATGCTCTAACTACATCCAACTTGCCTATCTGAAAAGAGATGTGGGCTCGCCTGCTCAGAAGTTGAGCTGTCTAGCTGTGTGACTGTAAGGCTATCATTGAGCCAAAATGCTAAGGGATGCTATACACCTTTGCTAAGGGACAGTGCAATAGCATTCAGCTGGACATCTGGAGATTACTTGGAGCTGAGAATGAAGGCAGGGCAAGATCAGATTCTGCTGTAAACTGTAGTAGGGGATGTGGTGTATTTCCTGCATTCTTGGATAATTCCACTTAAGCGTTTCTGAATACACGAATGAAGCACATGCAAAACATCACAGATTGAGCTCTGTAGGCTAGGCTTGTATGGATATAGGTATAAAAACCCCTAAGCTTGCTCCATTTTAAATATTAAAACTTCATGGTGTGTCTTTACACAAGCCATGTTTACATTAAATACTTTCCCATATTACTGTAAGGTTCTGTTTGATAATATAACTAATGAAATCCATACTGTCATCTTCTGTGTGGAAATTTGAGAGCACATTTGTTGTTATTGCACTAAGTACCTTAATTATGTTTATACCATCTAATTGGCTGGAGATTAATTTTATCTGAAGGACACTTGACCGATATCTGAACCCTTTTTCTTATAATGCATGCTATCATTGTTGTTTGAAAGAGACAATAAAACTCACCTTTTTGCATACAAAGTCCCCAGGTAAGTACACAATGGATTTCAACCTCAGCAGCATGTCGTAGATCATCTGGGTATCACAGCCCTGTTAAAACAGTCAGAATTGATTGCTCTGTTAATTCAGTAACACAAGTGCCTATCAGTGCTTACACTGGGCATCAAAATCCAACCTCACATGAATAATCTGAAGATTTGTAAGTGGCATGCAAGCTCAAAACATCCTAAGGAGCAGCTTTTAAAGAAGAGCTAAGACTGAAAGAATTATAATTTCAGGTGCTTAGAAAGTTCTCCTTGGGTTAAACATCATCTTGAAGGTCTCTTCCAACCTGGTCTGGTCTATTTCCATTTCTATTTCTATTTCTATTTCCTATTCCATTTCTATTCCTATTCCATTTCTATTCCTATTCCATTTCTATTCCTATTCCATTTCTATTCCTATTCCATTTCTATTCCTATTCCATTTCTATTCCTATTCCATTTCTATTCCTATTCCATTTCTATTCCTATTCCATTTCTATTCCTATTCCATTTCTATTCCTATTCCATTTCTATTCCTATTCCATTTCTATTCCTATTCCATTTCTATTCCTATTCCATTTCTATTCCTATTCCTATTCCATTCCTATTCCTATTCCATTCCTATTCCTATTCCATTCCTATTCCTATTCCATTCCTATTCCTATTCCATTCCTATTTCTATTCCATCTAATTTTTTACAAAGGAAGCTTCTGTACAGCTAAATTAGCTGTGGAACCTCAGTTAATGCTATGTTCAGAGCTTTATGGGTGTTTCATGGGATCTTTCATTGAGTTTGGGGTTTTGTTTGGGATATTTTTGGTTTGGTTTGGGTGGGTGTTGTGATTTTATCTTTTTTTTTTTTGGTTGTTTGTTTCTTTGTTTGTTTTTTTCAGTTTCTAAAAGAATAATCCAGGGGCAAAAAGTTGGTGTAGAAATATAAACTCTGTGTCTTCAGCAAAGCTGCAGAAAGTGTGCAGCTATTTAGTGTTTATACAGAGGTATCACGTGATTTCTTGCAATTATCCTAGCAAATAAATCAGTATGAAGGTGACTGCATGTCAAGACTTCTAAAAATGCAGTGTCTGGTTTGCTGGCAGAAATCCAATCTTAAGTACCACATTTAAATTGTATCTCTGGAAAACTATCATGATAATAAGGAGAAAGCTCATTTGCTCAAAAAGAAGTTACTAAAAAGTAGCATTTCCTGTGTCAAAGGTCTTGTGCCAGAGCACATAGCATTCATGAACTCATCAAGGCAGGGTGTGTTAAAAACTACATTCTTCAATGTCTGACTTTTAAGGTGAGTTACACTCTGAAATCCCTTACAGTCCTACAACAACATCAGCTTTAGTATGCGAATCTAACAGGAGTCTTAGTATCATTTGCTTTGTTGAAAAAAAAATCTGTGCTTTGACACACAAAACCTCAAAGGCAGGTCCTGGGATGTCTATTAGCTGAGATATTTCTTAGACCTGTTTTGCCTTCCATATTAACAGGCACATCCTGAATTGCTGCAGGATGCACAGAGCAAGATTTGTGTCTCAGGAACTACACATTTATGCATTCTCCTGTAAAACTACTTGCTTTGAATAAGTCAACTTTATTGACTATGGCAAAGTTCACATCAATTGCAATGGCTAATTGCATTTTGAGTGGCATCTGCTCCAGTAGTTCTGATTCATCTGTAAAAGAAAAAAAATAAGGGCTCTGTTAGTTATAAAGGGGAAAAGGATAAATGTCCATGAAAATTTACATTGTAAAGAAAAATAACAGAGCTATTGTAGCATTTATGAGTTCAGAGGAGGAAGCTGCTAATATGCTTTTATTCAGATGCTGTCTGTTAAAGCAATATATCTTGTCTAAAGTTATAACCAGAACATTATATGAATGAATAGCATTTGTGGAGTAGTACATCATAGTGTTTTGGACTTGTTTTTCTTCTGTAAAGTGAATTGAATACCCTCCTCTCACTTCTCACATGCAATTCAGAAGAGGGGAGATGTGAATTTCACCCTTTATCTATACGGCCACCCACACTTGGAGCTGCCTTGTAACTGGAATTGAGAAGCCTTACCCAGCATTCCCTGAGAGTCCCATGTGTACTCATACCAGGTTCGAACACGATTTTGGACCAGTTTTGGAATAGAATAGGTGTTCATATAGGAGACAGTGTTGTCCATACAGGAGCGGTAGTAGTTCTGTCCTGCTGTAGCTGCTCCAATTACATCTCTCATCTGCAAACATCAGGTGTCATTACTACACATTGTGGCAAAAAACAGTCTTGATTTGCATATCTTGTCAACAACATAGAAAAAGAATAAACCACTTGTTTACAAAATCACTGATTGATTTTACATTCAGCTTCGTGTTCTTACAATCACAGAATTGTTAGGGTTGGAAGGAGCCTCAAGGATCATCTAGTTCCAACCTTCCTGCCATGGGCAGGGACACCTCACACTAGACCAGGTTGCTGAGAGCCACATCCAGCCTGGCCCTAAAGACCTCCAGGGGTGAGGCTTCTACCACCTCCCTGGGCAACCTGTTCCAGTGTCTCACTACCCTCATGGTGAAGAATTTATTCCTAACATCCAATCTGAATCTACCCATTTCTGGTTTTGTTCCGCTCCCCCTAATCCTAGTGTTACCTGACACCCTGAAAAGTCCCTCACCAGCTTTCTTGTAGGTTCCCTTAAGATACTGGAAGGCCAAAATAAGGAATAGATGCTTCACCTGCTTTTTCCAGAAGTACAGTGGATTTGATCTAATTGTCTTGGAAAGTCTACATAGTTTTAAACTAATCATTTGTGGGGTTTGTCTTATTCTTCTGTTTGTATTTCTGGACATGGATGAAAACTATAGATAATGCCTTTCTTAAAAATCTGTAATGAAAGCACTCTGCATTTGGTGTGCAGAGGAAGTCAGAAGTGAAGCAAACTGGACTAAATAGCTTCTGGCACCATTACAGTTAAGGTCCTGCCTCTGTTTAGTTAAGGGATTCTAGATTAGTCCTAAAGATGCACTTTGAGCTGAAAGGTGACCTTGAAGGATTAAGTGCAGAAAATTCTTGTGACATCCCCGATCAAAATGAATTTAGTTTTTGTAAAGTGGATGCTTTAATGTTCATATGTATTCTTCCTTCTAAAGCATATCTGCACAGACATGTTTTTAGTAGAATGGGCTCATGTTGCAGTGGCCAAAGATTCCTGTGCCAGTGGGCTGAGTTTTGCTCTTTATTACAGAGATGCAACTGATTGCAATGGGAATAACAATTTGGAGGCAAGTATGCTAAACCAGGAATAACTCAGTCACTTTAAGAGCCCTTTGTAAACGAGAGTTGTTACAAACTGCAGTGAAGCTGTTTGTGTGCTAAGATTTGAGGTTTACTTCTGCAAATGACTGTCCTGGTGAGAAAAATAATCTGCAGAATCATCTTGGGGAATGGTGCTTTCTTTGACAGTTGTATCCATTTAGGGTACAATTATAAACATGCAAACTCTGAATATTGCTCCAATATGCCCAAATTCAATGTTTTCCAGAAGAAATCTTTTATGTGAGCTACTTTGTTTTTGATAATTCTTGTTTGTGGATCCTACAGGCAAGAATCTGTTGTATAATGGCTATTTCCTCTTGCACTTCTAAACAACTAGAGACGTGCAATTTTTAACTGATTGAGCTTTTCAAGTCCTGTCTTCAAAATGGAAGTTAATTTTCTGGCTCAGTTTTTAGTGTTTTTCATGGTAATTCTTCCAATGACACACAAGTGTAAGCCAAAAAGTATGGAATGATTTCTGCAGGAATCCAGTTAAGACACAGTCTCACCTAGGAACCATGGTCTTTGTTTTTTTTTTTCTGTAGGCAAGGTATTTTAAAACCTATGAATATAATGCCTAAGTTTAATAGTTACAAGGCAGAAATATTTCAGTTTTATTCACTTGGAAATGCAGCTGTTTTGCTGTGCTATGGGTTTTGAGTTTTTTTTCCTCCTGCCAAATGAGAACCAAGAGAAAGAGAAAACAGTTGATTTTCAGGTTCAGAAATACACTGAGAAGAGAGCAGAAATCCAGTTTGGCAAAACAAATGGGCTTAACAGTATTTAATTGGCAGCAGTACCAAACATGACTTATTCCATAACTGTTACATATTAACATATACCTACAATTATAATTTCAATATCAGATTTAACAGTATGATGTGAATACAAGCCCTATGAGGAGAGGCTGAGGGAGCTGGGGTTGCTTAGCCTGGAGAGGAGGAGACTCAGGGGTGACCTTATTGCTCTCTACAACTACCTGAGGGGAGATTGTAGACAGGCAGAAGTTGGTCTCTTTTCCCAGGCAGGCAGCACCAGAACAAGAGGACACAGTCTCAGGCTGCACCAGGGGAGGTTTAGAGTAGATGTTAGGAGGAAGTTCTATACAGAGAGAGTGATTGCCCATTGGAATGGTCTGCCCAGGGAGGTGGTGGAGTCACCATCATTGGAGGTATTCAGGAGGAGACTTGATGGGGTACTGGGTGCCATGATCTAGTTGTTTAGGTGGATTGGATTGGTTGATAGATTGGACACGATGATCTTGAAGGTCTCTTCCAACCTGGATTTATTGTATTGTATTGTAAATATCAGGGAGCTGCCTCCTTGGTTGTGAGGAAGAACAAAGGAAGTACGCAGAGTTGCAAGAATCACCTGTGTCCTGCACAGTCTTGGCTTTAAATCAGCTTGTGTGCAAAAGGGCTACAAACCTGAGAACTGACTAAGCACATGTATCTGTCAGAAGAACAGGTACAAGAATAGTACAGATGACATCTGAATAGAAGAACATTCAGATAGAAGCTAAACTTCTTCACAGAACTAAGCTCCATTAAACTGAACAGATCATCACTACATTATAGCAATTTGAGTGTATCCAGTTATTGATTTTTTTTTTTCTGTACCTGACCAATCAAGCTGGAGAAGACAAAGACACCCAAGAAAAAATTCAGCAGTTGAAAAACTATCTCAAACAGAGTTTGTGGTTCTGGAAGGCCACCGATGGTGATTAAAGTACGAACAGCCCAATAGTAACACCTCAGATACCTGTGAATACAGACAGAATGTTTGTTATTGAATGTAGCTAATTATGTGGTTGAAGTTAAGCATATACCTGCCTGAGCTGCACCTTTCAGTTGCTTTTTAGTCCTAAAGACATTCAGATTTTTTTTTTTTTACAAAGGATTATGATTTTACAAATGATACAATTCTGTGAATAGAATTGAGCTGTATGTTCCCACCGAGAGCAAAATAAGTATGTATGGGAAATGTAGCAACTGCTGACTCATCTCCAGTAACTCAATGCAGCAGTTGCCAAGGTGGGCATTACAGTGTTAGGATGCTGCTAGTGGTGTCAAATGCAGTGTTAAAGAGTTAGAGACTTCCACAGTTTGTCTGTAGCATACTGGATGCACATACATATGAAAGGCTCTTCCACAGCTTCACTCAATGAACCAGCACAAAGCCTTATGGTGGGTACAACACATACAGTGTTGTCCTCAGGTCCATTCAGTTTCCTACCCCTTTAGGGACACTGGCCTTCTTCCCACTCTGCTTCTGAGCATCCTTCCATGACTCTGCTTCCTTGGTTTTGTCAAACAGATGTTACATGTTTCCCTTCAGGAGGAGACTTGGCACTGAGCACCCTATCATGGTTTAGTTGATTAGGTGGGTTGGATTAGTTGATAGGTTGGATGCGATGATCTTGAAGGTCTCTTCCAACCTGGTCTGGTCTGGTTTGGTCTATTCTATTCTATTCTATTCCATTCCATTCCATTCCATTCCATTCCATTCCATTCCATTCCATTCCATTCCATTCCAGCTTCTCCAAACAGCTTTGGTTACACAGTACTTGAAAGGTTGACTCTTGTAATAACTTCTCCTGGTGCTGGATTTCCACTACGCCTTCTGTTGCCTTAAACACTTTCCTGCTTCTTCACTGCTTTCCTTCAATCCTCAGAATAGCTAGCTGTCCAACAATGGCTAGAAAACCACCTTGTTAATAGTTTTCAAGACTTCTCGAGAATTCTCAGAGTTATCTTGATCAAGAAACCAAAACTAGCAGTGAGCAATGACCAATCATTTCACTTGGATTCACAAAAAAATGTCAGGCAGGTATGTTTCCAGCAAAGCATGCAGAAGTGTCAACTTTCTCTTAGGTGTTCTGTAGTATAAATAAATATTAAGAAAACCCCTCAGGTTTGTTTTGAAGGAATTTAAGCATAAAATGATGTCTCTAACTCGTGTGAAGGAATGCTCATAGCAAACATATTAATATCATGTTCACTTGCTGTAACTGAGAAAGTAGTTGTGCTTGAAATGTGTATAATTTATTAATATGAAAGTAAAGAAATGAACATTACTTTTGTGCTAGCTACTGTAGGAAACATACTCAATTAACCAGCTCCTAGTTTCATAGTTTCAGTTAGGGTTGGAAGGGACCACAAGGATCATCTAGTTCCAACCCCCCTGCCATGGGCAGGGACACCCCACACTAGATCAGGCTGGCCAGAGCCTCATCCAGCCTGGTCTTAAACACCTCAAGGGATGGGGCCTCAGCCACAGTTACCTTGGGTGTCAAGCTTACTAAGCCTTCCATGAGAGACAATATAATTTCTGTTCTGGGACTGTCTGCAAAGAGTAAAAGCAGCTTCTTGAAGGAATTTAAGGCTCCCATTCCTCTTTGCACTGTGGTGTATCTAAAAGGTGTGAAGTGGTTTTATTTTTCTTCAGATCTGCCCACCCTTTTCTGAAGATGTGTTTAATGCAGTGTATTCTCTGTAATTTGACTTCAAATGAAATTTTCTACTGGCAAAGTCACATGGTATTCACTATCTCTTAGACGCAGGTTTTATATTTTCTCCATTTACACCGTTTTATTGGTTTTATTTTAATCTGAAATGGAAGTTACAGAGTGGAAATACAAAGCAGCTTTTTATCCCTAAGAAGGGGAGAATGAGACTGTAAATTTGGTTTAAGGAGAGCCAGAAAAAAACAGACTCCTATTTCAACAGTATTAGCAGCTCTGCTTTCTACTAGCTAGTGTCTGGAAAAGATCATTGCTTACCGTACATCTTACTAGCCTGCTATAAAGTTACTGTTGAAGCAAACAACGTGAGACAAGCAAGGGATTTTCCCTGTGCACAGCACAGATAGTGTGTTTATCCTTCAGGCAATCAAACTACTAGATTTTTCCCTAAAGTATGTCCCAGGTATGAAAACATTCAGAAACAATACCACATAATACTTTGTCAATAGAAATATCTTTTCCATAGAAGTCCATTTCAGAATATGATAAACTTCTTACATGGTTTTGGTTAACACAGTGAATTTTAATGGGGCATTCACACGCTCATTTCAGCCCAGGGAAGTATTTCAGGGCTATCACATTCGACTCCTCTTAGATTGCAGCCAGGATGGGTTTTAAGCAGAGTAGAAAGGTGGCCTTCATTAACTGGTACATTTATAACCTTCTTGGTACCTCTTCCTTGAGTGACTCATTCCTCAGGTGCATATGGGTAAGATGATCTCAGACAGAGTGGTGAAAACTACAAAGCCTTTATCTAAAAAGAATGGCTACAAGTAGCAGGTCTGAAAGCATTTAGTCTGACATACCTGTGAGTTGGGCTGTGCATTTTCAGGTTGTCTGGAGGCACAAAACTACCCTTAGCAAGCACTGCATATGTGACCCATCAGGCCTACTGCAAGTGCGATGTGTAGCTGCTCCCTATGAGACACCCTTTTAAGACGGCAGTTGTACTGTGCATCAGGCAATGCGTACCAGAGTACAGTTGTTCTAGAAATGTACAGTGACCATTTTCTGGGACTTCCAGATATCTGCTAGGTCTGTTGCCCAGAGAAAGAAGGGAGCAAACTGCAGAGAAACATAACCAGGATGCAAACAGAGGTCTTCATTAAGAAGCATGTGGGAGAAATTTGCAGACTACTTGTGGATGACTTGCAGGCAGCAGAAGAACAAAGTGGGATGATATGGTTTGCCAAATCTAATGCTGACCTGGGGTGAGAGGGTTGTATTAGAATTTTAACATTCCTAGTTTAGTTTCCCTTATGTGCAGTCATAGACAAGACACATAAATTCCATGGTGTGATTCAGAGTAGCAACATTACATTCTTGCTGTGAACCACTTCCATTTTCCTGAGGAATTAGGGAGACCAATCACTAAAAATATTTAAAATAGCTTGTAAATAAGCATGCAGTTCAAATTGTTCACTTTGATATAATTAAAGAGACTTTTTCAAAACCCTGCTGCTGTGTTTACATAGCAGCTATGATGTTGCATCAGGGCTGCAGTCCTCCTGCGTTAGGAGAGACTGAGGTCTACCTACTTAATATCAAGCTCATGATTTAATATTAATGCTGGGAATGTCTTGTGTGGCTAATTCAGATGTATTGCAGAGAGTAAAGTTGACTGATTTTTACAGCTCAGGTCAAAGGCTTTGATTGAAGGCTGCCATGCAGAACACTTCCAATCTCTTTGGACTGGCACTAACACTGTAGAGATGGAAAACAATACAACTGGCAGGACTTTGCAATCAGAATGACTTGGCTCATTGTTTGAGTGCTCTGTACAGCTGCTAGTTATAAATTGAAGTTCACCAGTTAGTATGCCTGCTCAGGAACACCTATATAATCAAACTGATAAGGGAAACCGTTGTTTGTGTGTTAGTTTTAGCCTGGAAAAGGGGATCCTAGAAGGGTTGACATTAAGAACTGATTTTGGCCATAACTAGCAACATTTTATGGACACAGCAGGGATTCTACATGAAACACTAAATCAGTGCCAGGTCATTTGCTTTGGGTCAATGTAATCTGAGACCAATAGAATTTTGATTTGTTAAACTGCTTACTGCCATTTTAAAAACTGTCTGAGAAGCTGTGTTCATCTTATCTCTCTTCTGAATGTGTTCCCATTCTATGTGAGACCGATGACACATTGGGTTTCAAATACCATCAAGGCTGACTGCTATGTGAAAGGAAATCTGCACTGTTGGGCCATTATATATACTGCAATATCTGGTCACTGACAGATATTCCCTGTATTGTTCTTAATTCCCAGTTTTCAAAGAAATTAATGTATCTAGAAGTATCTTGTCTGATATATTTAAATTCACATTGCATCTCCAAATAATAGCTTATGTTCCCACAATGCCCCAGATACTGGACAGTCAGATAAGATGTCACGTCTGATTCTCTGTGACAATGACTATCCCATATACAGAGAAAGTTAGTGAGATACTAAGCTACCCTTTAAGAAATGCAGCTCAATGTGGGACACTCTTCAGGTTTCCATTAGCATGAGACCATATACAGGCAAAAAACTAGTCATATATTCTCCAACCAATGTCAAGATGAGGTAGATTAATGGCTTAATGAGGCTTACATGGATACATCCTAATATTCATTTTATTTCAGCATTTCTGTTTAGGACAAGTGTTGAATTAATAGTTTATTATTGTTTATAAAAGAATATGCCCTGAATCTGATATGATTTTAGCACGACATCATTTGAGAAGTGCTTTTGTCTCTTCATGGAAAAGGAGTCGCAAAACACTAAAGCACAACCAATGATTGTGGACATCACTGCAGTGCCTGTGATCAAGTTAGCAAATAATTTTTACTGTTTCCTTAAGTGAAATGTAAGATAATCTTATCCATGAAAAACAGGAAGACTTTCTTGCCAGGTCTCTTGGCTGTTCTGAAGGCACGTTCAAAACTTGAAGACTAAGTGCTCTAATTACAGAGATTTCAGGTTGCAGAGTCTTAGTGACTTCATTTTTTAATTATAGTGCAAGTAGTCCCAGGGATGACATTAACAAAAATGGCTATAATGGAAATTCATTCTGCATTTTGCTTGTCAGATTTCTGGAAGCCTAGATGCTGTGAATAAAATACATGTGCACAACTTTAAGTGGTCCCACTGAGCCCCGTGGCCCTGCTTGCATGTGTCTGACTACAGTACTCAAGCTGTGTGTTTTAGTGGTGTGCACAAACTTCAGCCATGCCAGTTTTTTGACTTTGTTTTTTGAGAGAGGGCCCTGATTACAAAACAAAACAAAAAAAGGGCAACTTTACACAAAGTATGCTTTATTCCCCAAAACTGTATTTTTGTCCTTCAAAATAATAACTTCACACCAAACTCACGAATGAAGTCTGACAAAATTAGAACTCAAAGGAGCGTGTCTCCAAGAGAAATATGAGAAGTCATTGCAAGGGTGACTTATGATAGCAGGATTATATTGTCTGTGGTTTTGCAAAGCATGTAATTAATGGACAAATTGAGCTTCTGTGACTTTAATTGTATGGTGGCCTTTGGAAGAAATGGACATTCCTACGTCTGAACCCACTAGGTAAGTTTTTATGTAACTGCACACAAAATATATTATGACTTTGCTGTTTTAGTTTACTTCCTCTCCATCACCTTAATCAATGTCCCTCACTTGACCCTTACTCAGCCTAGTGCTGTCACAAGGAGTTTATGGAAAAGTGTGGCAATATCCAGTCCTTCCCACTGGAGACACATGTTTCAGCATGACCTTTTCAAAAGATCAGAGAAAGTGGGTGGAGGTTTTTCAGCCCAGTCACCATGGTATTTATGAGGACTCAAATGCTGCATGTTAGTGAGGCAATGCTGTGTGACAGCAAACAAATAATAATCTACACCTCTGATCCCTTTGAGGGATTGTTCTGCAATCCTTCTAAGAGTTCCCATGTGCATATGCAATCGGTGAGTCTTATTTATGGCCCTTGTTACTTTCTAAATGTTTAATTAAGTTGGTGCTTAGCACTGACTTATAAACCTATAAAAGCTGAAAGTGGTAAACTGATTGTTTGCTGCACCTGCCTTCCAAATATGTGTTAGTAATGAAAGCTGCTAATCAGCAGTCATGGTGCTAAAATTTTGCTATCCAAGCACTCGTAAAGTATGGGGAAAAGAAGGGGATGCATGAATTAGCAACAGCAATCTCTTGCAAGAGAAAGGACTTACATGTTCCCTTCGCCATCATACACCCATCTGGTGCTGCCAAGTCCTTCGTAGTCTGAAGCCCAGTAATACAGGCATGCATTAATGTGCAAGATAAACAGCAAGTATCCCGTTGTTCGAATGACCCTATAAAAGCCAGCAGATTCCTGTAAAGCAACTTAGATTTTTCCTTCCTTTTAATATGGAACTAATTCCTCTTTTGGATCAACGTGTTTACATTAAAACATCTACTAAGTAATTCCCCACCTGCACTGATTCTGAGACAAAAAATAGCTGGCAGTTACATCTCTCGTGTTTGTCCAAGGTCAAATAAATATCTTTCCTAGAATATTTGACACGGGGTAATTTTTAAATGATGGTTCTCTGAGGGCTTTGTAATCCACTTCTTTAACTGGCTATGAATATTTACAGAAATTTGAAGCTATATTAATGAGGCTGTAAGGTACAAATTAATGTCTTTGCCAAACAGTTCAAGATATCCTTTAAACTCGTGAACCAAGCCAAGAAATATCTGAGGTCAGAAATGAACTACTTTACAAGAGCTGTGCTAGAAAGCCTGCACAGATCTCTTAAATAGTGTGATTTAGTGGGTACAGCAGAAGTTATATCATTCCTAATCCCAGTTCTTATGTTTGTGGCCAGTTCTTTGAAGAACACCAAAGATGAACTACTTAAGAACCAAGCAGCTTTCTGTTTAATACAACAATGATCTCATTGTGTATCTTCCGTTCAGTGCATGAGGATCAAAAGAAAGATCTCCTGGATTTATCTCTCCCTTCAAATATTCATACAGGCAAGGGATAAATAAGCAGGAAAAGTACAGCAGTTACCTAAATGCAGGGAGGCACAAGAGCTTATTTGCTGCAGCTAGAATTCAATGCATTTTGCAGTGCACAGTAACTGGATGCAGGGGTCTTAGCAGCATCACTGACAGCAGAAAGACCTCCTGAACTTGCTGCAACCATGTCCATGAACTGTTTGAGTAAGATCCAAAATTCTTTCTGTCAGTGCAGAAGGTGAGAACATAGTGCAGTGGACAATGGTTACAATCACTATTTGAGATCTGTGCTGAATTGATTCTCAATCCAAGCTTAGTCAATTCAGTGGAGCCTCAAGTATCTGTATGCATCAGGTTCATGCTGAGAGCATACTTGACTAAAAATGTTGACATAAGCTCAAGCTCATAACTCTTATTAAGTATAAATAAACAGTTACTGAGTATTTGGCACTGCTATTAGCAACATACAGTAAACATTTTTTATGTCTTTCATTAAAGAAACTTCTTTCTGATACTTCTGATCAGTTGAATTTTGGCAGGAGTCTCAGTTTGGTGAACATTTTGCTTGAACCAGGCCAGCTGAACTGAGCTGGATTTCATGTGTGAGTGAAGTTTTACATTTATTATATTAATGATTACAATAAAACAAGATGTATATAAAAAGAAATAAATCTTAAGTTGAACAGTCAAAGATGTATCATATTCCACCCACTGCTTCACTGACAACTCATGAAATCAAATGAAATGCATTCTGTGCCAAGCTTTGCATGTTACTGGAGTTTAATAAGCACATACCTGTAGATGTATGCTTTGTCCAGAATAGCTTCCAAACGATCATTAAACTCAAAGAATGTGTTATGCTGAATGGAAAACAAACAAAAATAATCCAAGCACTATTCCTCACTATACAGCTTTATATAGTCATGCTGACTATATAAATACTGACTATTAATTCATCTACACATTGTAAAAGAATGTTGGGATTTTGTTTTTTTAATTATTATATTTTTCAGCATTCTTTCTTTAAACAGGTCAACTGCAAAGTAAAGATGAAAATTTAGCTAACATTGTTTTAGGTGTTGAGTGTACCATTAATCTCAATATAGAAATCACCTTGCTGCTTAGGTCAGACTGCTGCAGAGGAATGACTTCTACCCCCTTTAACATATGTGATTGCTGGGCAACTTGATCAGAGAGATTTACATGCATAAAATGTTTTCTCTCTCTGTTTTGTCTCTCTGAAATTCCAGTAATTCTCAAGTAAGTGATCATATATATCAATAACCAATTACTAGATGATTCCATGTAGGGTATTGACTGCTGTATTGAACTCTTGCTGTTAATTATTTGTAGTTTACCTGTAGCTATAGCCCTTAATATTCACATGTAGCTTGTTTCTTTGTTTCTGTTCAGTATATGTCTTTGCCTAATATGAGGTAGTATCTAACTTTTCATTCATTAATACTGCTTTGATTCTGTTTTATTCAATATTGATTTTTTTTAATTGAAAACTGAAGCGAGAGCACCCTCATTTTATTCTTTCTGTTCTTGTGTTTCCCTCCAGCTTTGAGGGCTGTTGTCTAATCCCTCCTCAGGCCCTTCATTACACAACTCCAGGTATCTTTGGACTTGATAATAAAAGTAAGTTTATGTTTAGTAAATATGCTGTGTATTGTTTCTGTTGTCCTTAAAATTCCTTCTTTTCCTGTTAAATGCCTGGCATTAGCAACAGAAGGGGGAAAATATTGGCACTAACCAGTAATCTTTTTTTTCCTTTAAATAAAACTTTGAAAACAAACAAGTAATTACAGAGTCATCTAACTTAAATAATGGGAAGAAACTAGTCTTAATCACAAAACATCTTTTGAAAGTAGGAACTAATAAAGCCAGAAGAAAAGTAAGAGAATAAGATTTCATTTGACTAGACTGTTGTCTTGTATTTTTTGTTGATTTGTTTACTGATGTTTAGCTTATCCTGATTATATTTTCTATTTCTGTTTCTAAATATTATAACAACTTTTCACTGGGTTGTTAAAACGTTTATATGTTTTCACATGCCATCCATCACAAACAAAGACCTTACCTTTAGCATCCTGTTTGCTCTAAATGCTGGGTTAAATCCAAAGAAGAAGTATAGAACATCAAACGGCAATACTGATGCCACATCAAGCTGTGGAAGAGCAGAGAGGTCAGTTTAAACCTCACAAGAATCATAATGCATTTACTTGCTGTCAAAAACCTATTTGGATTGAGTATAATATTTAAACAGCCATCATGCTAAACCCATAACTTTCTAAACACTGACAGGCAAGATTATTTCTTTGAAAGCACCAACGGCTTTGCTCTGCCCTGCTTTTATGTCCCCTGTGCCTGAGATTTTAATCTGTTTCATGGGGATTATTAACAGTTTCTCAGGAATTTGTTTACTAATACATTCTGTCTAGTTGTGACAAGGCTAAAATGGTAGATGTGTGACTGGTGAGTGGAAAAGGGGTGTGCTCCACAAGTGCTCCGTAAGTGTTCCACAAGCACTTACTGGAAGTCCTGTGGCTATAAAACCCAGGCTGCACTTTTGAATATCTCAATCTTAACTATTTAAGTAGTGGTATCACAGACACTGAGACAAGTTTAACTCCGAAGCAAGGCAGGTGCAAAAGTATTGACAGAAGAGGAAGGAGCAATGACTGAGATGTCAGAGATGTGGTCACAGTGTCACAGAGCTGCGTGTGCATCAGGAATTCAATAACTACCTGTCCTCTGTTGGCAAACCCAATATTTAGGAACAAAATGTACAATTTCCCTAAATAAAAGGCATCTTTATTTTTACAAAGTGCAATGATCATCAAAAGTCTTAGTCTGGATTTTTGTTGTGTGAGTACCACAGCATTCTTCATAAGAGTTCACCCAATACAGTTATCATCTAGCTTCAAAATTTATGTTGTTTAGTGAATCTCTGGCAAGCTGTTCTTATTGCTTTTCAGTGTGTGTGTGTGCATGACCTCATGCAGATTCATCAAACACAAACTTTATTACTTCTATTTTGTTAATGTAATTATCAGAATTAATAATTATTCTGTTTTACAACTAAACACTGTTAAAGACAATGGCAATCTTCAGCTGGTGAGCATTGGCATGCCATCAAGCCACTGTTTTGTGGTGATGTTCTAAAACCAGCAATGATTCTAAGTGAATGAAAAAAAGTCCTGTGAAATCCTACAGCCAGAAGTTACATTTTGACACCAGTAGCATGAGGTCTACTTACCCGAAACTTCAGAGAGCTGTAGTAGAATTTCCTCATTTCCACTTTGTCTGACTAGAGGAGAAAAAGGTACAGTCAAGAACAGAAAGTTAACAGTGAGCTCCTGCAACTCAACAATAATCAACAATAATAATTCTCTTTTGATAGTAGGGATAATGGCAGTTGAATGGAGAAATTCCTGTAGGAAGAAACAGTACTTTTATTAGACCAGATTTTTATTAGACCTACTTGAAAAAAATCAGGTTTGGAGTTTGATTTTTTTTTCCTAACTCTAGCTGTTGGTCTAGCCAAGTACTCTGCATTCTTCCCACAATCTTCTCTGTCAAGGCACCTAGATTAGCTGGTGCTTGAACTAGCCCTCTTCAATTTCATGGCTAAAACTCCATTTGACTTCAGTGGTTCAAACCAAAATGCAAAGAACATTTATGATGGTGCTGTACAAAATTAGCTCTTTGAAAGCTGGCATTATCGTGCTACCATTATTAACATTATAATAATCACCAATGCATCCATTAGAAATTACTAGGTGGTTGTTTTTTTCTGGTAAGGTTTTTCTTGGTGCATTGTTGTTTTTTTTTTTTTAACTTCTCTCCATGGGAACTGCTGCTAATAACTTAATATGAAATTGTAATCTCTAGCATCTAAATAAATGATTCTATTATTAGACTCTCTTTTATTTATACCACTAGCACTTTAAAAATAGCTTTGAAATGAATGCAGGAGATCAGGCAGTAAATAATTTCTTTACACACTAAAATCTGTGAATTGTGCCAACAGCTTCAAGGAAAATAAAATAAGGTAAGCTTCCTGTGCTGGAGTTTTATCTTTGCTCATTAAACTTAATTTTTGTAGGATTTGTAAGAGATTGCTAGTTAATGACTGTCTTGGCATGGAAAAATACACTACACTGCACTGCATTTAATATCAAACTATATATCCAAAAGAAGTGTGGCCAGCAGATCAAGAGAGGTGATTCTGCCACTTTGCTCTGGTAAGACCTCAACTTGAGTACTGAGCCCAGCTCTGGTGCCCTCAACACAAGAAGGACGTGGACCTGATGGAGCAGGTCCAGAGGAGGGCCACAAAAATGATCAAGGGCTTGGAACACCTCTGCTATGAGGACAGGCTGAGGGAGCTGGGGTTGTTCAGCCTGGGAAAGAGAAGACTCTGGGGAGACCTAATAGCGGCCTTCCAGTACCTGAAGGGAGCCTACAAGAAGTCTGGAAAGGGGCCATTTACAAAGACATTTAGTGATAGGATAGGCACAGTGGTTTGAATTTAAAGAAGAGCAGATTGGATATTAGGAACAAGTTCTTTACCATGAGTGTGGTGAAACACTGGAACAGGTTGCCCAGTGAGGTAGTTAAGGCCCCATCCTTGGAGATATTCAAGGTCAAGCTCAAGAGGGCTCTGGGCAACCTGATCTGATTGGGGATTGTCCCTGTTCACTGCAGAGGGGATGGACTAGATGACCTTTGGAGGTCCCTTCTGACATAAACCGTTCTATGAGTCTATTTGCACAGTTTTATTGGTAAAGGTATCTCTAATATCTTGTATGCATAATGTGTAAAATTCTATGTAGAAGCACTGACCTAAAGCTAGTTTCAAATTACATTTGAGGTTATATAATTCAAAATTCTCTGTTTGTTGGGCACAGTAGTGACACACTAAAGATATCCATTTTTTTTCCACATTAGGTTTTCTCCTATAAAAAACTTAAAGAATCAAAAATAGAGGAGATTTTAAAGAGTAAGTTAATGTACTACATGCCCTTTTGATATGTTATGGGCAAGATTTTACCTTCTTTCAGATACTTGCTTAGAGTTTTATTTTGCTTTTTTTTTTATAGCACACCAACAAAAATAGTAGCAAGAATCCAATTTGAATGCAAACCTTTTCCCAAAATAAAATGTATCAAATTACTTTCAAAGCATCCAGAAATTCCAAAGACTTGGTCTGATTTCAGGGAGAACAGCATATCTGCCAGTCTGTAACAGAACGTGCACATCCTGTCCAGCCCGAGGCGAACATGCACTGTCTTCAGTTATGATTCTTGCACAAGATGAATAGAAAGTTGAAAGTTTCACAGATGCTCACATATAAGAATGTATATCATGTATGTCATGTATGATTAGGCACATAATCACTGATTCTGGTGAAGCTGCCCTAGTTTATTCTTGGTGAGAAAGAGCTTGATGTCTGTTCCGACTGCTCTCATCTGTTACTGTCAAGTATTTTCTTTTTCATTTTAAGAATGTAATCAATGGATACATTTCCTTCTTTCAAAATAAGATAATGGAAAGTCAGTGGAGAAGAACATAGGCATCCTTTGATAAAAAAGTCAGACATATTTGACACAGTAGGGAAAAGTGTCAGATTAGAGGTAATTTCTATAACGTACTATGACACAGGACCACTGCCTGTGAAAATGCAACATCCAGTACTTACTATTATATCTCCACCTCTTAAAAATTGCACTCGGGGCTGGAAAACCAGCAAGTCACACAGGTAGCAGAGATCACAAATTATATCTATGGTAACCCAATATATTGTGTTACTGGGGGTTTGGTATGGGAACACGAAGCGTAGAGGAATAAACCAGCAATTCCAGTTATAGGCGATTGTCACGAGCATGAGCCACGCTACGTAACGGCGATCTGAAAGACATGACATTGAGGTTAAAGGCATAAAGCTCAAATGCTTTCTTGCTCTTTTAGACATATTTATTCTGCTGCAGCCTCTGGGAATGCTTCTGCCTACCACTCTCCCTTTTTCAATGGCACAGGCTGCTAAAATTATATCACAGAATTTCAGGGGCTGGAAGGGATCTCGGAAGATCATCCAGTCCAACCCCCCTGCCAGAGCAGGGTCACCTACACCAGATTATGCAGGAATGCATCCAGGTGAGTTTTGAATATCTCCAGAGAGGGAGACTCCACAACCTCCCTGGGCAGCCTGTTCCAGTGCTCTGTCACCCTCACAGTGAAATTTTTTTCCCTCATATTTACATGAAACTTCCTATGCCTCATCTTACACCCATTGCCCCTTGTCCTCCCACTGGGCACCACCGAGCAGAGCCTGGCTCCATCCTCTTGGCACTCACACTTTACATATTTATAAACACTGATGAAGTCACCTCTCAGTCTCCTCTTCTCTAAGCTAAAGAGCCCTCAGCTCCCTCAGTCACTCCTCGTATGTAAGATGTTCCATTCCCCTAATCATCCTCCTGGCTCCGTGCTGGACTCTGTCAAGTAGCTTACTGTCTTTCTTTCTATAGGTTGGAACTAGGAGCTATGTGAAGAATTTTCAGAAGGGTAGAAGGATCAGTTTAGGAGTTCATATAGACTTTAATGCAGCTGAAGATATTTGATATATTTTGTATGCTTCTGGTGCATATTATAGGTGGCAAAAGAATCATTTGGCCTAAGTCAATGGGACAAATCCTAGCTCAAGAATTGGAAGACCTGGTTGTGGTTTGTTTACATGCCAGCTTTACGACTGTTGTCACTTTTCATGTCTTCTCCCTGTTTGGAACAAATCTTTGTAGGACAAGATTTATGTGTGTTACTCTTAGTTGCAACCTAGAATGTGGATCTTAGGGTGGTTCAGGGGTGCTCTGTATTACTAAGTCACTTCAATATGCCTTTACCCCTTCTATTGAATAGCATTTGCTCTTACCTGTGTATGAGTCTATGCTTTCTGGTAGCTGCAGATACTCCTTGTATTTTTTCAGTGGAGGTTTTTTGAATTTACAGCACAGCATATCACAGTAGTGATCCTCCTCTGGCTTTGCTTCTGCTTCTTCTTTCTTTTCTTCTTTTTTTTCTTCTTTTGGTGGGGGTGGAGGCTTCTTTTTAGGTGCTAGACACATCGAATGCGGCAAAGGGTGACATTTTAATTAATTACTCAATTCATCAATTACTACAGTGTCCTTGGACAGTGCCCACACTAATGCCATAAAGGACTGACAAGAAATAAGGTAATTAATAATTCAGCATTCATTATTGCAACTGGGCATTTGTCTTTGCAGGATTGTTGCAAATAATCCATACAGCTAGGATGGAGATAAGAAAAGACATCCATGGCATGGGATGATCTCTCCCCTCTCCTGAGACTGGGCACACAGCAGGCAAAACTAATAGGAAATGATGGTTTTGTACATTTGTAAGCTTACAAAAGTCACCCCTTTGAACCAGTTCTTTCATCTTTGGGCTGGACAAATGTGTCCATGCATTTATCCCTTTAATTCTGGTGGCTTTACCTCTGAGTGGTCTTAGCAGTGAACTAGCAAACTGTATCTGTAATGATTTAGGACGTAAATGATTACAAGCTCTACAAAGAGAACAGAAGAGGTAAATGGGCAAGGAAATAAATTTCTAAAAAAGGAATTATTTTATCAGCTGGTATAGTCTGTAATACTGCAGGCACTGGGGTTTTTTTTACAGCTTATTAGAAAACAGACAAGCCATACACATCTTCTACAAATGTCAGAATATAAAATCATCACACTTAATTCTTTGTGAAAAGGAAAAAAAGAATCAAACTTTCCTCTGAAGAGGAAAAATATGTTTCTCTTTTGTATTGTATTTTGTCAATGCTTAATTAATTTCAGATGAGTTTGCTCTATTCAAAGCACGAAGTGAGAGTCCTCAGTGTGTACAGAAGATTGCTGCCATGGCTAAAATTTTATTTCCTTTTACACAGCCACTCTGATCTCAGAGTGACTGCTATCTACTCATAGGATATGTATGATTCTTCACCTGTTTCAAATCCATCTTTATGAATAAACATGTCTAGGAGCTCTTTTACAATATAGAAAACTCCTTTTTTTAAAAGAAAAAGGGATGATTCTAGATACTGTTGTGTTTTGGGTTCCCCCCCCCAAATTCTTCAGTGGTTGGGTTCAAAGGGAGCTCATCCTTAAACACCTAAACTTACTGTATCTACCATGGATACACTGACTCCGGTGGGCACAAACTGATCCATTTCAGTAGGGAAACACACTTAGCAGGTTACACATACTTGAAAGTTTTATCACAGTATTTTCTGTTCCTACAAACTCATTTTCATCTTTAAACTCAACCAATGCACAGCTATTTCTAGAGTTACTTACAAGATGTGGGACTGCCTTCGGGGGAGGACAGCACTGGGTCTTTCAGCTTTTCCTTAAAGGCTGTTGACCTTTCCCGCAGTTTTTTAGCAACCTCTTTGAGATAAGCTTCAGCATTCTCATTGATTTGTAAATCTGAAGGTGCTGGATTCTGTGTGCTTATTGGGAAACAAACCAAAGGAAAAAAAAGACAAAAAAAACCAAAACAAAATGGGGGAGGGGGAAAAAGGCTTAATATACTAGAAAGTAGTGGAAAGAAGTCAGACATTAGGATTGGATCCTTACTGGCCACAGAGCTCATTCACATCATGAATTCACGGTAAGTAGACACCTAAGTTCTTCCTTATGCCAGCAGCAGTCTGCACAATATTTCAAGCAGAGGAGGTTGGGGCACTCTGTGCTCTGCACAGCACATGACACAAGTGTTTTCCCACTGCTGCTCTTCACTAAGTGCTACTGTGGCTATGTAAGGCTTAGAGCTCATGTATTCACTAAGGAGCAAGGCATGCTTTTCACATCTGTGCATAAAAATGTGCTTGTTTTTATACAGAAACATTCTAATGATGTCTGAATGTAACTGAGTTAAAGACTGATGTGCAGGTGAGGGAAAAGAGACTATGCTTAACTCTTTCTAATACTGTGGAAATTGATTTCATCTAGGTTTTATTAGGGGTGTAGGCTAACACAAGGTAGAAAATGCAACTGTTCTAAGTGAAAACAAAACACTGGTGTTTTTGCTGTAGTTTCTTCTGTTTCCATTAGGAGTTTACTCAGGGTCACACTATCACTGGGATAAAATTCTAACAATCACAGCCTTTCATTAAACCTGGAGACCATCTATTTTCAAACACCTGTGAACTCACATGCTGCACTGAAAGGAATGCTTTTAATGAGATCTATTCATGCTGCATAGTCAATTAGAAAATCCAGGTGAGAGTGATTCTTGATCAACTCTTTTGGCTTTATTCATACTTGAAATTTATTCTTCAATTATTTGCTGTTGCCTGCCTATGCAAGCTGGGGCTGGTTTGGTATGTCACCCAGGTGACAGAGGGTCCATGCATGGACCATGGGATATTTCTTTTGTATCCTAGACTAAACTCTTTTCATCTGATGTCACACATTGATGTTAGAGCAGTTTGGAAATGGCTGTGACTGGTGCAGGGCAGCTCAGTGCCTCCTTCCACATAGGTCACAGCTGCAACCACTGTACTGAAGCTACACACAATAAAAGGAGCAGAGCAGAGAACTATTCTTTCTTTCTTAACAGTTTCTCTTCTTTGTCCCAAATATACCTTGGAGATGTCAATCCTATATCAAGGGAAAAGGCAGAAAACAATGAAGCATGCCTGAAATTCCCAGATTCTTGAGAAGACCTTTCCAAAGGTGAGCAGAGGGAAAGTGATATGACAGCACCTTGGGTAGGGAAGAAATGGAAAACACTGGAAAGTGATCTTTGAATAAGCATCATGACTGCTCAAGACCCAAACCTACTTTGAAGTTCCCAAGAGAAGGAGCTGTAGCTAAAAACAGAGAGTGTCAGAGTGGGATGTGGGTAGCTTTTGAGAAGCAGAGTTTTCTGGAGATACAACACGTATCATGGTGCTCAAGGAAGTATAATTTAACAAAGAGAAAATTCTTGAGAAATGGGATGAAATGGAGATGAGCTGCTAAGAAGTAGAAGTCTGGAAGTAGGTGCTTATTATTCCTCTAATTTAGGTCTTCTGTAGTGTCTGTTTCTTAAAACTCACCAGACAGAAGATTAATTGACCAGTTCTGATATACTTTGTAATCTCATCACAGTTCCTTTTATGTCGTGCGTTCCCTGTGCTCAGGCCATCTGCAGTGTAATGAAATCCTTTCTTGTTTAGAGCTAACATGTCACAATTAGTTTTTCAGATTCTATATAAAGACTTTGTAATAACTCTTACTCTTTGCTGTGGCTGTGTTTGCTTAGGGCATTAGCTAACTTACAGCAAAATATTCTTATAACAAGTCTCATGCTCAAGGCCCCTTCTATCTGCTTTCTAGGGATAAGATGTAACTTGCTTGTGATTTTCTTGTTATAATAGCCTTTCCAATAACAGTTAAAGTCTCTTCTATCATAAATTTGGTGCTTTGTCAATGCAATGTAGTCTAAAGGAACCATGTTACTCAGTGTTGATTAGACACTGTGAATTTGTTTGAAGTTATTTGGCCACTCTTGATGAGAAATTGATTTTCCTTGCCGTGCTTGTCATTGGGTTTGCATTGTCTCCTCTCCTATTATTCTCTAGTAATGCTTACTTTAAATTTGCTCTGCTTAATACAGATGGAAGAAGCTCCATGTCACACACTGCTAATTTGAAGGTGCATATTGTATGTGTGCTTTGTGTGGAGATGTATTTTTGAACTGCCTTGGCTAATTCAAACCTGACAAAAACACTCTCAATAAACTTTGTTTCTAACATTAGGTGATGCCAGGATTTGTCTCTAACATGAAATGTTCTTTAAAGGAAATTTCTCTCTGACCTTTGTGCAATATGTTACAATATGCCTAGGTCTATATTCCTTACTATACCATACAGTCCTTTACAGAGGTCTGTTCCCTGCAGAAGTAATAATTCCATGTAGCTGGGGTAATGAAAAAATGGGCATCACTCCTCATGTACTACACATGCAGTTTGTTTTTACCTCAAATGTATTTTGTTTAATAATAGCAACATATGTAATACAATAATAATAATAATGTATGGTTCTTGTGGTTTTGATTTGTAGGTTTTATATATTTTCAACTTGAAGGTTTAAGCTTGTTTGTTTAGTGAATGAAATTACAATCCTTTAACTCTCCCCAGGCCAGAAGGAAAGATTCAGACATTTACAGCACAGTGGAAGAAAATGGCCTTGAAGGAACAGGCCATGAAATTGCTGTGTCCTAAAGGGCAGCTATCAGGAGGAGAGAAAGACTCCCTTTTTACAGAGTAACATGGTAAAGACAAGGAGTAACACATATAAGTTGCTACTGGGGAGATTATGACTGGATGCCAGAATTTTTTTTTCACCATTCAAGCTATTGGGCATTGGAATAAACTCCCAAGAGAGGTGGTGGATTCCCCTACATTAGACAGTTTCAAGGCCCAGCTTGCCAGGGTGCTGGGCTGTCTCATTTAAACTATATTCTTACCCTTTTATGTTGGACTAGATGATCCTTGAGGTCCCTTCCAAACTGGTATTCTGTGAGTCTATGAATCTATGAATTTGTGCTGACAATCCCAGGGTGGGTAATGCTATAGAAACTACTGTCCTCTATCTGTCCCAGATTGCAAGTTTAAGCTCACACATCCTAAATGACCAAGGAATCTAATGTTTCTCTGTAAGAGAGAAACACCTTAGTCTTCTGTTTGGTACAGGAACAGGGATATTATGCTCCTTTTATAGTCATTAGAAGGCTTCTCTGAGGAGGGTTTCAGAAAGGCTAAGATAGGTTTCTACTCTGAATTGCCTGTCAAAGGTGCCTATCCTTCTCTTTTACCCATGCAGGAAGCTGATGGAGTTTTTAGTGAGCTTCAATATTTCCTTTAATGACTTTGGTACAAAATGTAGTAGTGTACTAATGATATTTGACAGCACATTGAATTTGGAACATTTAAAAAGTAGGACTGGTTCCTATCCAGGTGTGAGTAGCTGAATAAGAATTTTTTAGCTGATATATGCTCCAGGAAGCATTAATTCAACTAGCAAGGGTAAAAATAAAAGGAAAAGAAGTGAAAACATAGATTCAGCTGGTGTGGCATCCGAAGTTGTACCACTATTGTGAGCCCTGACAGAATTTCACAATATATTGAACTTCATGCCATGTATTATAGTTGGTGCACCCAAGTTTGTTACAATCTTGCTTTTGTTAGAAGTAAACTCCTATACAGCTGCCTGTGTAGGAACTCAGTTCATTTAGCTCTTCCCATATCATGAAGAAATGTGATAAGAAAGGCCCGTTCCTCTGAGATGACTTCCAATTACCGTTATCTAAGACCATCTTTACTCTTCCTGCAGGCTCCTACCAGACTATTTGGTGAACTCAAAACACAAAATGGGCATGTTCCCTGCAGACCACAGATCATCACACACCTCCTCCAGAGTATCATTTGTCCAGGGCAACCAATAAGACTGGGGATGCCAGACTTCTTTGACTTCTCATTGCTCTCTGCCTATGTCTGTTTCTTCCTTTCTCCTCTCGTGCTGCACAACACAGGAAGTTTTCGTTTTAAGTAGCTAATGTTTGGAAAATGAGTAGATAATCAGAGACACTATGCTTTAAAAAATCTGTTGGACAAGAGTAATTACAGGCACAAATACTGAACTCTTGTGATGAAGTAATAATCAGTTTTCCTTTGCTAAACAATACTAAGCATTCTATCTTAGATTTATGTGTCTTAGGTTTATGAAGAAAGACCCAGATGTATTGGTATTTAATTCATACTAATTCACAGTGTTTCTGTTCACATTTAGTCTTATTAAAATGCTATTCCTTAGCTCAAGTACCTCTTTTCCCTACATCTTCTCCACCAAATTTACAGACAACAATCTTTATAGACAACAATCATATTGCCTCTCAAATCTATATTGCAAGCCTTTTAAAGCCATGTTTCCAGCAACCTTGATTATTCTAAGAGGATTTATATAGTTTTCTATGTGTGGAGTGGTCAGAATAATTCCCACCATTGGCTTATACACCGTTATCATCCTTCAAAGGCAATATCAGATGCATTCTATGGTTATGTTTGCACCATTTCTTTTTATAGCCAGATTACAGTATGGCTCACATGCCTCATAACTGCTCTCAACTAAAACTCAGCCCTGTATCCTCTTGTTATCTGCAACTGATGATCCCACCATTTACAAGGTAAATTCTTACGATGTTTTTCAAAATGTATCCCTGCATTATGTAGTGTGTTTGACAAATGTCTGGTGTAAATGTAGTTTAAATGGAAATGCAATTAAAAAATAAATATTTCATATTAGACACAAGTGTAAACACAAGTGTACCTGCCACAATTTTCATTGCTTTCCTTTTTTTCCCCCTGAAAATTGGTTCAAAAGATCATACTAGGGATAAAATTATCATTTCTTCCTTCACAAGAAAACCCCATCATTGAAAAGTGTTAGGTCAATGGAGGACTTCAACAAAATGCTTTTACAGAAATAAGTCAGTGGCAAAGTATGACAAACTAAGCCCTTTCTTTCTTACATATTCTAAGAAAAAATAAAAATCAGCCACTTAGAATTTAATATAAATAAATATCTAATGTAAGATCATGTCAGGAAAGACAAACAAAACCAGCAGCATTTCCGTCTCAGCATAACGACATTCCTGTCCCTTTGCTTCTTTGTTTGGTTTTCAAGGAAAAACTTCTGAATTTGCTACATTTTAAACTTCAGGCTACTTATTTGATTGTCGTGCAGAGTGAGTGCCTTCAAACAGCAGAGTGGCTGCCTCCTGCAAAATGGATAGAACCTGAAGGCTGCAGGAAAATCCATCTCGGCAATGACCACAGCAAGTTTAATCCATTCCGGTACCGGCAGCGCACCGTCACTTTCCTATTTAATTTGCAGGTTCTCAGTTTAACCATTGCAGAAATTCACATCCAAGCACTAAAAGTGATGAGCTCTGAAAGAAAGACCTAAGTAGAAGGAATATAAGCGCTAAGAGAAGTACTTGGGTGGGTTTTTTTACATACATTAATGTCTTTTCAGCCAGGGTTACAAATGTACTGGATATGCTCCATCTGTTTACAATTTCAAATACCACACTAATGAGCTGGAAACAACTAAGAAAAGTGTTAGCCTCTTTATAAAATGTACTCATAACCATGTTTATACTGTTTCTTTTCTGAACTGTCCACCACTGGCCTTGTGTATCTGAAATCAATTACAGTTTAGGGCCACAGGTGTCATGTTTATGGGTCCCTAGCATTACTACAGCAGTCAAGGATTTCTGGAGGCTCTGCAGAAGGCTGATACTGGGTCTGTTTCACCAGTATGCTGAGATTCTGCTCTTTTAACAGGACATAGTTTCTCTGAGTTGTCTGCTTAGTGAATTGATGTGCTGCAACTAGAGAATGGCAAGTGTTAATAAGCATGGTAATTTCCTTGGTTGAGGTAATTGGGTTAAATGAAATGCATTACTCACTAAGAGCATCCTACCAGTAGGAGTTCTCTTGATTAACTTGGCTATGCACCACACAGCAAATTGGATCTTAATATCTTTTTTTTTTTTGGTTAGCCAGATTAGAAGGGGCTGGGGGGAAGGTTCATTATGAACCTGGGAAGGGCTGGTATAGCCTAGCATGTAATAGCAATCTGCCTATGAAAAAGGCAAGATAGGATCACAAAACTTTATCATTCTGAACCACCTGCATTCCTATGGCAGTTGGCTGTGTTTCTGCATTTGCAAAAGCAGAATCAGGAGAATATGTTTACTAGGCAGGAATATTAAACATCCTTTCATAATTTTTTTTTCCTAATTTTTTTTTTGTTTCATAAAATTTTATTGATTTTATATGAACATATATTTTTCACAATGTCTAGATTCCAAACATAAACCAGCATGTGTATGATCTTGACCTGAAATCTGAAAGCACCCTGGCTACCCACTGTTACTTTTTTCTTTAGCTACTTCTTGAGAAGTAGCCTGCAAGTATGGTTTGTCATTTTGCACAGCATTTTTGCAGAGTTCATGATCCCTCACTGAGGTTTCAGAGTACTGCCTCAGTATAAATAGTACATTGTAATCACCTTGATAATCTGGGAAGATGAAACACAACTTCAGCCAGGTTTAAAGGCTTTTAAAAGGCACATAGGAGAGAAGAGGTTATGGAAGTGCTTTGTATCCCTCCATTTTCTCTGATCTATGCTTTGTTTACCTGTCTTCCACACTCTACCTTTTCTAGGACTTTTTTGTCGCTTCCTCTGATGCCAGGCATCCACTATTACTTCTTCCTTAGGCATCTGTCTGTCCTCTACTCTTACATGCCAAATAATTTATACAGGCCCACTCTTCATCAGCAACAACCCGGCACTGACTCTCTGTTGGTTCCCAGACTTCCGTGTAGGGTCATACAGAGGTCTCATTTGCTTCTCCTATGTCACCTTTGTGATGATCTAAATCACATCTGTTCAATTTTTATTATTTTGGTTGCTGTTAGAATTTTTATGCCAAACAGAACCCTCACAAGACATGCTGTCATTTTCTCTTAGGTACAAATGGCTATAGTCCTCTGTAGAGGTCTGGAGACCTTTTCTGCAGGTAGATGGTGGATGTAGTGTTTGACCCATCTGAGTGGCAGATGGGACCTGATATGGGTCCCACTGATTCTGACCCACACCTGCAGCCTGACATCCCATCTGGCTGAGCCCATCCCTGTCTGGCTGTCTTGGGACTGTACTGATCCCAGTTCCCCTCACTGGGCACTGACTGGTTGACTGCCTTCCCATCCTGGCCCTGGACCTGCCTTGTCACACAGACTTGACTGGTGATGTGGTCTCTGGGTTGGCCTTGGCTGCTACAACTAGGCTCAGGGCTGACCCCAGGCCCTGGCTGGGATGCCATTGCCCTTCCCACCATAACAACAGCTCCCTGTCCCTCAGGCAAGTGATGGTCCTTGCAGCTTGTTGGTAATGTGCTGCATTTGCTGAAGTCCTGGGCAGTACCTCATGTGAAATGCTTGCACCATGTTTGAAAAAGTGCAGGACTGTGCTCACACAGATATGTTTTTATGAATCTTCTCCAACAGAAAGAAACCTTGCTATATTATAATGGCTGCAATGATGTTTGTGGGTTTTTTTTTTTGTGTGTGCTGGTTACCTTTTAATAAGACTCCACTGTCTTCCATTAGAGTGAAAATTAGCTCCTGAATGTTGTTCTGTTCCCTCATTTCTTGCTGTGAAATACATTGTAGTCTTACCCCTTCCCTCCAGAAATTATTATTGCTTGGCAAATAGCTATTCATGGAAATTGCCTATAATTTTCTTACATTATCATTAAGGATGGAGGGGAGAAACAATATATTGGCAGACAGGGCTGACTTGTGTGCAATCCTATCTAAGTCATTAGGAAACAGACACTAAAGTTTTGGTCACTCGGTTGTAATTCAGTGCCTTGGCACTGCCATTCTTGTATCTCCTCTTTCAGAGGTAGTGTTCAGGTGGCTGAGAGCAGTGCTAAATTTGTTGTGCATTTAGCAGGATTTCCAACCTGAGCTACTCTGTGACTTTTCAATATCTTTGTCAGTGACATAGATGGTAGGATCAAATACTGCCTCAGCATGTTTGCATATGACACCAAGCTGAGTTGTGCAGCTGACATGCCTGAGGAACTTGATACTATGGATAAGGACAAGCTTAAGATGTGTGCCCATATGGACCTTATATGGTTCAACAAGATCAAGTGCAAAGTCTTGCACCTGCTACTTGGCAATTTTCCCCTGCAACCCCAACCACTCCAACGCCCATATCAATGCAGGCTGAGGGATGGAAGGATTGAGAGCAGCCCTGCAGAGAAAGGTTCTAGTGGATGAAGAGATGGATATGAGCTGACAATGGGCACTCACAGCTCAGAAAGCCAACCATATCCTGGGCTGCATCAAAATAATTGTGGCCAGCAGATTGAAGGAGTTGGTTCTGCTTCTCTGCTCCTCTCTAGTAAGACCCCACCTGGAGTACTGCCTTCAGCTCTAGAGTCCTCAGCACGGGTGTGGCATACATAGTGCCTTGACATAAACACTACAGTATGGCAGACACCTGACAAAACACCCAGGCTTGCTAAAGGCTGATAAAAGATCAGCTGGGTACCTCCCAGACAATTGGTGCCTCCTGGTCTAGGCTCTTATCCTGATTTTGTGTGGGCTTGGCCCTCCAGCTGATTAGAATTGACCACAGAGTACTTTTGACTTAGGGCATAAAAGGAGTCCTGCTGCAAAGGTTTTTCTCAAAGCAAGCAGTGTTGTAGTCTGGTTTTCTCCCCTAAGATTAGGATGCTATCTAAGGATACTTCTGCAGACTGAGTCCTCACACCTGCTTTGGTGAGTGCATACTTTGGGTACCGTTGAGTGGGAAGTTTCCACTTTATGAGTGACCGTGCTCACATTTTGGTTTATTTTTCTTGGAAGAGTATGTGTTGAAGCCCAGGGTTAAAGCTGTGTGGTAGTATATTACTGACATGTTTCTGAATTTGTAATTTTGTTGTGTCAGAAGGAGCGCTGAGTAGTTTTGGTTACAATAGAACCACACTTTTGGGTAGCTGTTGCTGTCTTTTGGGGGCATGTCTGCAATAGGGAGAAAGATGAGGACCTATTGGAGCAGGATAAAATGAGGACCAGAAAAATGATCAGAGTTGGACATCTCTCCTATGAGGAAGGGCTGAGAGACTAGGGGTTGTTCAGCCTGGAGTAGAGAAGGCTTTTGAAGACCTTATTGTGACCATTCAGTGTTTAAAAGAGTCTTATAAGAAAGATGGGACCAAACTTTTTAGCAGGCCTTGTTGCAATAGGACAAAGGATAGTGTCCAAAGGGTAAACTAGGAAAGCAGATTCAGCCTAGGTATAAGGAAGAAATTTTTTGTCATGAAGATGGTGGAACAGGTTGCCTGGAGGAGCAGTAGATGCCCCATCCCTGGAAACAATCAAGGTCACGCTGGATGGGTCTTTGAGCAACCTGATGTGGTAGAAGATGTCCTTGTTTATTGGAAGAAAGTTGGACTAGATGACTCTTAAGGATCCCTTCCTGGCCAAATGGTTATATCAATCTATGAATCTATGCTTTTCCAATGAATGGAGACTATTCCAAGATTACTGGTTTTGGACTTGATGTTTATTTCTGTTTTAGCAAAATACTCACCAAAGTCTTTTTCAAAGGTTGAATAACTTTATATTCTCCTGAATGAATGTTACTGTTGAATTTATTTGTCTCTTTTCAGGAAGAGACAGACCTAGTCCTCTGGTTGCAGAGACTAATGCTGATTTAATGGTGTAGTTCAGCAAGAGAAATGTGCAGGGTAAAAAGCTCTTAAGTCAGAATGATGTGACAAACATTGTAGCTTTTCAGGGCAGTGTCCTGGGGCTTACTGGTTTGGTAAAGTAGAATAACAATAGCTGATCAGCCTCATGGTTTACAATTAGTATGTAAGTATAGCTGAGCAAATATTTTCCCTTGTTCTTGGAATTTACAGTGGTGCATGCAACAAACTAGCAAACCCACATACTAAAGGAATACTTCATATATATGGTTGCCTTGGAACTGAAATAAATCTCTTCAGCTCCTTGCAGGACAGGGGGGACTTTTAAGTAACTGATATGTGGCATACAGAAATGTTATGGCAAGAAAAAAACTTGGATTTTTATTATTTCTTTTCTTTTTAGTTGAATTTACTCACTCAGTGTTTTGTTTCCCATCATTGAGCTGACCCTGCTTCTCTTCATTTGTCTTAGCTGGTTCAGTTGCTTTTTCAGTGTTTGAAGGCTCAGGTGCTTTTGCTGGTACTGTATCTGGGGGGAAAAAAAGTTTTGGTTTCTGAATACCACTTTTAAAAGAATTGTGATAATACTTCTGAAAGAATCACAACATGGGTGTCATTATTTCTTCAGCAGGCAAGCACTACACAACACTGACTCTGGGACCCGTCCCTGGAATTATTTCCTGCATAAATCTGTTTCAGTGCCAGCTCTATAGAGCATGTTTATGATGAGGGTCCCCTACAGAATATGTAATTTTTCTGTGGTTTTTAAACTAGATTCATCTATCCAGCTCCACAATGGTTAGTACAGAGCTCATCTATTAAGAACACACACTAAGTTTCTTCAGCTGACTTTCACACTTTTACTGGATAGAGAATTGATTACTGGACCAGAAGAGTATTTCCAGCATCTTTTTCTTAGTATTTAGATGAAGAAGTGAAAAAGCACTGTATGAGCCCTGCTCTGGAGGAAATGATTTCTTAAATAGGATCTAAGACAAGACCTAGACAGAGGTATTTGTGAATGCCAGAAATACTCAAGCCAGAGTCAGACAAGGAACTGAAGAAAAGGTGAATAAATTGATGTTCCCAAATGTGCTGGTCAAAACCTGAGTTTTCACTTTGCAAGTTTAGGATGTAATTCTCTAACAGTCTCTTGTAGAAACATGCTATTGGGTGTGGAGAGAAGTGTGCAGGATTTGGACTGGTCTGGGAAAATTTTCATGAGGAATTTCATTTAAAATTCTGACAGTCACTTGGATTTATGGCTCAAATTGATAACAGTATCTTGATCGCTTCATGCAAAGGCAGATTGTCTTTTTGCTGCATTGAGTATTGCAGTACCATCCTGAGGAAAAGTCTGCTGAGAATACAACACTAGGGAATGCTTCATTTTACCAGAAGATCTGCCAGGGAATAGTCCAAGTGCGGAATAGCACGCATTCAGGAAAGTGAGGACTCCAAAGAGGGCTGTTGCTGTTCCTGGCCCCAGGAAGGTTCAGAAAAGCTGGAAGCATTTCTTACCATTTGGTTACAAGAGTTCAAAATGCTTTTCTGATAGTTCCTGTCAAAAAGACTTTTATATGAAGGAGGAATTTTAAAATGGGTTCAGGCTTCTAGCACAGTGAATACATTCACACAGGGAATAATTTTTCCTAGGAATTTCATCCTCTGTAAGAAAATAGCAGAAGAGCTGCAGTTACAGAAAATAAGGGAGTTTTGGTCCTATATACTGACTATTTTGTGGGTATTGCTACTGAATCCTAACCTGTTCAAATTCTATTTAAGTCTTACCCCAGTGGATCTTTACCAGTGATGCTACTGACTGTGCTTTCCTTGGCATGCAATCCTCTTGTGGGGACAGAAAAAGGGTGCACCAGCCAAAAATACCAACTCTTGTTGCAGTTTCTACTGTTTTCTTAATCTATAGTTCCCCCTGCCCTGATTGCCATGTACTCAAGAGTGACAGCAAGGTTAATCTCAACATTTCTGTAATTATCTCACTTGGGGAAATCTCTTTTTATAATAATTGCCCCTGGTTACATTTATGCTAGCAGAGAATGCAACCTGATAGGAATAATCAAAACAGTGAAATGGTGCTGAAGGCAACGGGATTTCAAGCCAAGTCTATTGTGATGCTCTGAAGTGAATGATTATCAGCAGTGTAAGTAAAATAGATTGACTCAGTGTGTTAATTCTGGCTTAGTTTTATAGTAAAGAAATCCAGTCATCTATTCCTAGAGGTTTTTTGTGGGGGGAAAAAAAAAAAAGAAACAGAGCACAGTAGGGGACAATCAGATTTGTTTCACAAGGACATTCTTCATCTGAAATAAAATGCCAGTGCAGAAAACCTGTCTGTGGAGTGCAAATGTGTATGGGAAGGGAAGACCACAAAGTACCAAAATAAGGTACTTGCACATGAGCATCCCCTTGCAGAAGGATAATGGCTTCTCAGCCTGCTAGATACTCTCAAGGTATTCAACCTGAGGTCTGAACCCACATCAACCATTGAATGGTGACTGGACACAGACTGATGGAAAACATTGTAATCCTGTGAATATTCCAAACCTTTGTAAGTTTTTAGAGTTCCTAAATCTCCATGACCAGCACAGGGCTCATTTCCATTAGGTTGCTGTGGCCTAGCACCACTTCCAACTGTGTGTCAAGTCGTCATAGAGACTGAGGTGCTGAGCTGCTTGTCTGCTGTTCAGAACAAAAGAAGAGATTGCTTGAGCAAACAGGGTCTTTTTTTCCTATCTGACCCTTACTTATGTTCATTTGAACAGCAGTAGGAAGTCTGGGGACAGGAAAGAAAGCACTTTGTGCTGTGAAGACCACCAGCCTTACTGGTTATTCAGCAGGAAGAGGTGCACCTCTGGGGTGGTTGGACAATCTGAAGGGACTTTCTTCCAGGAACCAATAAAAGTGTCTCTGAGTGACTAGGCTGGCTTTAAAGTTCTGTTTCTTGGATCAGTTATTTCCATGTACACATTCCACAGCCATCATAATTGCCCTTCAGCATCACAAATGTACCATCCTTGTTGCAAAAAAAGCCAAGTGGATTAGTTTTTAAACATAGTGATGTCAATCAATTTCAGGAGCTATCTAGTGGCAGTTAAATCTATTCCTGTGTACAGAACAGGAAAAATGTCTTTTGCTTTGCCATGCTTCAGAAAGCAAAGACTTCCCTAGAATTCCCAGCCAGCTCCATGGCCTTGTACTAACAGGGCTGACCAGTACCTTATCTCTGCTTCCCCTCCTATTCTGGACTGGTTTCATATATGTCACAGTAGACCTTTTAAAGGTCAGTTACTTACAGCCCTTATATGAAAAGCAAATATTTCCCTGGGCTTTTGGTTGTATAAGAGCACATTTATTGCAGCTACGCTCATCTCAATCTAAATCTTCAGTGGCTAACAAAAGTGTTATAAAGTTTATTTTCTGGGTAAGGAAAGATTTGTATGGAGAAGCTGGGTTTGTTTTCCTAGCATTTAGCCCTGTCACTCATGTGAGAAATGAAGATCTGCAAGGAATTTAAAAGACTTCACATCAGCAGGAGTGGAAGCAAGCTCATTAAACATATTCAAGTTCTTGGTAAGCTTTAAAAAATACTTTTTTATGGTAATAATAGCTGCCTGTTGACTGAGTACCAGTGAAGAGTATAAAGGATAAGACAGGGAATAAGAATATTAAAGTCTGTCTGCATTGACAGGTTTGGCTCACTGAGCTGCAGCACATTATCAAAATGCTAATACTTGATCTGTGTTTTTGAAACACAAACCACTTATTTAACCCTGGGTTTTCATGTTCTAGGGGACAAGTTTTCTTAAGCAGCTTAAGAGTCAGATTCCTAAGAGGCCAAAAGCAAGTTTCAGCAGCAAAATGTCATGTTTAATGCAAATATGTCTTTTCAGGTGCTTTTAACTCAGTGGTAGCCCAGGTAGAATTAGTTGGCCACTAATTAGCAGAGGTTTCCCAGCAATAGGAGTTTGGCACACTCAATATACTTCTATTTATAGGAGGTGAGAGTGCCCATCTTCTGTGTAAAGCCAGTGATCAAAGCATTCCTCTGGGAAGAGGCTATTTTGTCTCTGGGCCTTGTTTATTTGCAATATGGTCAGCACCTATTGTGAGGATTTTCCCTTTCCTAAAATATTCAGGATTTTGATAGCGCAAATGCCCACTGACATCAAAGTTCTTCATTCCTCCTCCAAGTTTAGTATTTCAATTAACTGCTAGGTTAGTTCCAGGCTCCATGTTGTACTCTATCTTCTCAGACCACACATTTTTGCATTCTTTTCTGCATGATCACCTAGCAATTAGGAAGGTCACAGAATTTCCTCTTACATCTCTCTAGTCTAGACTTTCTGTGGGTGGTTGGAAAACCTAATGAAATGTGAGATGAGTTTGAGCTCCCTTTCTATGAAATTGTAGGTAAAGTAGATAGGCTGATGAGGGAAAGGTGGCAGCTATCAGCATCTTCTGCTTTTATATTTTGGACCTTTTAGTGGGGAAAGTGAATGTTCCTAAACAAAAGTGTGGTCACTGGTGGCAAGTTTGTAGTGAACTGAAGTTACCTTTGAGCATCCCCTCCTTTGAGGTGCTATATATTTGGAGATTATTAAAATAGTTTGTTGCTTGGTTTTGTGAAATTTTGTGATCCTCCTCTGTAAAAAGCACTTCAATCTCAGGTGCTAGAGAATGGCACTTCCATTTAATCTGACAGCATGTAAATCACCTTTCATATTCTCTGTGCTCTTTCCAAAGCACCTAGGCACTGGACAGGCTAAATATCACTGAAAAGTAACATGGTGGACTCCCAGGTGGGAACTTCAGCCTAGTTTCTGACCAAGAGATGCAATTGTAGGTAGTTTTAGTCTAGCTTTCTCCTTCAGGTCCTATCAAGAACAAAGTGATGACAATATGGACTTTAGTAAAACCTGTAAAACTATGTCCATGAATCCAGCAAAAATCTTTGAGATGACTGTTGATTTAGTAGAAGTAGGAAGAACAAAACCCAGAATATTGGAATGGGGCTAGTTTCTAGTGAGGGAAAAGTGGGAAGGGGATGAGGCCAAACTTCAGAAGGGTAGTTATTGAATGTAGTGCTGAGATTATTTAGAGAAAGAAAAAGGCATGGCAGGAGATGAGTTTGAAATTACCATATTGGCAGGATCTTCTAGAAGGATGAAAGAAATTGTAATATGGGTAATAGCAATGTGGATACCAGGTAGCAGGTGGGTGTTGATGTGGCCTTCTAAATAGTATAACAATCAAAAGAGCTGCTGAACAGTGCCTAGAGAAAAACAAGCATTTTTATAGCCAGGCAGGTATGAAAAGTGGTAAGTATGCAAAGAAACTTTAGCAATTGGATAAACATATGTTCTCTATGATATTGTGCAGCTGAATCACACTTTACATGAAGGAATGCAGGGAATAAATTAAAAGATTAATCCATTATGCAGCAAACTAAGCACAGAGAATTGATTAGAGAATGAACTAATTATGCAGCAAACAGAGCAAGTTAATGAGAGAGGGCAACTGAGGAAGTGGAGGTGAAGCAATGGGTAGCCAACAAAAATGCCAGAACCAAATGTTGCTGAGCAGTGCAAGTTGCCTAGTTTTAACCAAAGGGGCTCCAACTATGCTTCCTGATGAGTTTTCATCTGTGCTGAGAATGACATGCTGCCTTGGGAGGTGCTAGGAGAAAGGGAGAAGGAAGTGGCTCGATTTGGCCATATGGGGCTGAAAATAAGCTATGTACTGTCTGCTGGTTTGTTTTTCAGGACTATAGAGCTGCAAAATGGGACTATGATTAGAGGCTTTACAGGTCTATTTTATTCTGGTTATTCCAAAGAAAATAATGAGAAATCTTGGAAATGTTTTTTTTTCTAACTAGTTTCTGACTTCATTTCAGTACTAGAATCATAAGATGGTAGGGGTTGGAATGAACCTCTGGAGATCCAACCCACCTGCTAAAGCAGGATCACCTAGGGCAGGTCACACAGGAACACATGCAGCAGGTTTTGAAAGTCTCTAAACAAGGAGTTCACCACCTCTCTGGGCAGCCTGTTCCAGTACTTCATCACCCTCATAGTAAGAAGTTTTTCCTTATGTTGAGGTGGGACTTCCTGTGTTCCAGGATTTCCCTTAACTAGTGTTGGTTGAGCCCTGGCTGTGCTTCTAATAATTTTCTCTGAATGTATGTGCACTGCAAAATGCTTTCTTTGGTCTCTTGTTCTTTGGTTATCCACAGATGTTCTTATTTTCTTCTTCTAGCAGCTGTCCACATGATTTGAGATCAGATGGAAACATCACCAGGTTTTGCAGGATTCTTTATCTAGACTTTCCTGTGGACTGCTTGAGAACAGCTTCACTTTTTCTGCTCAGAGATTATGGGCCCTTTCCTTAGCTTGCATGGTGATGGCTTGCATACAGGGTGCTGGAACTTATTGGCATTTTCTGCCTGTGGAAGTTCTCTGGTTTGGTGGCTTGGTTAGCTGCTGTCTATCTCATATCCATATGGAAAAGCAGACTTTCTTGTGCCTGTTTGAAAATAAAACTTGAAGCACCTTCCGGAAAACTTCATATTACAAAACACCCAATCAACCAGTGTAGCTTAGGGTGTAATACTTTTCTAAAGTAATTGATGAGGTTGGTACTTCTATACTACTTCTATTTATTTTATATTTTACAAGGGGGGAAAAAAAAAACCTTTAGAGGCTTAGTATCCCAAAACAGACTAAAATTACATTAATATGTAAAATTAGATCAGATTTTGGATGGAAACCACACAATTTTTGACAATAACTTCACTTTCTCATGGGATAGCAGCTGTGATTTAATGTTGCTAAAAAGCCATGAAACAGCAGATTTGGTATTTTTTCCATTGTTGGCTTATTACTACAGAAGGGATTATGTGTTTGAAAGCTTGTTGCCTTTTGTTTTTATTGGATAGTGCTCGTATTTCTGTAAGAAATAATTAGCTTGGCCTCAATGAGAATTTGGAGTTCTTAATTTCTTCTGTAACTGCAAAACAAGATCAGAGTTTGGAAGAAGAGCAATTTTATTCACAGACTTATATACTGTGCATATGAGGGGTGACCTTATTGCTCTCTACAACTACCTGAAGGGAGGTTGTAGCCAGGCGGAGGTTGGTCTCTTCTCCCAGGCAGCCAGTACCAGAACAAGAGGACACAGTCTCAGGCTGCGCCAGGGCAGGTTTAGACTGGATGTTAGGAAGAAGTTCTATACTGAGAGAGTGATTGCCCACTGGAATCAGCTGCCTGTGGAAGTGGTGGAGTCACCTTCATTGGAGGTGCTCAGGAAGAGGCTTGATGGGGTGCTTGGTGCCAGGGTTTAGTTTTTTAGTTGTTTAGGTGGGTTGTATTGTACTCTATTGTACTCTATTGTACTCTATTGTACTCTATTGTACTCTATTGTACTCTATTGTACTCTATTGTACTCTATTGTACTCTATTGTACTCTATTGTACTCTATTGTACTCTATTGTACTCTATTGTACTCTATTGTACTCTATTGTACTCTATTGTACTCTATTGTACTCTATTGTACTCTATTGTACTCTATTGTACTCTATTGTACTCTATTGTACTCTATTGTACTCTATTGTACTCTATTGTACTCTATTGTACTCTATTGTACTCTATTGTACTCTATTGTACTCTATTGTACTCTATTGTACTCTATTGTACTCTATTGTACTCTATTGTACTCTATTGTACTCTATTGTACTCTATTGTACTCTATTGTACTCTATTGTACTCTATTGTACTCTATTGTACTCTATTGTACTCTATTGTACTCTATTGTACTCTATTGTACTCTATTGTACTCTATTGTACTCTATTGTACTCTATTGTACTCTATTTAGGTGGGTTGGATTGGTTGATGGGTTGGACGTGATGATCTTGAAGGTCTCTTCCAACCTGTTGTGTTGTATTGTATTGTATTGTATTGGAATACTCATAGCTTATTACTGACCTTGCTGCTTTGATGCTGGTTCTGCTTTGCTATTGGCTTCTGCCTTCTGTGGTTCATCCGTGTTTTTATTTTCACCCTTAAAAAGAATTGAATAGGATTAGAAACTGTCTGCTTGCTGCTGAAAATAAGCATGGCTCAATGTCTGCTCTGCAACATTCTTCTAGGAGTTTGATTAATCATGTTGATTCACACCAAGCTTTGTTTCTGGATGTTCTCTTTGTGTTTTTGGACAAGACTTTCTAGATAGGCTGACAAAAAGACTTAGATACCGAAATAAAGCACGGATGTGTTCATCTGCTGTGCAAACACAGTTACTTAGCCTGGAGTTCTGCTGCTGTGTGTTTGCAGAGTCTCCCTCATGTTGTCAGGGGTGACTTGTTCAGTGCTGCCACTCACAAGCCAGTCTGCATTTCTGATTTAGTCCTGTCTAGACCTTCCGCTGGGCTTATTGACCTGTTATGTTTTGAGCTACCTTAACCAGGGCGACAAATCTTAGTCTACAAAATACAGAGGCAGTGTCAACTTTCTCTGCAAAAAATGAACTCCTGCTGGCTTAGCTTCAGTAACCAATGTGTCACGTACCTGTACTTTGATTTGTCTTGGCTTTGACAGTGACCCTTGGAGGAGGGAGCACTAAGTGCATGGGAAGCTTTAGGTGCACAATACTGTGTAGCAGCATAGTGCTTAGCAAGCTCATGACCATTTGTTATCCCAGAGACAATGTCCCTGCCTGGTGTTTAACATGCTGATTAGCAGGGAAAGATAATGGTATAAGCATATAGAAAATTATTTCTGATAAGGAGATTTCAGGTCTTCATGCATACTTCCTTCTCTCTTTATTTTTTGCCTTGAATTTGAGATTAATTTGGGGTTTGCCTTTTTCTTAATGTATTTTTTTCCTGTCTGCTTTTATTCAGAGAATTTCACACTTGTTTTCTAAGGCATATATAGATAATAATAAAAATATACATTAAAAGAGATGCACACAATAGCATAGAATCAGAATTATCTGTGTGTGTATACATAAATGAAAACTTTAAGCCAAATCAATCTTTGAATGCTAGAGGAACTTGCATGTTATTTTATTTAAGGTTGTTTTCGTTGTTTCCAGCTTCCCTCTTTGGGCTCCTCTATTTAAGGAGGACATTGAGATACTTGAACGTGTCCAGAGAAGGCAATGAGGCTGGTGAGAGGTCTAGAGCACAAGCCCTATGAGGAGAGGTTGAGGGACCTGGGGTTGTATAGCCTGGAGAAGAAGAGGCACAGGGGAGACCTTCTTGCTCTCTACAACTACCTGAAAGGAGGTTGTAGACAGGTGGGGATTGGTCTCTTCTAGGTAACCAGCACCAGAACAAGAGGGCACAGTCTCAAGCTGCACCAGGGGAAGTTTAGGCTCAAGGTGAGGAGAAGGTTCTTTGCAGAAAGAGTAACTGGCCAGTGGAATGTGCTGCCCAGGGAGGTGGTGGAGTCACTGTCCGTGGAGGTGTTAGGGGGGAAAAAAGAGGGATTGGATGTGGTACTTGAAGCCATGGTTTAGTTGTCAGGAGGTGTTAGGTATTAGGTTGGACTTGATCTCTGAGGTCTTTTCCAACCTGGTTGATTCTGTGATTTTGTAATAACCTAAGAACATTAATGGGAGCATAGCACTCTGTGGTTACCAGATAGATTTCTTTGCTCATTAGATGGTATCTCCTTATAAGCAGAATGTATCTTTAATTCTTGACCCATTCCCCTGCCCCTCATATTAACCCTCACTACCATCAGCTCCTACTGTTATAGAATGATCTGAATGTTGTGCTGCTATATGGAACTCTGCTGAAAAGTGTAATCCATGTCTCCAGGCAAATCAGATGTATTTTTCATAGAGCAGTTTGCCAAGCGAGTTATCAAGCTGTGTTGAAGTCACCTGTTGAGTTTCAGGATGTATCCTGTGTTGTTGTTTGTTGTTTTTTTAAGACAATGTTTTATTGACCAGAGAAAACTGATGTGCAGAATTTTGAAGAAAAATGAACAGTCCTTTGCCTGCAGACCTGCAGTATATGAATTTATTGATCACATAAATGTTGGCCATTTTGTATGGATAGAAGCGTGGATGTGTCTGTTCATCAATGATTTATTCTTTTGCACATCAACAAATCGAATCTGACTTACAGTTATGCTGAATTTCAACAATACCAGTTCTTGAGGTTATACAAACTTCAGCTGAAAAATGTTGCAGAAAACATTTGTAAGACTGAAAAATGTTTTTATCAGCTTTATTGAAAACGGTAACATTTATGGAACTTTTGTACATGTAAATCGAGGCTCCTGAAAGTTCAGTTAGTCTCTGTGTATGCTTGAGCGCTGTAAAAGGGCTAAAAGACACTGCTTAGTTAATTTTAAGGGTAGAATTTCAATTGTTTCATTAAGCATGAATTGAGATTAAGAGATCAGGCTGATACTAAAGAATGAACTTGTTTCACCTGTCTAATTAATTGGCAACGATTTAGAGCTTCACCCTTTGGTCTTTTAAAGTTTTGCTATTGTTAAGCTGGACAAAACTAGGAGACTTTCTAGGACATTATTGGGAAGAGATAAACATTCAAGGTGGTAAGTGAAGGAGTATCTATCCTTCTGTCTCATTTAAAAACAGAATAGAATTAACCAGGTTTGAAAAGACCCATGAGATCAAGTCCAACCTATCATCCAGCACTATCTAATCAACTAAACCATGGCACCAAGCACCCCATCCAGTCTCTTCCTAAACACCTCCAGTGATGGTGACTCCACCACCTCCCTGGGCAGCCCATTCCAATGGCCAATCACTCTTTCTATAAAGAACTTCTTCCTAACAACCAGCCTAAACCTGCCCTGGTGCAGCTTGAGACTGTGTTCTCTAACCCATTCTTTTAATTATCATTGATAAAATAACTTCTTTACAGTATAGGCAGTAGACAAATATGACTCTTTTTTTTTTTTTTCCAAACAGGAATTAGTAAACCTGAAGGAAATAAAATAGTTCTTAGGACTACTCAATTACTTTACCTTTCCAACAGATATTTAGAAGCAGGCTCATATATCCCTCTATGCCATACCCCTATTAGGCAAGGATATTTTACTTCTGATGTTTTCCTCCAGCAGGGAGCAAGATGAATACATCAGCACATCAAAAGCAGCTATACCAATATTTGCAATTCTACATTTGCAGTGCTGATCAAGATCTCATACCTTTGTACTTTCAGCTTAGCTTTATTTTGAAAAGCAACTTTCAAAATGAGGGTGTTTTTTTTTCTTATGTAAAGAAAAGGTGGGGAAGAGAAGGGGAATAAAAGCATTTATTTGCCAAATAAAGCTTGATACAATGCACAGTTTGAAAATGCAACCTTTAGTATTTGTTCAAGTGAATGCCATCTTAGACTAGTACTACTGAGTCTATATTAAAGAATAAAGATCATACCTGTCCTGTAGATGCCTTGGATGGTGGAGGATCATCTTGATTCTTGCAGTCTACTTGTTCAGGTGCTAATTTTGCTCTAGAAAACAGTGTTTTTATTTTTTTAAACATTGTACTCATTCAGCTCTTCCTGTTGTGTCTTAACTCTTTTACCATGAACACAGATATAGCACATGCTTTCTTGCCATCAGTAATCAAGCCAATTAGACACCTAATCAGATTTAGGTCTGATTAATGCCTTAAAGAAATTCCTTGCACAGTTAGTTTCACTGAGGGCTTTTTCTCACCATGAGTACTTTTGTTTTATGTTGTAAACTAAGTTATTTCTAGTTTTGGTGATCACACTATATACAAGCTCAACTCTTTTTGCACTGTGAACAGTTCCTGGTTAGGATAAGTCAGGGTCTATTTTTTTATGTACTGGATATTAAGCATTTAGTTTATATTTAGAAATGAAACTAAGTCCTGAAGACATCTGTAGTTCAACCAGGAAAATGAAAGGATTAATTGACCAATAAGCACCAGTTATTCAGTATATTACATGAGATCTCAAGAGGTTCATTTTCTTTGTAGTATTGAAATCTTTAAAGTGTTGATGTTTTTTGTTTGGATTGTTTGGGTTTTGTGTGTATTATGGGGTTTTGTTCATTTGGGTTTTGTTTTGGGTTTTGGTTTTTTTTGAGTGAATTACATTGAAAGGCTTTCCCTCAAAGAGTTATTAAGTAGGACATAAGAGTTGAGTCTCTATGGGCTTTGAATTGTCCTATATAGATCTGTATAAAATCAAGCATAGTTTTACTTATAGGTAAGACTCCAGTTTCAGATACCTCTGCCACCATGTTGCTTCAACTGCTGTTAGCATCAATCTTCACTTCTCTCTTGTCCTTAATTCTGTGCTATTACAAGTCTATACCTTCACTTCAAAAATCTGCGTTTAAACTAACCCTTTTTTTCTCACCACAATTATGCATTTAGCAATTATATGGCAGCATTAGAAATGTCTCTGTGGCTGCCTCCCTGGGGCTTCCAGTGTCTGGCAAGAATGGTTTTGAATTCTTATTCTACCATGATAGTAACTGTAAAAACAAACCAAGAATCTTCACCACTTTGCAAATCATTTTTCCTGCACTGACATTTGAGTCAAGCCTTATGATAGTTGTCTGGACTTAAGCTTATTACTTGGGAAGCCCTCCTCCCCCATGCATGATTTTCATAGCAAGAGCTTGGAACCTCTCTCTTTTATTAAGGTCTGCATTTTGCTTTACATTAAAAGCAATGCATTCTTGCTAGTGCTTCAGTCTGTGATTGAGCTGAGTGTATGAATAACTAAATGATAAATAAGTGAAAGCAATTAAATATTAATTTTATGAGGTCTGGATAATAGCTGCTTTTTGATGTGAAAATCTTCCTCCATGCTCTTTTTACATTAGCTTGTAATAGAAAAATCTCAGAAGAAATCATAGAAAACAAGTTCTTTTCCCTGGTTAAATTTTAGTGGATTAAAATGGCTAATACAAGAAGCTTTTATCGATTGCCACATACAAACTACCCGCAGACTGCCTTATTGAGAGCAACTGGTTCTTATTATGATAAAGAACCTGTGAATAACTATGGACATCTGCAGTTAATATGTTTTATTGGTTTAATCTGTGGCTAATTAAATGCTTGAAACTTTTTCATATGATGTGCTTTAGTAAATAATAAGCAGACCAAAACAAAGCTAATATTTTGATGCCAGCAGAGGCACAAGTTTATGTCCTGACCCTGGTAAGATGATTAATCTGCTTCAGTGTTTCATTTCTCCTCCATGTTCTATGGCTTTGTAGCTATTTTTATCAGGCTCTGAACATGCAAAAAGCACTTTGGTTAATTGAATATAATGATGCACTCTTAAGTAAGAAGATTAGGAGTGCAGCAGCAAAGCAGATAGCCTGTATCCAGTTAGCTTCTTAGCTAGGCTGGCTTTGACTGGCACTTACTATATGCTGTATTTATGGTAAACCCTAGAAGGCTTTAGGGTACAGGGATTTCAAACCTGTTTCATATGTTGTGTAGAAACAGTTGAGGGTGCAACCTGGACTTTTTTAATGTAGCACTTGTCTTTTTTTTTCCTCCTCTTGAAGGAAACTTTTGATAATGTGTTCTTTGTGGGATTTTTGGTTTATTCAAAAGGAAATTTGAAACAAAGCCCTTGCAGAGCGTGTCTCACGTTTTACACTTGCACAAGAGATTATTCTTCATGAAATGCAGCAGGTGTCTGTAGAAACAGAAGTAGTCTAAATGCCTTATGTTCACTTGATTTGTAATTGCAGTGGAAATGATTGGCAGGACTCTTTGCCAACATCCCGTTCGAAGCTATATTTAAGTAATGGGAAGATATGTCCTTAAGCAGTCATGGTCAGATGCATTATAACTTAGCATTCAGTAAGGTATTTTCAGAAATAACAAACACTACTGAAACAATGATTCTGGCTATTTCTATTTAGCTAATGCTGTAGTTATTCATAAGGTTGTCTCCTATTGCACTTTTATATACTGGCACAAATGTACCAGAATGAGCCTCTGCATCCTATGATTGGGATGTTTCATAGGTCTCGTGGTCTGGAAAAATCAGTAAATAAATAATCTTGATTGGTTTTGCCTTCAAGGAATGCAGACTTAATTCTCCCTTTCAAATTCAGTTTTATATGTCAATTCCAATAAACAGGATTTGTTCGGCTTACATAAAAACCAGATGGGAACACTTCTGTGGCAATAGGCTGGAAAAGACAGGGTGCTGATATCTCCTATTCCTTCTCACATTCCTCTATATAGAATTACTTAGTTAAGGCAGGAGTCATATCCTAAACGCTCCTTTTCTGGACCCATCACCAGATTTTGGCTAGCTGTGAGTGTGATACTATCATCAGGCCATAATGTGATGGGTGGGTTGGAGAAGGTGATAAAATTGACTGTCAGCCTGCCAAAATGGTGATGACTGATGCTGTCTCTCACTAGTGACCTCGTTTGATGAAAGGAACATGTGAACCGAAGGAATGGGGCATAAGTAAGAAGAAAAGTGTAAGCTGATTTATGTTTAATTTTGCCATTGGTCTACAGGCATAATAATATGAGGCAAGCTTCTCTACTAGTAGAAAGTACATTTTCCTTAGAGGGGAAGGTGGGGAAAAGCTAGGTATGCCTTCTTCACAGAACAAAGATACTACCACTAGGCATTTTTACCTGGATTTCTTGTGCGTCCTTTTGGGCAGGATTTCTTTCAGTAGCAGTATGCTACTGCTCATGTGACTCATCACATAAAGCTGTATAAACTACTGTAGTGCTCAAAGTCTCTGTCTCTCTCTCCCTTAAGTGAGTACCCAAAATAAGTCTCTGGACCTAGAAGAAAAAAGGAGCAGACCTTCGAGAAATGTGGTTGTGAGATATCCCTGTAGGAGTGTCATACAGGGGCTAGATCACTGCAAGAATTAGGGCTCCTGCAGGTCTTCCTGAAAAACCATATAATCTCAAACTGGCAATTTAGGGTCTCCTAACTACCTTAGTTGGTAAGCTGTATTGATTTGGATTGTATGAGAGGTTATTCTTGTAATAAAAAGAACTTAAAAAGCGGTTCTCTCATGCTATGTTTAGTCATTTAGTAGTCTTATATTGCTGAGGTCATAATGCACCTTCTCTTCCCATTTCTTCATGTATCTCCATGAAGAAGAATAAATTACTACAGAAGGGAATAGGTTCTCTCCCATATCCTTCAGCTGGGAAATTGCCTGTATGTGGTCTGCTGGGTATTTCCCATGGGAAGCCCTCTGTGTACATGAACCACTTCTAAGGAAAATGGAATTGTTCAAGTGCTAGCATTTCTTAGAATATGAGATGAACTCAAACATCACTTTGTACTGATAGATTTTTGTGAATGAGGACTGTAGCTGTTCACAGTAGGCAAGCTGGCAAGGCTCCTCTGCTAAATGTGTTCGGTAGGAAGTCCCAGGGAGAAGGCAGGGAGGGCAGACAGCCTTTGTATTTGAAAGGGCTGGAACAGTGTGGAGCTGCATGGGCTGACTGTGCACCAGACTTTTGTTGAAAACCACTGGACAAGTTAGGGTTTTATTACCTGAAGGCTCTTTACATCAAGAGGTTGAAAAGTAAGTAATTTCAGTAAAATTTGCTCCCCCCTTCAAATGTAGGATCAGTAAAATCTTTTTTGAATCATGCAAGCATACACTGAAATCCTAGGCTGTCAAAAGGTCAGTAAAATTCCAAGACCCCAAATCCTTCAGTGGAAGACTTGGCTCTGATGCTTTGTTTTCTACCCTCTCTACAGAATGGAAATATTTCAGAACCACTGTTTTCCATAGAACTTTGTGCTCAAAGCTAGGATGTAAGTTATTTTCTAGTCACTTCCATGTCATTTCATACATGACTCACTGGTTATGTCTGACTTTTTGAGCAGCTACTTATCATTTCTGTTTTGTAGAACACCCATGGAGGGTGGTAGTATTTACCTTTATGGAATGGAGGGAAAGAATTTAATTCTCAAATAAAACTCACCTGTTTGCTTGCAATTTAACTTTCATGTGTGAGCACTTCAGGAAAACTCAATGTATATTAAAAGTGGATAAATTCTTGAACCATGACTGAATCTCAAATTTTGGGAACATTTAGGTCTAGAACCATTTCTATTCTGGAACTCAAACCCCTTTAAAATGATATCTCTTGTTCAGAATGTTTTCAATATATCATCTCATTCTTGGTGCCTGACCAATGAGACCTCAAAGATCATCAAGTCCAACCTGTCACCACAGACTCCATGAATAGACCATGGCACCAAGTGCCACGTCCAATCCCCACTTGAACACCTCCAGGGGACAGTGACTCCACCACCTCCCTGGGCATCCCATTCCAATGGCGAACAACTCTCTCAGTGAAGAACTTTCTCCTCACCTCCAGCCTAAACTTCCCCTGGCGCAGCTTGAGACTGTGTCCTCTTGTTCTGGTGCTGGTTGCTAGAGAGAAGAGACCAACCCCATCCTGGCTACACCCACCTTTCAGGTAGTTGTAGAGAGCAATGAGAGAGCCCCTGAGCCTCCTCTTCTCCAGGCTAAACAATCCCAGCTCCCTCAGCCTCTCCTCATAGGGCTTGTATTCCTGTAGGCCCCCTTCAGATACTGGAAGGCCGCAATGAGGTCACCTCAGAGCCTTCTCTTCTCCAAACTGAACAGCCCCAACTCCTTCAGTCTGTTCTTATAGGAGAGGTGCTCCAGCCATGCATTTAAGGTCTTTACTTCCAGTAGTGTTTAACTCCTGTATAATGTTAACATTTCTGTCAGAAGGAAGTGGAACTAGAAATCTGGTTATAAATTGCCTCTCTTCTGGGAAGATGAAATTTAAAATTTAGGCAAAGAATGAAGCATGCAATGTATTCCCCAAACCCATCCTATTTTTGGCCTGTCCTCAGAGCGTCGGCTTCTGACTGCAGCAATGTTTAGCCTCAGTTTTTCTAACAAATATTTAAAGCATGCCACCAACACAAACTACCTAATCTAGTCAACAACATAGCAACAGAGAACAGAGCACTGTGAAAACAATGTCTTAGAGAAGAAAAAGGCAAACTCTTAAAAATCCACTTTAGATATGGAGCTCGTTTGAAAAAGCACTGAATAGAAAAGCACAGTTGATCAAGTGCTGAACTGGGACTAGCCCCGGTTTCGACCAGTCTGTCACAATCTACAGTTTTCCTGCTTGTATTTTTCTCTACTTAAAGGTAGATTTGTAATTGCTGGCTGAGGAGTCATCCCTGCCATGCATGGGTTGAGACCAATCTATTTGATTCTAGCTTTTATTTTTAATGGTTTTGCAGTTGTAATGAATGCCAAATTGGTTGTGTGGAATGGGGCAACCTCTGGAGAAAGGGAAAGCAACTAATGGCACTTCTAATGCAAATTAACAAGCTAGTTCACTCTGAGATAGTGTATTAGAACACCAAACCCAGATGTTAGGCAAACATTTACTTTTGTGAACCAGGCTACTTACACAAGAAGCAGTGTCTAGCATGATTAACTTCTTCAGAGTGTGTACTGGCTTCTTTCTTTTCTTACCTTTTATGAAAGAGTAGTGAGAATATTTCCATGAGACTCTCTAGTGGGCTCTAGCCTAAGCTCAAACACAGGACCTGGCTTCAGTTTTGACCTCTGAGAAAAAGGAATTCACATTCACAGCTCCCATTTTTCTCAGTATTATAATGAACTTTTGTGAAGATGAGAAGTACTATTGTACAGAATCACAAAATGGACAGGGTTGGAAGGGACCTCTGGAGATCATCTAGTTTAAAACCCCTGCTAAAATAAATTCACTGGATCAAGTTGCATAGAAATGCATCTGGGTGGGTTTTGAAAGTCTCTAGAAAAGACTCTACAATCTCTCTGGGCAGCCTGTTCCAATGCTCCATCATCTTCACATGAAAGAAGTTTTCCTTTAAGTTTGTGGAACATCTGTGTTCTAGTTTGTGCTGGTGCCCCATGTTGTATCATTGTGCACCACTGAAAAGAGACTGCCCTCTTTCTCTTAACTTGCCCTTCAGATATTTCTAAGCATTGATAAGGGCCCCTCTATCTTCTCTTCAGGTTGAACACTCTTCAGGCAGACCATTCTAATGTTAAATAACCCTTTTGGTGAAGAAGTATTTCCTAATAGTCCTGTCTCTTGACACCAAGGAAAAGAGGCTGGCCCCCTTCAACTTCCCTTCAGGTAGTTGTAGAGAGCAATGAGGTCTCCCCTCAGCCTCCTCTTTTCCAGACTGAACAACCCCAGGTTCCTCAAGCACTCCTCACAGGCTATGTGCTTCAGGCCCTTCAAGAGCCTTGCTGCACTTCTCTGGGCATACTCCAGCCTGTCAATGTCCTTCCTGTAGTGTGGGGCCCAGAACTGAACATAATGCTTGAGTTGTGGCCTCACTTGTCTTGAGTACAGAGGATGATCACCTCCCTGTTCCTGCTGGCCCTATCGTTTCTAATATAAGCCAGGATGCCACTGGCTTTCTTGGCCATCTGGGCACACTGCTGACTCGTGATAAACCTAGATAGATTCCAAAGGTGATGTATTATGGTTGGTGGTAAGGTACAATAGAATATTTTCTTTTAAAGGTCAACAGGGCTGGAAGTCTAGCTCTATTTACAGAGGGGTAAAAACCCACAGCACATCTGGAAAGTTTAAAGGAGAGACTAAAGTAAAAACTTCTTCCCTCTCTTTTATTAGACTTTGCTTAGGTTTAAGCTTGTTCTTGGAACAACGCAACTTTTATCAGTGTGGGAGAAGAGATTTATTTAGCATTTAAAAGCTCTATCTGTGCTGTGAAAGCTGGAAAGAAGCCATTTCCCTTTTGTTATAGAGTTGGCTTGGTTGTGGCTTTCACTGCTACAAAACAGCCATTTCTTACTCAGATAAAATATGACTTTTTTTCCTTTGCCCAGTCATTAATCAAAAGCACTAGTAAGTTTGTGATTAAGCGGTTTATGAAGAGCAGTAAATTTTACCAGGGAAAATGAGAGATTTATGTCTCTTTAAATTTATGGGTTGGTTTTTGTTCCTTTTTTTTCCCCCCAGAGTTATAAAGCAGAAGACCAGTAGTCAGTTTTCCTTCAGATGAAATCCTAGAGAAGTTCTTAGTTATAACCTTTCTGTTTATTTGTACATAGCTGTCTGGTCTTTAGCAAAGACCCCTTACTTTTAAGGACATCTGCAGGGTGAGCTCCTGGATAATCCCATTCTTCTAGTTCCTTCTATGTGCATATGTGTGAACATGGAGGATGCAATCAACTTGTACCTCCAGTTACCCTGGTTTACATCCTCATCCCCCGTATATTGTGGGAAATAAATTCCTCTAAGTTAGCAAAAGTTGCTCTGGAAATTTCATTAATCTTCCTATCAATTGTATAGGTATTAATTCTTATTTGTGTAATCATTCAAAATTCCCTTCTTCATTCTGCAAAATGTCTCTGAAATATTTCTGTTTCTCTTCATCTCATCCACAAGCACTAAGTAGTATATTCTTTCTTAGGTGCCTTATCTTGATTCTTACCATGCCAACACTAGAGCATCCCAAGACCCAGTATCATTGTGTTTTGAGACCACTAGACTTCTCTTGCTGCTCTGGTCTGCATTACATCTTCCTCATCAGGGTAGATCTTATAGCACATCTCTTCACCTGCTTCTTGAACAATTGTCTATTAAGCTTCTGTAGTTTCTCTTGCTCTGCCATATCTGTCATAAAGAATACAGCCTGTACAAGCTGATGGTGATGCTTTTTTTGGGGGTCTCAGTTGGACCTCTAATAGCTAGTACCCTGCCAATTTTTAATGGTCAGTGAAGCTTCTTACACTTGTGATATACAAAACAAATCACAATTTGAACCAACAAGAGACAACAGTGGCTCAATAGGTGGTTTTTTTTCTGCTTACTGATCAAAAGTAACGAGCTGAAGAGTATTTATCAGTGCATACCCTGAACATTTTTGAATGTAATACTAAAGCCTCAATAGAAGACTGGATTTGTAGCATCCTTTTTCATACCAGTAAATTACAAGACTTTGGTAACAGCTAAGTGGTAGATCTACAAAGTTGTTCCATTGCTTACCTCCCTTTAAAGTCAACAAATACTAAATAACTGTTTTGGTATAAGGTGCACAAATGCTTTTGTGAATGTTATCCTGAATGCTTAGGAGCCAGGCCTGGTGAATTTGCAACCAACTGCTATAGAATTAGAGCTTCCTGCTGCAGTCTCTATTCTCCTGCTGGGAGAGTACTTTAAAATGTTCATGTATTAATTTATTTGAGGAGATAACATTGTTCAAAAAGAGGACTCTCGTGTCATCAGGTCTCGCTTCACTGTTGCAGTTGGGAGATGTGTTATGGTCCTCTGGAAATTAATCAAACTTAATCGTGAACATTAGTCAAACTTTTGGCTACAGCTCTCTTTACCCCAAGGTTGTTCTGAAAACGTGCGCAGGCTGTAGGTAAACTACTGACATGTCCTGTAATTTCTCACAAATAATCAAGCTCTGCTTTAAAGTACTATGCCTCCTTTAGTGGTGCCCTCAGGCGTAAGTGATGGAGAAATTGTCAGATAATTGCGGCTCTGTCAGCTGGACAAAAGTATAACCTTCGTACGCTCGGCTGTATTGGTGATCATGAAAATAGTAACAAATATTTCTGAAGTGTGCAGATAGTCTTGAGCTCACAGGAGCAGCCTGTTTGGTAAGATCAGGTCATGCCTTTGCAGTCCCTTTTCATGCAGACTGAAAATTGTCTCTTGCCACTTCTAAATGGGATAAACAGTTCATGGTGAATATACAAGCTTTTAAACATAGATTGGTTTCTTCCAGACTTTTTGTTAGAATCAAGCATATTTTCCTGTACTGCTCTGTAACACAATAACATGAGATGAATATGTCCTATGGGATGAGCTATACAGAAGAGTTTATGCATTCTCATTGGATTCAGTAGCCTAAAAATGTCTTTGAATCTGCCAAGAAACCAGATTTCACTAACAGAAAAATACAACCACCTCAGGTACCTTCTATGCTTTAGCCTTTAACAAATAGCAGGCTCCAAATCATGTCACTTACTTCTTAATTCCACTCTGTATTTTATTCGCTCTCCTTTTCACTCTGTTTCACACCTGCCCAAGGAATTTGAAAATGACAATTTGGAAATGGATTCTTTTGACAATTATCACTGTAGTTAAAAACTCAGACATGGTGTTGTCAAGTAACCTGTAATGTGTTTGTTTATCACTTCTTTGCTGCGTCTTCAACTAGTACCATTGGGGAGCTGAGTGCAGAGACAGATGCATCCCGACTGTCTGGAGGGGGAGCAGTAGATGTCTTGAAGGGAGATGAGGCTGAGTAATATCTCCATTCCCACAACATTAAACAATAATAAAGACAAATGAATTCTTGAGTTGGGCATTTTATATGAGTGCCTGTAGACAAAGTTACTTGACATCCTCTTTTTGAGGACTTGCTACGACACCACAAGAATGTGCGTATCAGGAGTTCTCTAACAGATGGGCAAATTTTGTTCAGTGGTGCATGTTAACTCTATAATAAGTCATAGCACAGAAGGCGTGATATTGCAGTAGTACCCAGGGATGGGAATGTTCTTCCACGTTTCCTCCCCATTTTGGAAGATGCACAGCTCTTCTGTCTTCTGGACTGAGTCATCATGTTCTGTTCTCAGGATCATTTGTAGCCGAGAGTTCTGTGCCATCCTTGCATATACAACATGGCTGCCATTCTAGGTTTTATTTGTTTACCTGTGTAAAGATAGCTCAAAGAAGAATATGGAGGGGGGTGGGGTTGAGGTTTGTTGTTGGGTTTTGTGTACCCTCTTTGGGAAAAGATGTAGGTATGCAACTCCTACAACAGTTTCTGACTTTGGATGCTAGATAAATTCAATCAAATTATGTGCTCCAGGTACCAGACGGTTACGGGGTGCATGCAATAAGAATAGAGGACATTCTGTGAAGGAAGAATTTTCTGTAGGGCACACAATGTTTATACAGGGCTGCACATCAAGGCAAACAAGGAAATGTGACTTGATATCACAGTCACAATGAATTCAGCGTGTCCCAAACTTTCAGTCAGAAAAATGGGAGGAAAACCCCCAAACTTTCCCACCACCTCAGCTGCTTACAGTGACATCTTAATCCTGCCACATGTCTTCTGTTTAAAGACTGTACTTCCATTTCTACTGTGTATTAGAGCCTTAGTGAATGGATGTTTCCACTATTTGGAGATTTGTTTGTTTAATTGTTCAGTAAGTGTCTTCCTGGGAATAAAAACAAATTAAGGAAATAAAATGTTTCTTTGTTTCTCTGACTCGGCAGTATTCTATGAAGCCATAAGCCTTGGAGTCATGTCCTTGTATAGAGTGATCTCTGCTCTCTGCAGTTTCATTTAACACTAGTTTTACTGACAAGAATTATGTCTCTGTGTATTTATTTCTAATGCTTTGCAATAATTCCATAGGATTTGTGAATCATGGCCTGTACTGAGTCTGTGATGAGAATTTGTATTTGAATAGGAGTGTTAATAAGTGTGTCTTCATATAGGCTTGTTCATTTGAAAGAACACTTTAAATCTCTTGAAAGAGATCAAAAAAATAATTAAACTGAATACATAATTTTCTGGAGAAGCTGACAATAAACAGAGGGGGGAAAAATTGCATCTTTGAAAGCAAGCTAGTGGAGCGGTTACTGAGCCATAAACAACAGGAGGATCAAATATATTGAGTCCTTAAAGCATATTTCAATAATGCTAAATTCAATTTTCAGCCATGCAATCAGTCACTTAAATGATCTCCATTACGAAGGAAAGAAAGTCCTTGTCTTTGAATCCATGCAAGGTAAATGATTTTGAGCAGTAAATCCCAGCAGATTTTTGTTTCTGCAACATTTATTTCAGATTTTCACTGTTTGCTGGCTTAGAACAATTTTTAATGCTCCTCAGTTTATAAAAGGCTACAAGAGGTTAATGGGAGCTCTTACTAGAGGAACCCATATAAGAATAGATGAATTCCTACCCACTGTCCTGAGACAGGATAGCAGTTCAAATGAGAGTGTCACATCATTAAGCCTGTCCTTGTCAAGTCCATTTTATTTATCAGTAAGGCCACTGCCACATAAATAGCTTTTACATGGCATTGTATTGCTTATACCATATATACTGAGTACTATATTTGCAGCAGTTTTACATCTCCTAGCTGTGCAAAGAATGCTGCAAATGTATGCTGCATTTCTGGTTTGGGTGTTTGGTTTTTTTTGACTGAACTTGAGTGAGGCTATGTCTCTGCTCAGCTTCACACTAGTCAGTTGAGTCTTTTCAATGGGAAACAAAAAATAGGGTTTTCGAACAAGTATCTTATAGAACTCTTACAGCCATGCTGAAGACTTGAAGAGAGAAAGCCTAGCTGTATTCTGTCTGCACCTTACATAGAAGCATGTAGATTTCCTAGAGTATAGAGGTAAGACAAACCTGTAAGAGCTTGTAATTGTGCAAAATCAGACTCAGCTGTGTATGAGAGAAGCAGGCTCCGAAGTCTTTTCAGTGTCTTGTCTGGCAGCAGACAAGAAAAGCTTCCTCAAGTAGTGGGAGAGCAGGAATCCCTCCCTGCTGTGATTTCCCTCAGATCTATGGGACAGCTGAGTTAGATGGGAACAGTTATTGCATCTGGGATGTATGGCAACAGGCTGTGCCTGTTCTCATTAGCCCCATTGCTATTGCTTTGCGCTGTGGAGGGCAGGGGCAGCTGCTCTGAGACCCTGAGTTCTGTGCAGCCAGGAAGGGTGGTCTGGCAGGAGGTGGCACTGGAGGATATGCCTCATACCTAAGATCTGTGAGCACTTAAAAACTTTTGCTGTATCAACTGGCTTCTGCAGCTGCTGCTCACATCAGCTTCAAAACCAGGCCTTTTAATAAAGGGAGGGGGAGAGCTGCAGCTTTAACAGGCTTTTTGATGGGCAAACTATCTCTGGGGCAGCAATCTTGGGCACCCAGGATAATGCTTTGGAAACAGCAGCTTGTCCAGTTTGAAGTTACAGTGGAAGTATAGCTGGAATGAATATTGTAACTTTCATTAAGTCATTATATCCTTGAAGGGAATTAAGTTAGTGGAATACTCCCCCCCCCCCCCCCCAGAATATGTTCCTTCAACAAAACTGAACTTTTTTTCTGAAAAGTACATATTGGATATGACAGGAACCACTCTTTCAGTGAAGGAAGAATTTTCTCAAGAACAGAACAGGAGACAGACTGAATTTTAAAAGGGTACTTTTATTTTTAGGAACGCTGCTTGTGGTTGTGTGGATCAAGTTTGTGTCTTGACTTATAACCTGTACAAAATGAGTGAGTGCTACACAAGGAGGGCAGTTGAACGTAGGATCACTCAATTCCATGGACAACCATATATCTCATTTTTCTGTCAGTGAGATTTGGAGGCAACTGCAAGCTGTCATGTAGAAACTTGAGTCTTTATACTCACATCCACACCTCTTAACCACTTAGCTAGCAGTTATTGTAAGGTAGCTGCAGATTTTTCCCATTTTTCTAACAGTAGGAGTTGCTGTTACAAGAAAAGGAATATTTAAAACTCACACTGGAGTTAAGGTATTTAGTATCAAAACTAGGTGGCAAAAAGTTCATACCAGAATAGAATAAACCAGGTTGGAAGAGACCTTCAAGATCATCAAGTCCAACCTATTATCCAAGCCACCTAATCAACTAAACCATACAATCAAGCACCCCATCAAGTCTCCTCCTAAACACCTCCAATGATGCTGACCCCACCACCTCTCCAGGCAGCCCATTCCAATGGGCAATCACTCTCTGTAGAATTTCTTCCTAACCTCCCCTGGCGCAGCTTGAGACTGTGTCCTCTTGTTCTGGTGCTGGTTGCCTGGGAGGAGACCAGTCCCTGCCTGTCCACAACCCCACTTCAGGTAGTTGTAGAGAGCAAGAAGGTCTCCCTGGAGCCTCCTCTTCTCCAGGCTAAGCAACCCTAGCTCTCTCAGCCTCTCCTCATAGGGCTTGTGTTCCAAGCCCCTCACCAACTTTGTTGCCTTTCTCTGGACACGTTCCAGCAAGTCAACATCCTTCCTAAAACTGAGGGGCCCAGAACTGGACACAGGACTCAAGGTGTGGCCTAACCAGTGCAGTGTACAGGGGAGAATGACCTCCCTGCTCCTGCTGGCCACACTGTTCCTGATACAGACTAGGATGCCATTGGCCCTCTTGGCTGCCTGGGCACACTGCAGGCTCAGGTCTGTCCTGTTTGTTTGGGTTTTGTTTGCTTGTTTGTTGGTGTGGTTTGTTTTTGTTGGGTTGGTTGGTTTGTTTGTTTGTTTAGGGGGGTTGTTGTTTGTTTAGGTGTTGGTTACACGCCCCCCCCCCCCCTCCCCCAAGAATGCCCTAGCCTTATTTTTCTGGTAGTTAAGATACTGTTATGGAAAATGTGAACTTCATCTGGATAGTCCAGATGTCCTGCTCCCTAGAGGAAACTTCTAGGGTAGAGCAGAAGTCTGGCAGCATTCATTTCTCTTCAAGCCATGTATTTAATGGGAACAGCTGAAACTGCTGTGCTTTGCGTGAGCTCCTGCACTGGCAGGGTGTTCTTAGCATTTCTCTGGGGCTGGGCTGATGAGCTTGTGAAGTCCAACAGGCCTGCATATGAAACGGGGAACACAATTGTTAGTACAGATAGAAAACCATCAGTTCTGACCATTAGCACTAGCAAAATATAAGGCATGCAGTTGTTTCTCTAGGTATGATGTTAGTGGCTTGCATTTCTTACTTAGGTATTTTCATTACAGGTAATTTTCACCCAGTGCTTAACAGCTGTGAACAGAGTGATTCATGTAAAATACAGCTTATAATGTCAGGCACAATAGTGTGTAGTGACTTTTATGACATGCTGTATTCTGGATTTGTGTTTATTTATATATAAAGTGTTTATTTGTGTTCATTTATGTATAAAGTAAATCAACCCTGTAGGGATTTGTTTGTACTTTTGCCAAACTATGACACAGTGTTACCCTCACGTGATGAGATATTGTGAGGAATGATTTAATTCCTGGCATTTTATTTATGCATTTCTGGGAGTATTCATATGGGCAAATCTTCTTGGTGATACTGAAGAAACTTGTTTACAGCCTGGGGGGTATAGAAAGGATGATTTTTCTGATCTACAACAATCTGACAAAACACAGAATGTTTGTTGATAGTTCAGGTCATTGACTGCCAGCTCACCCTCTCTTGATTGTTATTCCTTCTTATCACTCTTCTTTCCTCCACCTTGTTAGTACCCCATGCATATCACTCTTTTTTTGTTTGCCCTGTCCTCTTCTACACTACAAGTTTTTTGCATTAAGTATCGTGTTTAGTGCACAGTGCAGATTTTCCCAGTTTGCTTATTAAAATGTTTTGCTGTTACTTATGAAGATTCCAAAGGTTTTATTTTTTTCCTGCCTCCCCTCTTATCTGTCATTCTGATTGTTTCAATGCCTGCCTCTCATTGTCTAACAACTATAATTTCTCCTCTTTCCTCTTATGAAATAGAGTAGGAAGCCAGGCTACTAAGGCTAGAGAAAGTGGAGATTTCATATGAATCGAAATGTGAAATGGGTGACATTAAAAATGCACTGCATTGCAATGTCCTTTCCATCATGCATCATGATGTTTTAGTTTGCAGTAGCTCAGACTGTTTGGATGAGATGAAGGGAGCTGAAACAATGAAAATGAGTGGTTCCATCTTGCCTGCAGTGAAAATAGGCTGACAATCAGAATACAGACTTCCTCCTCATCCTGGTTAATTCGTTTTTATGCTGTCTGAATACAATGTTTTATCCAAAATAAAGACTGAGGAAAGTGAAGTTAACCCTTTTTAGAGTTTGCTTACACAGGAAAAATTCAGAAGCATTGATGAAAACTGGTGGAAATTATCAAGTCAATGCCAGCATTCTAAGGATTACTTTTCAGCTACTTAAAAAAATTATTTTACTTTTTAATGAAGGAGGTCATACAGAGATTCAATATCTGCTAAAGATGAGAACTGAATTTACACCATTAGTATGTTTGCCTGTTTTGAATATTGAACATGCAGCCTGTAATATGTGAATAGGCAGGGGAATATTTAATTTAAAGCTTTATTTTTCTAATTAGGAAACACACTTACTGAGATTATGTGATGTGGGGTAAGGAGAAAATTGTTGTCAGCCTCAGACTTCAGTGGGCTCATCAAGGAATGCAAAGGAATCTTCCCCTAAACTCCCACTTGCTAGTCATAACATTTATCTATGGTAGTTATGTATTTATTAACAGATATTTAGAATTATTGTTCATAAAAATCTGGAGTACACAGTTGTTTAGATTATTTACTGAAGTTCATGAAAATCAGAGTGAGAGAAACATGTTTTGGTGGGTTTTTTTTATAGCACACTGGAGTGCTTGGAAAAGACTTAGTAACACTTTCCATTGTTCTGGGTGTCCTGGCATTAGCAGTGCAACAAAATCCCAAGCAGATACTTTTTAAAGAAGTAATCGTTTTTAAATTTATGATTTTTACTTGTAACCAGCTGGAATCAGAAAGTTTCTACCATATGGTAGAGAGAGAATATGAAAACATATGCATCCGGCACCGGTGCTGTGTTCCTGAGAAAAACCAGTTTGCTAATTTTATACTGGCCAGTAGGTGTCAACGCCCCGAAGTGAAGACGCTACCCAGCAGCCAAGACACAGTTAGAAATCTGAGTGTGGCTGGAACAGGAAGTATGTGTGTTTGGGATGTCTCACTTGGAAACCTGACTTTGTGAAGTTTTTCTGTGCTTCAGCACAGCCATTGAGGAAGTTATCTTCTGAGGGGAAAGGAGGAAGGGAGACCACACAATTCTTCCACGCCAAAAGATGATTCCTCTTAGCCTCTTTTCCTACTGATTCTAGTAGTAGCTTTTTCTACTCCCTGTTCCCCATCACTGGGGAAGTGATTGAAGAGTGGGATACTTGGCTGTTTTCATCAGTGCAACGGAGTTGATCAAAGCTGTTGAAGTGCTACTGCACACTATCTATTTTTCTCCTAAAGGTGCTATTCTAATACATATTAATGTGTTTTAGACTTTTATTGCCTAGAAATCTTGCCATGTTGTGTGTCGCTACATGGCATCTCTTGCTTAATTTAAGACTTTGGAACTTCTTCAGTGAATTGTAAAAAATATGTCTGTCAGTGTTAATGCAGATTAAGGATTGTGAATACAGACTGGATAGCTCTAAAGAGGTACAGTTCCTTAAGGTATTTCAGCCTTCTTTTCACAGTTCCCACAGAGGTGTGTGCCTGTAGGATATGTCCTGCTCTTTTAAACACTGCATAACCAGAACAATTAAATAGTTATAAATGTTGCATTCTTTTACTGACTTTGTTTGCTTTGTTTAGTTTTAGGCAACTTCTCAAGATAGGACATTTTACTCTGGGACAGCTTTTTTGACCTCTGTCAATAAGCAAACACTAGGTAAAAAGCATAATTCAGGCAAATGTAAAATTTATCATATTGCTCTTCTAGGGTAGTCTCTGTCATTCACTATGGAATTTCTGGCTGATGTTGAATGTTCTGAGCCATTGAAATTCTGGCCTTAACTTCCTACCAGCTGCTATTTTAAACTGAGCTGTTAAGAGCTGGATATTTACATACTCCATTTTTAATTGAATCAAATGTTGTCAGTCAGCATTGCACAGTAGATACTGTATCCATTAGAAGGAACTTTTAAAGCAACAACCTGAGAGATTAAAATCCTCTGCCTCTTGAAGATAATAATCTTGGTGAATTTTAACAGATTGCTTTAGCAGATGGGGATGTGATATTCGCTACAGTAAATTACATTAACATCCCCTCAGACAGAGATGTCACATTTGCCACAGTAATTTACATTACCATGATTTGAGATAGATTTGATTTCTGATTTCCCAAAAAGAATTGGAAATAACGTTTGATCGACTCACTTTGACTTGTCACTTCTTTAGATAATTGGCAGTCTGGAGTGGGACACTTTTGTTTTCTTTATCAGTGGATACATGGTGAAGAAGACATTAATGCCATTTTGCTGTGGCCATCTAGAAACAATATGATATGCAGGATCCTGCATGGTACCACACTAACACCATGTACCAAGACAAAGAATCTCAATTATTGATACAGAGTTGGGGAAAATAAGACACATTTGATTCAGTGCAATAGATTGATTTGAATCCTGGACACAATATTTGCACTTCTTTGTGTCTATAAAGCTTTCAAATACTCTAGGAAATCTTGTCACCCACTTTAATAGGTTGATGGAAAGAACTCTGAAAAGAAGTTTAGTTCTCTCTACTGTGTTTGCAGCTTCAGCCAGAGTACTGTGTGGGTGCAACTCAGCTGTCAACCAGTACTGTGCAGGGAATCTGAGAAATGTATTTATGATGGCATCTGCTACAGTTCTTGAAAGAAAGTATGCCTACATCTCTGTGGATTATGTGAAATGACTAGTGGTCCCAAGATGTTCTTAATCTAGCTCTGAAATCAAAGCAGAACATACAGAATCTATAAGCAACAAACAAGCCTAATAAAGCTGCTTTGGGAGAAAATGAAGCAGCCATCTGAAGCATTACAGAGATGCTTTCAAGTTCTGTTCCTCTAATTATTGGATTTCTGAGTAACACAAGCAAAAGGCTCCAAAGTTCCTGCTATGGAGCTTCAAAGGAATTCTTATGGTCAGAGGATTAGAGGCCAGCCTTGGAGAAAATGCTTCAAAGATATTTCAGGCGGGTAACTTGAGGCTGTGGTGAGACCATTTCAAGTGTTTGTTTCTGTGATTTCACACAAAATAGATCTAAGCAATGACCAGAACAGTTTGGGAGGCATATTTTCTTGGATTATGAAGCCCTGAAGTCTTAAATCCAATCCTGCTTGGAACAACTAAGGATACATTTCCCCAACTAGATGATCTTATGTCAAATAAAAACCTATATATAACACTTCTACATGCCTTTTAGAGAAGCTGTTGCTGTGTATTGAGGGATACTGAATGATATTAGGATGGTCAAAAAGGTTGTTCTAATGCAAGACACTCTGAAAGTCCTAATGACTCTCCAAAATACTGTCAAAAGGCTGTGTGTAGTGGTACCTAGCAAGATCTGTTTGGTTTCTCCTTGGCTTTAACCTAGGCATTCATGCTTGAACTCCTAAATTTGAAGAGTATATAATGTTACACAGTTGTAAACCAGATTTACTTCAGTTATGCCAAACCCCACCCCCCCAACACACAGTATATATGCTCACTCAGTTAGTGCTTTCTTGTTGAAATGAATGAGATGTCCTGAAGACCAAGAAGTCAAGTCTTTAGAGAAGAGAGTACAAAAGAGGATCAAGTAGTGTTATCTGGAGAGAACTGTTAGTGGAATTCCTTAAGATAATAATAATTTTAATTTCATTATAGTACATATGTTTTTTCCATGCAAATATGAGATAGCACAAGGAATCTGGACAGCAATGTTGTTACATTAGAGCATATAAAAGTGAAATACAGAGAGAAATGGTTCTTGCCTCTTTTTGTTTTGGAAAAAATGAGGTGCAAAGAACTGTATTAGTCTGGGAGGAGTGGCTGGCACACCATCAGGCTGTGCTACCATTCAGTGAGACCTTGATAGGCTGGAGAGCTGGACAGAAGTGAAACTCATGATGTTCAAGAAGGATCAGTGAAGGGCCCTGCATTTTACTGAAGATGTCTTATCCTGGTGTTGCTGGGGCACAATCCCTGGAGGTGTTTAAGACTAGGCTGGATGAGGCTCTGGCCAGCCTGATCTAGTGCGGAGTTGGAACTAAATGATCCCTGTGGTCCCTTCCAACCCTGACTGATACTATGATCCTATGAATCCCAGTGCAGCCATAGGCTACAGACCCTGTTCTGATTCATCCAGGACAGCTGACTCCAGCTGGCTACAGGTGTGTCCCAGACCAGCATAATATTAAGGTAAAGGGGGAAATTTGTGGAGGACAAGGGAGCTTTCTGCTAGAGCTTTCTGCTTGAGCCCATCTTAATCCTGCTCCTTTTCCATCTCCTGGTCTCGAGGACTGCCTTCCTGGATGGTGACTGGTGCATTTTTGCAGGGCTGAGTATAGCTTCAAATACTTTGTACTGACACAGGGATCAGTTTGTCTATTTCATTCAATCTGTTTTCATTTCAGCCTGTGGGTCCTCTTTTGCTGATTCTTCTTCTGTGCTGGGGAGGGGTCATCAAATGCTAGAGCAATTGCTGCAGGTTAGCCTCAGGTATGGGCTAAACACAGACACACATAACATTTATTGCTCTTGAAGCTGTTTCAGAGCAATGGCTCATACTTTGTGCGGGAATGTTATGTGTGATGTTGCTTGTATTCAGAGGGAACTAAAAGGTTAGAACTGAGCATAGAAGGGTGGACAAAATACAGGGATGTTTCCAAACTGTTGGTTCCAAAGAATTGTCATTCAAGAACACGGAGCAGCACTGCTGTGCTGCATGTTTCACTTTAATCTGAGTTCTCTTGAGAAGTTTGATTTCGGAGTCTGGCCAGTGAAAAATCTTGGATGCTGCTGAAAATGTTACTCTATGCTCTGAAAATACAAAGTGCAATAAATACACTCATTAGAATTGCAAAGCACATTATTCAGTTTGGATCTATTAAACAGATTCATTTTTTTATTACGCTCAGAAAATATCCCCAGTCTTGTCTTTTTTTTTTTTTGATACTTTGTGGAAACAGAAGGGTTGAGTTGAGTTTATTTTTATAAGTAATCTGCATTTGTAGGTGCAGTTTGACAGAATGTCATAACTTGCTTTCCGTTTAATTTCTAGCTATGCCTTCTGCTGAATTAGACTGGAATAAACCAGGTTGGAAGAGACCTTCGAGATCATCGAGTCCAACCTATCAGCCAATCCACCTAATCAACTAAACCATGCAACCAAGCACCCTATCAAGTCTCCTCCTAAACACCTCCAATGATGCTGACTCCACCACCTCCCCGGGCAGCCCATTCCAATGGGCAATCACTCTCTGTGTAGAATTTCTTCCTAACCTCCAGCCCAACCCCTGGCACAGCTTGAGACTGTGTCTTCTTGTTCTGGTGCTGCTTGCCTGGGAGAAGAGACCAACATCCACCTGTCTACAACCTCCCTTCAGGTAGCTGTGGAGAGCAATAAGGTCTCCCCCGTGCCTCCTCTTCTCCAGGCTAAGCAACCCCAGCTCCCTCAACTTCTCCTCACAGGGCTTGTGTTCCAAACCCCTCACCAACTTTGTTGCCCTTCTCTGGACACGTTCCAGCAAGTCAACATCATTCCTAAATTGAGGGGCCCAGAACTGGACACAGGACTCAAGGTGTGGCCTAACCAGTGCAGTGTACAGGGACAGAATGACCTCCCTGCTCCTGCTGGCCACACTGTTCCTGATGCAGGCCAGGATGCCATTGGCCTTCTTGGCTGCCTGGGCACACTGCAGGCTCATGTTCAGCCTACCATTGGCCAGTATCCCCGGGTCCCTCTCTGCCTGGCTGCTCCCCAGCCACTCTGACCCCAGCCGGTAGCGCTGCATGGGCTTGCTGTGGCCCCTGTGCAGAGCCCCGCACTTGGATGTGTTAAATCTCATAATTAACAGCCTGGAGACATGCACATTTCACATTCTGACTCAGCTGAACTCACATCTAACGTGTTGTTTCTGCCCCCCCCAAACCTTCACATTTACTGGCAAATTGCATTTATTTATTTATCTTTGAAACTCATTTTATAACAATAAATTCTAGATACCTGCTCTGAGCTATTTCCTAGCACAAATTATAGTCATTGCTGCTGATATTCCTTGAGACATAACATTACATTCAGTCTGTGAGGTAAAATAATGAGAGAGACCTGTACAGATTTTCCTGAATGTTTTGTTTTTAATTCAGTGCTCCCAGGTTGATTCTAGCTCTGCAGTGTGGGACCAGTGTAGTTATTCAGAAGATGCTTTACTCTCATATGTCCTGGTTATCCTGGTTGGGGAATATGAGGAAAGCAGACAGCATAAAGAGTCAAATTGCACCAGTGGGGTGGAAGCAAGTCAGTAATGACTGTGTGGAGCAAAGGTGCTTATTTTTCTGTTATTACTATGGTTATTAGCAAAACTCTCGCTGGTTTAAGACTGGGCCTGCAGTTAAGAATAATTGTTGCTGCTGTTCTGTGCAATGACTTATTAATTCCTACTGGGCTTACAATTAATTCAGAATGCACTGGGACTATTCCATGGACATGTACATTGCCTGATTCTCCTTGACAACAATGTCGTTTTTCAGCTGAAATGCTGGGATCTGGATTGACCCAGAGTCTGAGAAAAATAAGGTAAAAAGTTGTTTGAATACAGGGGGATTAGGCTTCTCAGTTCTCCTCTGTGTTTTCCTTTGCTGGAAAAATCACTAACTGTTGTGGAGAAAATACAGGGACATAGCATCTTCTTGTCCAGAACAGGAAAGAGGGAGATTTTAGACTTGAGATCCCCTTTTACATCTCTCAATGCCGAGGTCCTGGTTTATGGTTTATTCTGTGTCTTAAAATTCCTGTCAGTGCCTTTACTACTAATTTTCAGGACAGATTTATGAAACTGAAGACAGTAGGGACTTGTTTTTCCCCACTGTCAGTGATGATAATGTGGGATTGTTTTGTGGGGCTGAAAACACAGGAGTCTATGATCTATCTAGGAGCATCAGAGACTAGCTGCTTTGTAGATGATGTTAAACAGACTAATGATGGAGTGATAGGTGACTGTGTTGACAGGGGACTGTGGATTCTGTGATGCAGGAGGTTCAACCAGGAGGCCTGGAGTTACGGTTCAGGAAGGCTATACAAAAGGGAATGCAGTCTAAAGTAATTTGGGATTTATGCATTATACTAAAATGTCAAATGCTATCATTCTGGTCTTGTTTAGAATCTCCCACATAGGTATTCTGTAGATATACAGATCTGTAGGAGCTAGCATAGCAGAGAATCTAAGCCTCTGGACATAATTGCTGGTGTAATCCTATTGATTTTCATTTGAATATTCTGCTGTCCTTGCCAGGTGACTGTTTAGAAGCAGACTGCCCTGGTTACTTACGTGTCTGTACAACTCAGCAGCACTTGCTTCTTCAGCCACAGACAGTGATCAAGTTTGCTCTTCAGTACACATCAATTCTGGTAGAAATGAGGGGCTATGAAAGTGGTTGAGTTGAAGCTTTAACTTCTATACAGCACTTGAGGTTTATATGTGATCTTACATCTAAGACTTTGTCATTGAGAATCTCGCCAGGAGGGCTCTGTGTTTCTGACAGGTTTTAAATTGGACTGCCTTTTGCCTTGCTAGCTTGTCTGGCTGCTAATATTTCCTTCGAGTAAGAGCAGTTCTTGCAGCATACATCATTTATTTAAAACTTGTTCTAATGTCTAAAGCTTGTAGTGACACGTGCAATAGCAGAAAAAGGCAGATATTGCCTTCAGTCAATACCTTTCCATCATATTCAGTCTTTGATTTTTAAAAAGACCTCTTATAAAAGCAAAGCAACAAACAGCCCTGCTTCAATAACCTCGTTGTTATTTCATTATTTCTGATGGAAACTAATAAGTGGAGAGGAATTTTTTTGAGAACATAAATATGTCCAAGCACACAAACCTGCTGAATCAAGGTAATTGCACAAGTCTCACACTGTATTTATTTTTTTTGCTGGTGACAGCACAGGCTGTGTTTTACATGATAGGGACCTGATAGAAAGCAATGGAGCATGTGAGCCAGTAACAGCAGATGATCTATCCCATGTGCTCTTTGTTGAGACTTTGGATTCTTACTGGGCTTCTTGGATTTTCAAGGAAATTTGTCTATGCACAGTGTTACAGCAGTCAAACCTTATGATCTTTGATTACCAGAGCATTTCTTTTATTTTTATCTTCTTGTGCTCCTGAAGGACATTACAAAACTAGCTTTCAAATTCCATGTTGGAAATATGGGAATGAACTTCACATAGGATATATGATCTGAACAGAGGGAACCTGACAAAGTCCTCTTCCCATGCATTTAAAAACTAATGCTTCTTCCCAGCTTGGTGTCAGCCTCAGACATTTTCATTACCAAGATCCACTGTAGTTCTTAAAGGAGATATTATCAAGCTGAGAAAAGCATGGGGAGTGTGGTTGTAAAAATGTTGCCATCAGAGCTGCTCACCAGGTTAGTAATACAGAATAGCAGCGCCTGTACCAGAACTAGAGGACACAGTCTCAGGCTGTGCCAGGGCAGGTTTAGGCTGGATGTTAGGAAGAAGTTCTATACAGAGAGAGTGATTGCCCATTGGAATGGGCTGCCCGTGGAGGTGGTGGAGTCACCTTCATTGGAGGTGTTCAGGAGGAGACTTGATGGGGTGCTTGGTGCCATGGGTTAGTTGTTTAGGTGGGTTGGATTGGTTGATAGGTTGGACGCGATGATCTTGAAGGTCTCTACCAACCTGGTGTATTGTATTGTTAATTGAATTCTGAGCCCAATTTGTGTGAGTGCAACTCACATGGCCTCAGCTGTAGTGTGAATTCAGAGATTATTTTTTTTTCCTGTAAGTGTGCCATGGTTAGGGAGTGACACTTGATAGACATACAATGCAGTGAATGATACATAATTTCTTATGGGTCTTCACTGTCTGCGCTAGCAAACTTTATTTATCTGTCTTCCCCTTCTCCTCCCTCCCCTCCCCTGTGTGTTTCTAATCCTTTTCCACATTATCACTCTACTTTTAAACTCACAATATCTTAATAGCAAGGAGGGGAAGTTTCATTATCACTTTGGACCCTGAAGCAAGGTACCACAAAAAAATTAATAGATTCTAACATACATTTATTTAAGGTAATGTTGGGTGATTTGCTCATCATAGGAAGTTTCATGAAGAAAGAAATCCACTTCCCGAATTCCAACGGGTTAACTAAGCAGTAAAGCATTCACAGTGAATAATTCATAAGTTAAAATAACTGACATTTTAAGATATTAAACGAGACTTCATTGGTCTCCAAGTTTTGCATCCCAAGGGGGTTTCATTATGCTTAAACTACATGATTACCATACACATAAAACCCTAGTATTTATTACATTAAACTCATTCTTGCAAAAGTTCTTTTATCTTTCAACATGTCTTTCATCTACAAGAGGGATTTTGACAATTAGTTCACTCTATTCCAATGTAGTGAAACTGGAATGTTCCTTTTTGTCTTTTATTTTTCTTTCTATTTTTTAAATAGACTCTTGATAAGTTGGGATTAACCATTAGACTTTAATGAAAGTATTTTCTTGATTGAGACGTTATGCCTTAATTTCTTTGATAAAAATAATGCCCAAACTTTTTCCTCTAATGTTAGGAAAGCTTCTAATTGAACATAAAACATTTTAAGTCATTTGCCATGGAAGATTTCAATTTTGTTCTTAATGATTATGTGGCTTAACCCTTCTACTGACAGCTGGTTTTGTGTATTCTACCTTTCAGTCATCTTTGAAGAGCAGACACAGGAAAAGCTTCCTTATTTATGCATTCATTTTTCTTTCTAGTCAAGCATATGGGTAAAAACACACTCCTTGCAGGCATTCTGTTTTCCCTAATTTGAAAATTACTTCTGATCACTGCCACCATGCACAGCACAGTGGCAACAAATTTGGAAAGAAGAATTCCACTTTGGTTTTCTACCTTGTCGTGAACACATTCTGCTTGTTTTATTTGGCTGCTGGTTTAGGCTATCATGATGAGCAGGAAATTCTGTTAAATTGGATTTAATTGGCCCAGTAACAACTTGGAACTTGAAAAACTAGGAAATTTCAATTAAAAAATATTAATACAACTAAAACTATCTGTGTTCCAAGTAATTTCATATCCATAGCTTACTATAGATTAAATAGGTTTTGGTTTTAATTAAGAAATTTAAATGTGTATAGCCCTGTGAGAGGATAAATAATTTATCTGTTCTGTCATAACTGCATAGAGGTTTGAGACTTTTATGTGATTGGGATGTCAAAATGTGTGCATTTATGCCCTGCAGTAAACTTCCCCTGCTAATTCCTACAATTACTCTAAACCAGTCACCTAAATAATCTTCTGATAGAGGCACAAGGTTCTACTTTGAAGTATCTGGTTGAAATAAATGAATACCAGACATTGTGATGACTTTATATCTTTCCAGTTAAAGAGCAAAATAATCTAGGAACTAGAGTCTAAGATAATTTTGTACAGCTGGAGAGTCTCACAACCCCTTATGAATTGTATTTGACCACGTACATCTCAAACCTCCCTTCTAGGATATCCGTCCAGCTTTAGCAGAGAGGTACACAATGGCTTCTATCATTATACTGCATTTTTGTGTGTCATGAAAAGACACAGGTGAGAAGTAGTTTTAAATTTGAGGTGTTGAGCAAGTGCAGCAACAAGAAGCCAACATGTGAAACTCTGACTCTAGGGATCACTGCCTTGCTAGTGTCACTTTTTGTTGAAGTCTACAAAGGAACTGTTAGGTGAGAATCTGCTACTCATGGAGCCTGTAACACATTTTCTATCATGTCTAAATCAGAATCTAGGACTTGGGCTGTGCTACTCAGAATTGTAGACTCTTATAAACAACTACCAGGTCCTGCTGAATTTATATGTGAACAGGTCAGTGTGGGAGTAAAATAAAAAATGCTTGGTCTTGCCACCCAAAGATGTGGAAAGTTAATGTTTCTGTTTATTAAGGCAGACTGGTGGGGAACAAATCATTCTCTATTAGAGGACACAGTCTCAGGCTGCGCCAGGGGAGGTTTAGGCTGGATGGTAGGAAGAAGTTCTATATAGAGTGATTGCCCATTGGAATGGGCTGCCTGTGGAGGTGGTGGAGTCACCTTCATTGGAGGTGTTCAGGAGGAGACTTGATGGGGTGCTTGGTGCCATGGTTTAGTTGTTTAGGTGGGTTGGATTGGTTGATGGTTGAACACGATGATCTTGAAGGTCTCTTCCAACCTGGTGTATTGTATTATTCTTGCTTCCCTTGTTCCCCCTGGTTTTTTTTCAGGACATATGATGCTGGTGTTCTGAACACTGTCAACGGTGTAAGTAGCACACCAATTAATTGATAAGAGTAACCTTGGAACTACATACTAACTGGAAAATTGCTGATATTACTAATCACTTTGTGTTTGCTACTTGTCTAAATTTCTTTATTTGGATATCGGATGTACATGCTCATTTTGACTGTGGATCTAGGATTCATCTCAGTCAACTTGAGATTTCTAATAGGCCTAATTATCTAGGTTGGCCACAAGTCATCATGGATGTCATAAATGGGTCCAGCAAATCATCCCTATAAGTACCTGTTTCTCTCTACTAGTTTTTAGGGAGAATACAATTAGCCTGTATAAAACTTAATGAACATGAACACAAATTTAATTTCAAATATCATCCACCTTTCAGTTATTTTCAGCTCTGACAGGTGAAACACAAAAAGAGAACATGTTCTAAATGCAGGCAAAGGTGGGACAGCTTTCCAGCATTTGCAGTTGCCTCAGGAAGTGTGACCTTATTTAGCATGATGCACATTGTAAAACACTTAAGAGTCCAGGTCTTCCTATTCAATAAAGAAACAAAAAAGGCTCTTACACTAGATTTGTGAGCTCCATTCCTGAAACTCGGTTCTTAAAAGTTTCACTTCATTTTCTGAAGTGTGACTTCTTGTTATCCCTCTATAGTCTTTGATCCTACCTCAGTACTTAAACACCGCTTCAGGTATTCCCTTTAGATATTACTATGCTGTTCTCATTTGAACAATGTTAGGCTTCTTTCTGCCAGGCTACTTGAAGTGATATATATGAAGTGCTTAGTATCACTCTAGCTCAGAAAAATCTTTTAACCCTTTATAAATTTGGACTGCCATTTGTGACAAGGGTTGTTGTGAAGTGCTGCAAGCATTTCACAAATGCCCACAGAGATGCCTGAGATCATTGTGTGCACTTACCATAACTTGGCAGGAGCATTATTAGAGTAAAGCACTTTTCCACTTCATGGTACTGCAGGATTGTAGGGTTTGCATGATTAATTACATGTGGCTGAATGGAGAAGTCTGGAACAGAGATTGCTATAGATGATAGAGACAGCTACAGATGGGAGGTGTCCAAATAGACTATTGAACAAGGTATTCTCCCTATGCCATAGTTAGGTATACCTGCTGCATAGGTACTGGCTGAATTGTCTTGTTCAGTGTACACCAAGATTGCAGGAACTTGCACGGCTGAAATCACTTTTGTCCCAGCAGTGTTGACTGCTGTGTACCATGGGTTCTGAATTGGTTGGATTGTCTTTGATGGCATTGTTTTAACTAGCCCAGTAGGATATACAGGGACAGAATCACATTTTTCTAACTCAGTTTCTTGCTTGTGAAATTGCACTACTGCTCATATAGTTTTAAAAGTAATAGATTCTCTTGAAAGCTCCTTAAAATCTATTCTGGTAGCTGCTTGTTAAGAAAAGTCTGTCCCATAGAAAAGGAGAAATTTGATGCTATTTAGATAATTTAATTTGTGTGTTGATAATATTGAACCCCAGCATGTAGCTAGACAACTGCTTTGGCTGCCATTGTTGTCTCCTGGAAGAATTATACCAAAGTCATGTGGTCTCTCCAAAGCATCACATAAAAATCTCAGAGTGTGTGTGTGTGTGTATAACAAAAATCAAATGGATATATATTCATATTCTAATTCTTACAAAACTTGTATTTCTCAAAGCAAGAATAACTTGTTCATGCTTATTCCTTGACCTGGAACCACAGTAAGCTAGCAGGTCTTTAATATCTTCTGTATTATGGGACAAGCCCATGCCTGATGTGCATGAAAGGTTTAATTTTTGTTTTGCCAAACCAGCAAATAGTTACAAGCAGCTTTTTAGGATCCCCAGATATTCATCTTATGAAGACATCCTTCTCCAGGTAATGAAATGCTTGGAAATATCCTGAAACGCTTGAAAGAAATGCAATCAATCATAACTAGATATAGTCATAGCTTAGATGTGGTTGCTGGGTTGGGGTTTTAAACTTATTTTTTTTCTTTTGCTGTGACTTTGATTCCATTTCCTACCTGTCTGTAGCTGACTTAGACAATTTTTTGAAATCATAAAATGCGATTTCTTTTCACCATGTCATAGTGTCTCTCTCCTGAAGTTAGTTCTCTGGGGTGGACAGCTGTTCGGCTTGTTTTCTGCTTATGAGGATGCCATCCCTTTTGTATTATACAAGGGACTCTTTCAAAAAGATATGTCTTTGGAAATTTCCAGGTGCTGATAGTATGCCATATGCCACTCCAGTGGAGCAGGAGCAGGGAGGTGATTCTCCCCCTGTACGCTGCATTGGTTAGGCCACACCTTGAGTCCTGTGTCCAGTTCTGGACCTCTCAGTTTAGGAAGGATGTTGACTTGCTGGAGCGTGTCCAGAGAAGGGCAACGAAGTTGGTGAGGGCTTTGGAGCACAAGCCCTGTGAGGAGAAATTGAGGGAGCTGGGGTTGCTTAGCCTGGAGAAGAGGAGACTCAAGGGTGACCTTATTGCTCTCTACAACTACCTGAAGGGAGGTTGTAGACAGGCAGAGGTTGGTCTCTTCTCCCAGGCAACCAGCACCAGAACAAGAAGTCACAGTGTCAGGCTGCACCAGGGGAGATTTAGGCTGGATGTTAAGAAGAAGTTCTACACAGAGAGAGTGATTGGCCATTGGAATGGGCTGCCCGGGGAGGTGGTGGAGTCACCATCACTGGAGGTATTTAGGAGGAGACTTGATGGGGTGCTTGGTTGCATGGTTTAGTTGATTAGGTGGGTTGGATTAGTTGCTAGGTTGGACTTGATGATCTTGAAGGTCTCTTCCAACCTGATTTATTCTATTCTAATACATACACTTGTGAGATTTGAGGCCAATATGGTTTGAACCTGGGAAACGAATTGTTTATATGTAGACTTGGATAAAATAGAAAAGGCAACTTGTATTTTTGGGATGGATGTCATCCTGCAAAGCCATGAATTTGTTACTGTTCTTTAAAGAAAAAAAATTCTTCATCAGTCAGAAATCCAGATTATGTTATAAGCTATTGAGAACACTAACATTAACAGACATGTTCAAAACCTGAAGAGAGGATGCGTTCTTTAAAGCGTTTTTTTACCAACAAATTACTGCTACTACTGAATGTGGGTCATTAAGGTCAGCTTGAAGGTGAAGATTTGTTTTCCAAGAATGTATCCTAGCTGTGTTGCAGATTCTGTACTTTTTAGACTCCTTAATCTGTAGTCTTTTAATTGATTTTTGTCAAATAGTGGCGGTTCTCAGTATAATTCAGTGGAACGCTCTTTCAGTCACAGAGGATTTGAACTTGTCAAGTTTTGTTTGGTTTTGTCTGTTTGGTGCTGTTTTGGGGTGGTTTAGGTTGGTTTGGGATTTGAAAACACCTATTTGCAAAGAAGCATGCAGGATCTCTTGCCTTGTAATTTCAAACTCAAAATGTAATTTATTTGGTAAATTGTTTCATGAACTTATGGATGTGGTCTTCCTTGTGACCTTACCTTTAAACTTTAGGCCTTCTTTGACTAAGGTAGTTACTTTACTAAGATAATGAGCATAGCACTATACCTACATTTTCATAACTGTTATTAAGAGCAGCTAGAGCAGGCTTATTCTGTCAAACAGTGATGTGAGTCACAAGCACAAAGATACTGATAAATTTGGGAAATATATTAGTGCATTTTTTAGGACCCCTGTTCAGATTATACCAAAGTGTTTTGGGATTCATAGTGTTAAGGTATTTGTGATCTTACTTCAGTTTAATATTCTAAAATGCTAGCAAAATATCCAGGATAATATTTTTCTCTTGCCAACACAGTGGGGAAAAAAGGGTCTTTGAGGCCTGAAACTGAACAAGCTGAAAAAACCCAGGACCTGATCCTATTTGTCTACATTTTCTTTCTACTTCTCTTGCATTAATTGACGAGATTCAGCAGTCTATACTTCCTATATATTCTTATTTCACAGGGTAAAATGTCCTGCATTACCACCTTTACCCATGTGGGAGCTCTGTCTTCCTGGTCATGAGATACCACAGAAAATAAAAACATAAATGTTCTTGTTTGAGGCGATTACAGTCTCCGTGCATGTCAGACTTCTGAACAAACACAGAGTGCAAGCCTCTAGAGGAAACACTACTAATGAACCATAGCCTGTCCAGCAAACTTCACCTTTTATTGTATTAATGTAATTATCTTGACTTTCATAAGGCCTCCCCTCCAAAGCCCCAAAAGATTCCCCTTGCCACCTCAGGGAAAACCTAGCAGGTTTCTTCCACTCTTCTAATCATTTCACTTATACTAAGTTTCTTTGGAAAACACTAAGCTTCCCTCTGATACCAATAGCTTTGGGCTTCTGTTAAGCATAACTCACACAATTCTATAATGCATGTCTTTTAGAGCAGTGGGTAAAGAGAAATTAGATCATTTCAGCTCTATAACTGGATTGTGCTGCTTCAACCTTTTCTGAAAGTGCTACAAATTAGTGTTTCTCTCTCATGTATAGGATATATTCAAGAAAGCTAAGGCCCTTAAAATTTTTCTAGCTATATTTTTATTGTCTCTGACATCAGGGTTTCTTTCATGCTCATCCATGGCAGCCTCCTTTGTGCAATAATATGAGATTCTAATTATGCTATTCCTCATCCTTTCCATGGATTAAGAATTCCTGTGGTTTGAATCTGAATTCAAGGTTGATAACTTAAAAATACTTGAATTTTTTTGTTTGTTTTTTAACTTGGATTGTAATACTGAAGTTTCCTATGGGGAGTGTCTGAGGGAGATGAGGTTGTTCAGTCTGGAGAAGTGGAGGCTCAGGAGAGACCACATTGTTCTCTACAAGTACCTGAAGGGAGGTTGGAGGCAGGAGGAGACCAGCCTCGTCTCCTTGGTGTCAGGTGGCAGTATTAGAGGAAATGGTTTCAAGTTGCACCAAGTGAGGTTCAGACTGGATATTGGGAAATATTTATTCACAGAAAGGGTTATCCAGCGTTGGAATAGTCTGCCCAGAGCAGTGGTGGAGTCAGCATCCCATGGAGCAGCATGTGGATGTGTCAATTAGAGACATGGTTTAGTGATGACCCTGTAGTCCTGGGTTGATTATCTTTGAGGTCTCTTCCAACTGGATGTTTTCTGTGATTCTGTGTGACCTCATCCGTGCCGAGTACAGGAGGACCATCACCTCCTTACTCCTGCTGAATGCAGTATTTCTGATACAAGCCAGGATGCCACTGGTGTTCTTTGCCACTTGGACACACCATTGCTCATTTCTAGCTGCTTTTCCATTAGAACCCCAGGTCCCTTTCTGCCAGAGAGCTTTTTAGCCACGCTTCCCCAAGCCTGTACTGTGGCACAGTGTTGTTGTGGCCCAAGTGTAGGGCCTAGAATTGGCCTTGTTGAAGTTCATACCATTAACATTGGCCCATCAATCTATCCAAGTCTCTCTGTAGAGCCTCCCTATCCCTGTGCAGATCAACGCTTCCACCTAACTTGGTGCCATCTGCAAACTTACTGATGGTAACTGATGGTACATTCTCTGTCCTGATCATGAATACAGACATTAAACAGAAGTGCTCTCAACACTGAGCCAGTGCTTTATCCAGCGGATTGTATGCTCATCCAAACCATGAGCAGCCAGTTTTACCCAGAGAATTCTCTTTAAACCCTTTAAAATGAAACATGTCACAGGGACAAGACAGAGCCTGGATCCACCCTGCAACAAGAGGAGTAAAGTCTTTGACTTTATTAGAAACAGTGGTGTACTTGGGAGTATCACAGAACAACACATTTTTTTAGAATGAAGTCAAATGAAGAGATGTGTTACGATTAAGAACTCTGGGTGATGTTTAGTGGATTGCACATAATGAAGAATAAAAGGGGGGAGAAAAGGATACAAATGGGGGAATGAGGCTCCAGTCATTAGCAACACATGACTGGCACTTTGATGGAAGTTTTGGGAACCTCACATTAATTGGCCTGGTTATGATCTCAGCTTCTCTGCTACAAGTGTTTAGTTTGACAGGGCTACTCCTTGTTCAGAGATAAGAGATCAGAACTGACTCTTGTATGACAAGGAATTGGCAATGTGTAATGATAATAGGAGCAGGCAAACATTTTATTGGCGGAGTTACACCTGGAAATGTAGCAAGTTTTTCTGGGTAAACTGGAGAACATCAGTGTAGTGTGGTTCCTGCCCTACTCCCAGCAGCCTGTAGCAAAGGCCAGCTTCTCTGCAGTATTTGATTATTAACCTCCAGAATATTCTTTGAGTATTTGTGTTAGATGCTGACACGTTATGGGATAGTGAAGAACCACTTTTTTCCCCTCAGTTTTTCCATGAGATACCACTTTTTACACTGAATCATTGCACACTGAGATTTAGGAATCCCCTGTCTCTACTTCCTTGCCTTTTACAAGCAGCAGCTTTCCTTGCTGGACCTTTATTCCTGAGTTGTACCTATACAGAACCTGACTGTGCAGCTTGGAGACAGAAAAATGTGTTACAGCTTGGTGCTTGGGGGAAACAGGAGTAGATCATGCAGAACATTTTACAAAGGTGCAGTTCTTAAGGGGGGAATGCCTTGTTTATGCAGTTATGTTGTATGCAACAGCATTTAAAATAAAACAGATTTAGGGCCATAGATTTACAAAAATGAATCAAACTTATTAAAAAAATTCACTGAAATTATTGGAATGTATTCAACCATAAAGCTTCCCTCTAGCAGTTTTGCTATCTAAGCTGTCCTTTAAACCTGCCTAACTGGCCAAAGGAGTCATTTAGAGATTGGTCCATCTTTGGGACCTCTGGGATCTGCACTTCTCCCCTTTCCATTTTAGAAGTTGCTTACTGAAGTCTTTCAGGCCAGGGTTCAGGGCAAATTTTACTTCTTCAGTCCCAAATGAAATTATTTGCATTTCTCTTTCCTGTTTATTATCTGGTTGTCACTTCCTTTGAATTAGCACCAGGATGTCATCTTACAATGAAGGAAACATTTCCTTTCGCTCTTCTTAAATGTCTTGATTAATATCTGTGCACCTTAATTAGCACATTCCTAGATGCAGGTTTCTTTTCTCTGTTACTGACTACTGAGAGGAGAATGGGAAAATAGCATTATGAGGAGTATTAATACAGTTTTATTATTGGATGCCTACTTTTTTTCCCCCCTGTAAATTTTATGTAAATATTAAACATGAGATAGCAGGTGGTGATGCTGCAAATGCATTGCTCTGAATAATAATCCCCCATCCTCCACCCCTGGAGTTTTGGGGGAACCCTCATGGGGCCCTGCCTATTGCAAGACTAAAGCAGCAAATACATGTCAAGACACTGATTCTCATTAGGTAGCGGTTTGTAACTGAGCTATTCAATCTGTCAACATAAAATGCTTTAGAATAACACCATTAAAAAGAAACTTCTGTGATTTAATTTGCTTGTTTCTGCTTTTGTCATTGGAAAGTGTGCTCTCCTTCATCTCTTTCCCCAGAGTACTTTACTGGGTGCTTAGCCTTCTTTGTCTTTTTTTTCTGCTGGAGCTGGAATATGCAAGTGCTTCAGTCTTGTTTCTTGATAATTTTCTTGACAGTTGTCTTCTCAAGATTAGAAGTGTTTTGATGACTAGTATGGAATTCAAATAAGCAATTTGACTTCATTTATGTTGACACTGATTATCCTTTTTCAGATTTAAATGGCTATCACAGCTTAGATTTTACTCATGAACTCTTTATCATGTGAAGATTTTAAATTTTGTGTAACAGATCATTTTACAATTCATTTGTCCTAGTGTTACTTTCCCTCTGTTTCTCATGCATTTGAGTCTTGATGTTCTGATTTGGAGACAACATTTCAGCTTACCTCAGACCCTTCTCATAACACTACGCTTCAGTTCTAGTGATTTAGCAGAGTGCCATCAGGATGCACAGGATGGTAAAACCTGATTTATATGCAGTACGCTCAGATTGAAGCAATATTGCTTGCAATATTACCACAGATATTTGCCTGCACTTCAAGAGTGCTCTGAGCACAGGTTATTCTAGGTAAGTGTGCCACTATGCAGCAAAACAGCCAGTTCCCTCTAGACTAAGAAAAGAGACTTCAAAAGAGAATTACTGGATGAAACTCAGGATATGTAAATGCAGCTATGTTTCCACACTCCTCCTTGCTCTCCACTTGTTCCAGGCTCAAATTCTGCAGAGGACACAGTCTCAGGCTGCGCCAGGGCAGGTTTAGACTGGAAGTTAGGAAGAAGTTCTATACTGAGAGAGTGATTGCCCACTGGAATCAGCTGCCTGTGGAAGTGGTGGAGTCACCTTCATTGGAGGTGTTCAAGAAGAGGCTTGATGGGGTGCTTGGTGCCAGGGTTTAGTTTTTTAGGTGTTTAGGTGGGTTGTATGGTACTGTATGGTACTGTATGGTACTGTATTGTATTTTAGGTGGGTTGGATTGGTTGATGGGTTGGACGTGATGATCTTGAAGGTCTCTTCCAACCTGTTGTATTGTATTGTATTATTGTATTGTAACCTCTTGTATGATTCTTGCACTGCTGCAGGTTCTGGCATCTCAGCCTGTGGTCAGAACCCAGACCTTCTCTCTCCTTAGTCCTCACTACACATCCATTTCTGTTACATTAAGCAGTGTGTGTGAGACAAAAGGGTCTGCCCCCAATATAGAACTTGTAGTCTCCCGCATGCCAGGTCAACATTGATAACTACAGTGTAAATCACTAGATTGGTGCTCTTCTAACACATGATAAAAATCTGCATGCTCAAAATGAATTCTCAATGTTAGAAAGGGTTGAGGATACATATTTAAACCAAAAGAAATTACTTCTGGCAATCTGAGTTAGAAGTTCCTTTAGAGAATATCATTTACCAAATTCTTTACAATGCTTGAAAAAGAAACTAGGCTGCTATTAAACCCACCTAAATTGTTTGTAGCTTTAGAATCATATTCCTGCTTATGCTGTGCTTTGGTTTTTAACAATTAAGAGTTTGACTTTCTATAATCATGGGAGGAAGAAAATAATTACCTTTTACTTCTGATTACATTATGTGTTTGTAGTACATAGACAGCTTGTCCATGATCAATTTTCTACAATGTTTATTCAGATCATTGAAAGAGAAGTGGGAAAGAAAGAGGAACTTCTACACTGGGGGAGAAAAGTATCCCAAACAAAAGAACCCTGAACACCACTACCACCTTAAAGATATCTTGATTTGAGACTCAAACAATGTATAATACCTGAAATTTTGCCTCATATTTTTTTGTTTCATTCAAAATCAAGTATATGTCAGGGTTGGATTCCCCTCATGTCTCATTTCTTCAAATAATCAAAAGACTTTTATGACCATTGAAGAAATAATAAGTGAACGTGCAATTAAAGTTTGTGCAAAGGGGTACACGTTTTACTCTGTATGGTGACTGTTTGCTTTCATAAAGGTTAATGTTTTAGATGAAGCTTTAAAAAAATTAATGTGCACTACAAAGTCAGTGTTTTATCAGAAATGTTACCAAAGAGGGATGTAGTCGCTTCAGTTTCAGGTGGAGTAGCAGTAGCTATTGCTGCTTTAATCCATTCAAATGCACAAAGCCAGTCCTAGTAATAGAATCATAGAATCAATAAGGTTGGAAAAGACCTCAAAGATCATCAAGTCCAACCCATCACCTAAGACCTCATGACTACTAAACTATGGCACTGAGTGCCACATCTAATCCCCTCTTGAACACCTCCAGGGATGGTGACTCCACCACCGCCCTGGGCAGCCCATTCCAATGGCTAACAGGTCTCTCTGTGAAGAACTTCTCCTAACATCCAGTCTAAACCTCCCCTGGTGCAGCTTGAGACTGTGTCCTCTTGTTCTGGTGCTGGTTGCCTAGGAGAAGAGACCAACCCCCTCCTGGCTACACCCACCCTTCAGGTAGTTGTAGACAGCATAACCCTATTTCTATTCTTTCTGCATATGCAGGACCATAATACAGGTTAGAAAGGATCTAAGGAATTCTCTAGTCCATCCAACTCCCACCCAAAGCAGTGTCATGGGATGAAAGGTCTTCCTTATGCCTGGTGTGAACCTCCTTGTTTGAATTTATGTCCCTTCTCTCTTATCATTCTTCCATGCACCATGGTAAAGTGCTATGCTTGCACAGGGATGGCCCTGACTGCAAGGTTTATGTCTGAAAATTGTTCACCTAAAATTATCAATCTCTAGTGCTTCAGCTAAATTGTTCCACCCACTTGTTTCCAGGCTATTGTAGGCTCCTTGCTGCCCTTAGTATGGAGGAACAGGCAACATTATCCTCTCTGCAGAGTGTTGTGTTTGTTTTCTTAATGCTGTTAAGTGGCTGCCACTTCTTTCTGGGTCAAACATCATCTTGTACAAGCAGGACAATTATTCCATCTGTTCTTGTTTGGAAACCTCATGAAAATCCTTGAACAGTGAAGAATGTGAGCTTCAATATTGATGGTTTTCAATCTGTCATGTTGACATGTTAAGAAGGATTAGAAAATAAACCTAATTTACCAGAATTCAAACAAATTAAAGAATGAATGATATGGATAAAGCCAGGGCACGTTGCAGTTCTGAGAAGCTAGTAAACAGTTTAATGTGCTTTTAACTGCAAAATGAGAAAGCATTTCATATTTGCACTTCTCCATCATAGATATAAAGCTCATGCTGTAAAACTCTAATTCTTAAGGCTTAGTATACTAAGTCCCTAAAATACACAGGAGATTTGGTGTATCACACTCTTTACCAAAAGTTGGTTTGTCTGCTTCAGCACCCTACTTTAGAATGGCAATGAAAACTTTGAACTTAAAATGGAACCTCAGTGCTCATATGAGTGTAATTCCTCCATTCTTTTTGAAGAGGAGAAAATGATAGCTCTGTCTGGACACATCTTTCACTTTTCAGAGCTCTCTTCTAGTCTCACTCCATTCATCTATCATCATCCTTAAATGTTTTAGAAGAAAATAGCACAGGAGATGCTGATTACTTTGACATATCACTTTCTCTGAAGAGTTCCTGAGTTCTGAGATTGCCTCTATTTTCCCCTCACATAGCCTGAAATCAGCTCTTCATGGTGACTTTCTGGACATATATCAAGGCTCATTAGGTTTTATTAGGCTTTTGAAAACACAGACGCTTGTGCAAGGTGTTTTTCTTTGGCTGTGTATTGGGTTTTTTGTCTTCAAAGGAGTGAGATTGCTGTGTTCCTTTTCCTGTATTATTTGTTGCTTAAATACCAGGGAAATATTTTTGCCTTTTTTTCTTTAAATGTCTTCATATGGAAGTAAAATGTAAATTAAATTTTATGATTCAGGAAATCTTATGATTATACAGAATAAGTAAAGTAATGGAATCAAAATATAAAGCAGAGCAACTGTATTGGTGTAGGATTTTTATAATGAGGAATTGAACAGGCAAATGTGACATACTTGTATAATCAGTTACTTAAAGTATTTATTATAATTGAAACTGTAGAAAACATGTGGATAGTAATCAGTTTTCATTATAGTTCTTTGCACAATTCAGTGTTATAATTAGATTGTGGCATCTGTCATTGCTGATTAATTTGTAGACAGCTCTAGTTTCCCATTAAGACTTACTGTGTACCAAGGCATACATTTTCACTGTCTGAAAATATGAAATAAAAAGCAGTAGTAGTTTGTGGGTATTAGCTTCTTTCACTTTGTATCTGTGTAACTGAGAATATCCTAGCAGGACCTGTGCCATTTTCCTTCTGGGTGGAAGGAGCCCAACCCGTTCTTTTTGAGCTTAGAGAAAACAACCATTTCTTTCTTAAAGCCTTTTACTATAAGCTTACACATTTGGGGCTCAGCAGTCCATGAAAATCTGGTTTAACAGTAGGAAGAGAAGAAAGAGCTTTTTGAAATTGCAAAAGATAAAAGGATTTAACTACCTCTAGTGCTCCTTCTGTGGTCTGTAGAAGCTTAGGTGTGGCCTCAATTGTATGAGGAGGGTTTTTTACCTGTGTTTACTCATTTGCATGGTGTCTGGAAAGCTTTCTGGTCTGCCCTAAGTAAATGAAAGTTATAATGTCCCATATCTGTTCACTGAGCTGTCAGAATGTGGTGCTTGCTTAGTTTTTGCAACTGCATGTACTATATTTTGTCTACAGAAAGATAAATACAGCTGACTGACTACCTGGGTTAAGTCTTTGTAGCTACTACATTGCTTCTCTTGCAAGTTTTACTTGGGCTGTACTTCAGGGTTTACTGGATTTAGCAGGAAAAAGTAGTTTATGAAGTGGTTTCTCCTACAGCTTGTTCTCACCTCTCTGCACCATCTCCTTGGCTGTGCTGGCAATTTTTTTGTGTTATCGTCAGGAAAAAATGAATCACTGGTCTCGTCTAAGCCAAACGATAACCTTCTGAAAAGAAGACACAGACAGAAACATATGGGAAGAAATGGAGACAAGATTAAGAAAGATGGGAACTTCTTGATCTGTTTCTTTGCCAAGATTATAGTGTTGGGATTATACAACTCCAGTCTAGTGTGCTGCATACTAAGTAATAGGGAAATCAGGTGGAATTAGGCAAAGCCACCAAACTGAGACATAAACCTTTCATGCACCAGCTCAGAAAGAAGAACATAAAATATTATCAGGTCAAGCTTTTCCACTGAATATAAAGCAGTAGCTAGAGGAGACAAATATTAGTATTTAGAGGTAAATTTGTTTTCTGCATAAGCATAAACATCTGGTCACTGCTGAGACATCCATTTGTCCAACCTTTCAAAAAACCTGTTGGTTACATACACCAAACTTCTCAGTGTGAAACTGAATTCGTGTGTTGGGAAGAATAAAAATATGACTAGGATTCAAACTTGTGGAAAATTGCTCTCCTTTTTCACTTTGGCAAAGAATTTGCTTCACAGGTATTGGTGGGATTATTGCATGTGTGTCTAAAGAGAAAATCTGTCTGAGTGACTTGAGATTGTTTGCATCAGGTTTAGCTGCAGAGTGATGTGTAGGGAATTGTTCGTAGTACTAGGCAAATATTGTAATTACTAGATTATAGAGAAGAGCCCTGCAGCAACTGTGTGGAACAGAGCAGTCTTGAGCTTTACATATTTAGATTCTCCTGCTACTGAATTCAGAATCAAGGCAATATGCAATTGTTTTCTTCCGAGACTGTTGCAGTTAAGATGTAAGATCTTAATTATGTACAAGTCTTGCTCATCTTAGGATAAGTCACTGATGCTTAGTTTGGTAATTCCCTCTTTTATTTCATGGAAGCATGTCTTCCAATAGATTTCCTGCCCAAAACATTCCCTTCTTCCTTTAAAATGAACATCTTTTGAAATGGCTAATATATTCTGATTTTGATTCTTAAAATTCACATGTGTGCAGCATGTAGAATCACTGCAATGAAGGTGTGACCAGTACAGTATCTCACTTAAATCATTGGATGGCACATGAGAAAGCTGCTGGCTTCTGCAGATGCAAGTCAAGCCTGGAATCTTAAGAGGATTCCCTGGAAGCTGCGTTCTACTTACACCAAAAAGCATCTCAAAAGATCAGAGATAGTTTGAATGTCTGTGGCTAATGTGATGTGGGTGTTTTTTTTCCATACATAGTGCAGTTTGTTCACTCTAACAGCCTTGTTAAAGTTCTGGTTTGACTCTGATGTTGAGGAAAACTGCAACAGGACAGAACAGGATAAATGGAAAACTGGTCAACTGGATCACTCGGTGACCCTGGTGGTGGATGTTGTAACAACCTACATTAGCCTGAGGAAAGGGAACAAAATAAGACCAAGGCACTTGGTTAAGCCTGAAAATGCTGTCAGTAGGAATTTACGAACCAAAGTGAAATCTTAGACTGAAAAGCTGCTCTTGATATGTCAAATAGCTTGTCATAAGTCTTAGAGAGTTGCAAGTGCCATTGTTTCATACTTTCTAAGTGTTGGGAGGGTTTTATTGCAGTACGTATTTGTGGTGGGTAGAAGTTTCCCCCCAGTATTAGCTTTTAGCCAGACCAACTGAGTTAGAAGCAGATGAAGCTCTATTTACAAGCAAAAACTACAGTCTAAAATACAATGCAATGAATATGTACAAAATATTTACAATTAGCAAACAACATGGAAATCTCCCTGGTTAGAAGACCAGAGAAGTCTGTTCCACTGCCCACCCCCCAAGTCCCCCTGTCCCAAGAGAGAGAAATGCTTCAAGGCTGTGAATCTTAAGACTTGTCTTAAATGAATGCAGATCCATCAAACCCTTCTTTCAAGAGACCACCAAAGAGGGACAAAAAGAGGATGTGATCTCTTTTATGCATTAATTTTGTGGTTATGGATTCTATCTGGGAAGAGTGAGATCAAAAATACTATTTTTCTCTCCCATCTCACAGTTTATATGCTACTTTGGGATGAAGTATTCTTGATTTTGTCTCATTGGTGCTGCTATTCAAATCTTGTAGCCAGGGAAAACGAAGTTTGTAATCCACCTCTGTTTAGCTGACTTTGGGCCAGCAACTGGAGTCCAAGGTTTGTGACTTGGCCCCAAGTTTTCTCTCCCTTATTCTCTGCTTTCACCTGATCTTTCTAGCTAATCCTATCTAGTGTTCAGTGTCTCACTGATTGGTGCAACATCAGCACAGTTGATGAGTGTGTTTTGAGTCTGTTTAATGAAGTCTTGAAAGGTGGATTCCATCCATTTGCATGTAGGATAGGGAATGAACTGACAGTTCCATAGAGTTGTTGTGAAGAGGACACAGTCTCAGGCTGCGCCAGGGGAGGTTTAGACTGGATGTTAGGAGGAAGTTCTATACAGAGAGAGTGATTGCCCATTGGAATGGTCTGCCCAGGGAGGTGGTGGAGTCACCATCATTGGAGGTATTCAGGTGGAGACTTGATGGGGTTACTTGGTGCCATGATCTAGTTGTTTAGGTGGGTTGGATTGGTTGGTGGGTTGGACACGATGATCTTGAAGGTCTCTTCCAACCTGGATTTATTGTATTGTCTTGTATCATACAGTCTAACCATTTGGCGTGGAACTGTGGCACAGCTATCACTGAGCATGTTTCAGTCCGAAAACAGGAGAGAACATCTTCATTTATACACTGAATCTAAGGTCCCAGTCAAACTTGTAGCTTGAACAAGTAAAACCTAAGCTTGCTACTCTATTTTTAGAAGTTTTTCACAGGTTTGTGGAGCCAACCATTGCAGTGTTAAAGCTCTAAGGCAGCAATGTAAGGGTAGAGAACTTGCTTCCAATTTGTACATTCTGCTTCCTGGAAGTAAAAATTTTTAAAGCCTGATACTTGGGACTTTTAATGGGCTAAGACATATTAGCAAATACAAACACACCACATCACAACTGTTTTCAGTTTTTAATCTTGAAGAGCAATCAGACTCTGTTACATATTTAGCCGTAATTCTAGTTGGTATCTTTGAGAGAAGTGTCTTGGAGGAAGATGGTTATGAGACATAATGAATTCTTTTATGGATATTTATTATTTAAAATATAATCCAGAGTTTACAGTGTCAGGACTTTGAAACAGTCTTAGGCAGTCAATCTCTTTGCTTTCAGGAAGCCATTCAATAATTTACAGCACTCATGGTGCTGTTATTTTCTTACAAGAGAAAATACAGATCAGCAGTGATGATTTTGTCCAAGATCCAGACAGAAAAATATATGCATGTATATATTTTGAAACAGAAGCTTCATTCTTGCTGATGCACTGAAAGCTTGTTTTTGAAATATGCTCTGTATGACCCATTAAATCATCCTGATATCTCCTGTGTAGTTTAGCTGGTGTATGGCAGTCTGATGTATCTAAGTTTATACGCGTATAACCATAGGCTGTAAGGAACAAAAAGAGGCCCGTACATAATAATGACTTGTTTATTACTTGGTGGACAGTCCTGCTAGTGGAAGAGTGAAGAGGGTGTGGGGAGGGAAATGCTGCAAACAAGAGATGTCTACTTTAACTAAAACAAAAATTTTACTCTCCAGGGAGTAAAGATAGTAGAAAGAGAATCCTTCAATGAAATTTCTGAGGCTGGGCAAGAGAGAGTAGATGTTTAAACACAGAAATGGGAATGGAGACAACCTATCATGTGCTTTGAAACTCTGGCTTCCACACATCATGAGAAAAATTTCAACAAACTTTCAGTGTGGAAAAAAAAAATCATTGATGGTTGGTTCCCTCTTCCCTGCCCCCTTAAAACAAACAAACAATGACAACAACAAAAAAACCCAACAAAGCAAAACCAAACCCCAAAGGGCAATTTGATTGAATAAACCCCACCAGAATATGCTAAGAATTAAAGTTATAGAAATTTTAATGTATCTGAAAGGCCAGGAAGTTGGATTTTGGAAACTGGCTTTATGACTTTTTTTTCAGTAGCTTCTTGTATTTTGCCAGTTTTAAGCTTTGACCCATTTTCTCATAAACCAATGTCAAAGGTACATAGTCTAATGAGCAGGACACCTTTATAAAGCAGCATTTCCCAGATTAATACACTAATATTTGGTTCATATGCATCACACAGGAGCAGGGAGGTCATTCTGCCCCTGTACACTACACTGGTTAGGCCACACCTTGAGTACTGTGTCCAGTTCTGGGGCCCTCAGTTTAAGAAAGATGTTGACTTGCTCAAACGTGTCCAGAGCAGGGCAACAAAGTTGGTGAAGGGTTTGGAACACAAGCCCTATGAGGAGAGGCTGAGGGAGCTGGGGTTGCTTAGCCTGAAGAAGAGGAGGCTCAGGGGAGACCTTGCTCTCTACAACTACCCTAAGGGAGGTTGTAGACAGGTGGGGGTTGGTCTCTTCTCCCAGGCAACCAGCACCGGAACAAGAGGACACAGTCTCATGCTGCACCAGGGGAGGTTTAGGCTGGAGGTTAGGAAGAGTAATTGCCCATTGGAATGGGCTGCCCAGGGAGGTGGTGGAGTCACCATCATTAGAGGTGTTTAGGAGGAGACTTGATAGGGTGCTTGGTTACATGGTTTAGTTGATTAGGTGGTGTTGGATGATGGGTTGGACATGATGATCTTGAAGGTCTCTTCCAACCTGGTCTATTCTTTTCTATACTATTCTAATTTATAGGCTCTCTTGAGAGTATGCCAACAAAGTTAAGTTTTATTCTGCTAATGGTTTTTGCAATGGGTTTAAAACTTGTTTTAAGTGTTCCTTAAGTTGGAAAATCATAGTTTGGCAGGCAGCACGGCAATCTGTGTGGAGCTGTAGAAATCACTTTCTTTAAATGGAAATGTAAATTGTTTAATCAAAATGAAATGGAGGCAGTCAAAATATCTCCTGGTCTATAATGGTGTTTCCCAAGTGCTGGGAAGTTGAACTGAACTTTCAGAAAGCTTTATGCTTTCCATAGTATAAATCTTTGTTGCTAGATTGAGGTGCATTTAAAGACAATGGTTACTACAGAATGGAAAACTGTTTAGGTGGTTGGTTTAAGTGGACTTAGTCAAAAGTGCAAGTAGGGTAGAAAGAAGACATTCTAAATTTAAATGTGAGTCTGTATGGGAATTTAAGTTAAACCACTGCTGCTTTTGGAAGTACTACTAGAAATGTCAATGTCTTCTCCCTTTTGGCTCCCATTTTCACTGCATGTGCAGCCTTTCAAGCCATCCTCCTACTATGATCTCTCTCTTAAAAATAGAAATTAAAAAAATTGAGCACAAAGTGCTGTCAGATCAAGGAACTGAATTGCAGGTCTCGGCTCATATCATTACTGCTGCTTCTTATGCACACACTGGTACACTCGCTGCCGTCATGCAGGCAAGTTCCTGGTACTAGGAGCTAGGCATTTCATTGGTAGGCCTCTAACTATTTTTTTCCTGGCAATATTTAGAGAATTATCCTCATCTTACACACAAGTGTCACAGCTTGCTGTTCTGCCCGGTCAGTCTTGTCTTAGCAGGGGTGTTAATGTGGTATTGTTATGCAGCCCTAATACATTTGCTGCCCACTTCCACAGCCACATAGTGGTTGTGTGAGAGAGTACATGTGCTTCCCAGTACACACCATTGTGCTGTGGATACATCTATAAAGAGAGTCTTTATTTACTGCCCATTTTAGGCCCCAGTCAGATAGCAGTGGTCTGTTTAGCTTGAGAAAAATTCCACCCCAGTGTTTGTAGACTATAAAGTGATAAAACAGAGTTGCTCTATTCAGCAGATTGTGGATTTTAAATGTGCAGAAAACACCCATTACTTTAATTGTGTAATTAAATTTCACAGAAAGACCTCTTCACAAGGGTGAGAGACAAATATTTCTGACACCCAGACTCTGCTAGCAGCTTTTTTTCATTTGCCTGTTAGTGATGGCTTCTAAATATTGATGTTTGCATTCAGTGACTTATTCCTAGTTACCCACTCTCCCACCTTTCTCGTCTTTCACATACCAAATATTGTACTTTCTAGCAGAAAGGACATAAACCAACTGCAATACAGAGGAGAGATCACTGCCAGGTAGTGTTTTCTGTGTTTTTTTTCTGAATGGCTTGTATGGTTACTGTGTGGAAGGTTACCACTGTTGCTGTTGCTTCCTCCTTGTTATTGTTTCTGCTTTGACTTTTTTTCTGCTATTAGTAGTCACAGGTCTGTTTTTTGTCAGATTTATAGGTACCTGTCCACGCCACTTGGGGCAAACCACAGGGAGAACAGTAGAGGTGTAGCATGCTTTGCATGCTCAGGAGTTGGCAGAGTGCTATTTTGACAGACACAATAATCATATCTTGAGGAATGTCTCTTAGCTATCTGTGTGACCTAGCTTCAGCCATTAGCAGTAGACCCTAGCCTTGTAACTTCCAAAGCACACTGTGGCTGTCAAGTCTAACCTGAGATGCTTTTGAAAGGGAACTGCAAATCATGCTCCACAAACCTGACTGCAGTCATACAGAGGAAGAAAGATAAGGCCATTCTTGACATGTAGGATCCTTGCACATGGGAAAGGAGAAGGAATCTCTAAGTTTAATTCAATATAGTTTTTGTAGATGGAAAATTGGTCATGAGCTTACAGTGTGTGCTGGCTGTCCAGAAATCCAAATGTATCCTGGGCTGCATCAAAAGAAGGGTGGTCAGCAGGTCAAGGGAGCTGAGGACTCTGGTGAGACCCCATCTGGAGTGCTTCATCCAGATCTGCAATTATCAGACCTGTTGGAGCAGGTCAAAAGGAGGATTACAAAAATGATCAGAGGAATGAAACCTCTCTCCTATGAGGAAATGCTGAGAAGAGATGAGATTATTCAGCATGGAGAAGAGAAGGCACAGCAGCAACCTTACTGTGGCATTTCAGTACTTAAAGGGCTTATACAGAAGATGAGGACAGAATTATCAAAAATAGAGTACTAGAAAACCAAAATAAATGTTGACATGGGAGTTACCTTAGTCTATTTTCATCAGTACTACTGGCAGACATTTTCTTAGGAACAACAAAGCTCTGATGAGGAGACTATATTGAAGGCTAAATTAAATCCTGACATGGTTATAGTGTCAACAGATGATAATTTCCATATGATTAATGACTTCTAATTTAACTGATATCTTAAAAATAGTGATGCCTTTTCTTGGGGCTTCTGTAATATCTATTGAGCCTGCTGCAATCTTTATTTTCTGTGTAGTTACTTAGTTTTTCATGTATGTGCAAATAGCTTCCTCTGGTGTATCTACATCAAGTGAAACATAAATTGTATTGGCACCTCTGGGCTTAATTAATCTTCTTTTTTTCTTTTCTAAAGAAGATGAAGAGCAGTAATACAGGAAATAAATATTGTGGGAGCAGATTTATTTCCCAAGTGAGAGAAAGCAGACTGGCTATCTCTAACAAAGGAGCTAGTTTGGCCTGTAAAACCTACAGGCATGGAAACACTCAAGGCCAAAATGAAAACAAGGGAGAGGAGGAATAATAGAAAAGCCAAGCTGAGAATATATAGACCTATTTATACTTCTTTAATGCTGCCTAGTCACTGCCTTTTTTTGTATTCATCCTCAGGTTAAAACAGGATGCAGAAAGCAGAGTTATGTCAAGCCAGTAGGAAAAAAAAGGCAGAAAGGGGTAAAATCCTAACAAAACTCATGGAGGTTAGATGGACCGAAGAGAAACCTTAAATCTGCTTTAGAATGGCAAGCTGTCTTAGGCAGCCTAGGGGATATAGTAAGAGGAAAACCAAATAAACTTGCAACACATTCACTTCAGGGCTTGAATCAGAATCCATCACTTTGGGGTCATAGTGTTTTGCTTGTCTGGCATTCTGCAAGCCAGACTTTATAATTTTAATCTATTCGAACAATTACAGAAAGGAGCTTCTCAACAAACTTCCATTTCATCATTTTAGGTTATCCTCTTTTCATGTTTTTAAATTTAATCAGGAATGTACATTTTTTAATAACTGCTTTCTCTCTGTTGCTCTAATCTGCTGTTTCCTATGGGTAAGTGGAAAAAAAAACAACACGGGTTTAATTCCACTCTTTTAAAAAAATGAAGATTTAATGAAACACATTTTGAGCTGTAAATGATGATGTTTATTAGATCATAAGGTAATGCTCATTTTTTTTTACCTTTTTATATAGAAGTATGTATTTTTGGAGGCTTGATGGGGTCCTTGGTTGCATGGTTTAGTTGATTAGATGGTGTTGGATGATGGGTTGGACGCAATGATCTCCAAGGTCTCTTCCAACCTGGTCTGGTCTAGTCTATTCTTTTTTTTATGTATTTTGCTTGTCATACAGAGGCTTAAAAGAGGAAGTGAAAGTTTACTTTTAAAAAAAGAACCACTTAGGAATATCATTTTCTCTGTAGAAGAATGGTCAAAATGTGCTGGTGATGCCTGAAAAGAGCCAAACCAATGTGTTGTCATATCATCTAATGGATTCTAATGACAACAGGAAATATACTCGCTGTGGGATAACCCCAGTAGGGAGTCAGGCCTCACCCATCTTCACTGACATTCCCTTGGGGCATGGCTGTGTGAATCAGAGGGGTGAAAATGTGAAAACTCAGTTTGAGAAAAAGACAGTTTAATAGGGAACCCTAAACCTGTGTGCAAAAGCAAAGCAAACCAAGGAATTAATTCACCTTTTCCCATGGGCATGGAAGTGTTCAGACATCTCCAGGAGAGCAGGGCTCCATCACACTTAACACTTGGGAGGACAAAAGAACCTAACTCTATGTGTACCCTTTCCTTCTTCCTGGTAGCTTCATTGCTGAATATGATGTCATCTGGTGGAGAACATTCCTTTGGTTAATTTGGGTCAGCTATCTCGTTTGTGTTCCTTCCCAACTTGCTTGCTGGGGGAGTCGTGTGAGAAGCAGGAGCTTTGATGCTGTGCAAGCACTGCTCAACATCAATTAACACACTGGGTGTGTTAACAAGACTGTTTTGGATGCAAATCCAAGATTTGCTCTTTTTATCCTGGAAGTTTCTGTCAGCAGTTCAGCGGTGCAAACTGGATGCTATATGCTGCCTTGGGGACAGATTGCACTACGTTTGCTCAGCACAGGTGTGTAGAATCAGACCTGCCTGCCTTAATCAGCAGAGTTCAGATCTGAAGACTAATGAACTTTGACATTTACTGTACGAGCTTATAACTTTTCTCTGCTTCTTGCAATAGGCTAAATTAGAGGTGCATAGCCACATGGCTAGAATCATTAGATAAACTTTGATTCAGACCTGGATTTTGTAGTTAGTGTTATCTGTAATGCCTGTGTCATGAGGTTTCAGGGGCAAATAACCTCAGACAATCAGGAATCTTAAGAGCAATTCAGAACTTGTCACTTTTACTAGGTGGCTTTAGTTTTATGAATCCTTAGGCCAAAATTGTGAAGACTGAGATTGCAACTGCTTCTTAAATAGTTCCTCCCAAACACAAACCACGTACTTAAAGATTTTTAAAACCTCTCCAACACATATCTCAAAGGGGGGAAAAAAATACCAAGACAACAACAACTAAAAAACCCAAACCAAAACAACAAAAAAGTTACCAAAAGAAGGCTAGGCGTGCCCTTCACCAAGGAATGTCAGTGCCTAAAAACATATAAAACATATATACTGTTCTCCACCAAGAACTGTATTCAGGCTGCCTGAGCAATGGGTTGTTCTGGTAGTAGAAATAATTGGTGTCTTTTATGCAAGATGTCTTGAAGGGATATCTTGAAATCAGAGCTGATGAAAACTTAAGTAGCCAAGGATTGGTGAGGTCTTCTGTGAAGAAAGCCATAGGATCCAAATACAGCTTAAAGCCAAATCTATTGTTTTACTACACAGTGGAACTAGGGGGAAAAAACCACCAAGCACAATGACAATTGTAGTAATGTCAAAATAAAAACAGCTGCATCATTTTGTTCCAGTGCACCAAGGAGTATATTAGTGAGAGAAACTTTATATAAGGTAGCTGATTTAATTTGTCAAGTTCAGCTAGTAAGTACATTATTAACACTTTAAATGCAACTGGTTCAACGTAATTTTTAGCCCTTACATTAGCTGCATGGAATTCTGAGGGACAAAGTTTGCCAGTGAGCTGCTTCTGGAATAGAAAAAGGTGAAAGCAGTTTTGGGTAAAGTTGGGTGGTTTTGTTCCAGCTATGCTCTCACTGAAGAGGGAATATTTGCTTGTATTCCAAATCACTGGTTAAAGAAATTAGAACTCTTGCCAAATGCAAGAATCTGAATGCTTTTGATACTTTTAGAATGCTTTTTAAAAAGTACCCAGCCCTTTGTTTCACTAATTGCATTTTCATTTTTAATACTATTAGAATTGCTTATATACTTCAAATAATTATGGAGGACCTTTAGTGGCTGAAATTGTTTATAGTTGGATTACTTCAGATAGTTTCATAGTTTCAGTCAGGGTTGGAAGGGACCACAAGGATCATCTAGTTCCAACGCCCCTGCCATGGGCAGGGACACCCCACACTAGATCAGGCTGGCCAGAGCCTCATCCAGCCTGGGCTTAAACACCTCCAGGAACGGGGCCTCAACCACCTCCCTGGACAACCCATTCCAGGGCTTCACCACCCTCATGGTGAAGAACTTCCTCCTCACATCTAGCCTGAATCTGCCCACCTCCAGCTTCATTCCATTCCCCCTAGTCCTATCACTACCTGATAGCCTGAGAAGTCCCTCCCCAGCCTTCTTGTAGTCCCCCTTCAGATACTGGAAGGCCACAATGAGGTCACGTCAGAGCCTTTTGTTCTCCAAACTGAACAGCCCCAACTCCTTCAGTCTGTCCTCATAGGAGAGGTGCTCCAGCCCTCTGATCATCCTCGTGGCCCATATGTCTTATGAAATTGTCCCTTATATTTTAGGGGAACAGAATGTCTGGTCAACCAGTAGATGCAAATTTATGACAACACTTACCTTAAGATGATCAAGGATGTTCAAAAGCTGCTCAAAAAGATGTTCAAAAGTTAATGTCTTCAGGAAAAAGGTTATATGAATGCTTGAGAAACTCTAAGTTTTATGATCAAAACCAAGTTTTCTCATTGAAGAGAGATAAAAACATTTTAAATGGGTTTAAGGGAAAATTCTGAATGAGAGAGAAGTATTCTAGTGAAGTATAGAATATGACCTGCAATTCTCAGTGGTCAGCCACAGTGCCTTCCCTTTTGATGGTCCTTACTCTTGCTCCTGCTGTGTCTTTAGGCTGCAAATTTCTTACAAAAAGGGATGTTGGTTTCACGTTTGTCAATACAGTACAAGCAGAACAAAACCCCACCCCTGCTAGCAGGATTGCACTGCAAGTATATATTTTATTATGCTAAGTGATGATCTTTAGAAAAGGCACTTATGTTAGGAGAGAAACTGAAAATTTAGTACTGATTATTTATATTATTTTTTTTCAAAAGACATTATTGAATTTCTCTGTGCTGAGGAACTGATCGATTAACCTCTACTGTTAGTGCATCATCTATAGTAATTCTATACTGCAATAACTGTAATGACTCAAGTTAAGGATTTTGAGTATGTTATTTTTGTACTAGAAACTCAGTGTGAGCCTTTTCCTTGTCTTTTGGCTGGTTTCTCCCTGCAGTCAGAGTGGTTTTTTGTAGTTTGTGCAGGCATGAAACATTTGCTGTGCACAGTATATGCAATATCAGCCACTTAGATGATTTAACTCACGCTTCAATTTCACTAGCTATGATTACTTTCAAAATTGTGTTATCTAAAATCACCAAATTATTATTGTTTTCATGTTTATAGTCATGCTGTACTATTGAATTTCAAGATGTTAATTAATCTGTGCTCCAGAAATGTCAGGCAATGCTGCTGCCACCTTCATTTGCTTAGCTGCCTGCATGCACCCTTTTGTAAGGAGCTGGGCATGGTGGGGAAATGTGTTAGGGATTTTGTGTGTGTGTGTGTGTGTAACTTAAAATTAGTAATGTCAATTGATTTAATATTTGTAGATTTGACTCAGTAGCTAAGAGGAGTGATATTTAAGTCAAATAGTGGTGTTTGCTTTCTTGTGGCTTCAACACTGCTGTCAGAGTTCTATGGGTTCAAGTGTAAAGGATTGTCTAAAAAGTATTGTCTAATCTCAGAAGTTGAACTTTGTCACTAAGAAAAATAAGTGGTACAGCCTCTAATGCATTTCAGAGATATCTGAAAAGGTGTCCTGTGTTTGCACAGTTTCTGTAATATGTTACCCTCAGGAAGCATTAATGATTCAGTTGGAACTAAAAGCAAATGGGATCAAAGTGCCCTTTGCCTGCTCCTGCTATTTCTGTAACTCTGCTGACATAACTTACATTGCTTATTCAAATGAGTATGTGAAATGATCTCTGTAGAAAGTAAGTATGTACTTATTTAGTTGGCTAATTTTTTTTAAACAGTTTTTTCTTATCCTAGATCATTTCACAAATATAGCTTAGGGAAGGGTTAAACACTTGTCAGTATAACTGGCAGGAGAGAAGTGTGGGAATGAACAGCTGACAGTGGGTGGGAGGTGATAATGATTTAAACCAGACCTGTTGCTGAGAAGCCTCTAATGTAAGTCCTTGATGTAACTGAGCTGCTATATTCCAAAGAAGGGAAAATGTAAATTATTGGAGATGACATCAGTGTTCAATATGACCAGAATTTCATATTTACACAAATTCAGTAGTAAATTGCTATAGAGTTTGGTTAGCATCAAATCCACCGAAATCAACAATGTGGAGTAGTCAGTGGATACTTTCTGCCTCTCTAGTGTCAGATACTACATCATCCCTAATGTGGTGTAAATGTGAGCTGTGTTAAAAGAAACTCCCTCCTTTCTTCCAGTCCTGCTTTTGGCTGCATGTGTCCAGTATTTCCCCTGAGTCAGATCCAATGACAGAAATTTAGCCCACCACTGAAAGGATAAACCCAAAACAAACAAAAATTAGTTTTCCATTAGACTAGGTTGCTAAAGTGACTCATCCTGCAGCTGCAGATTAGTTAACATCTGCTGTAAGGGAGTGAAAGAGCAGCTGAGGCTGGGGAAGAGACCACCCCAGTCAGTGACAGCTCAGCTTCTCCAAACATGCTGTCATGTTCTGGAAGAAGCAGCCTCAACCTTCAGCCCACTTCCTCCCCTCCCATGAGCATAAGCATCTGTGTGGTGATGATGGGGAGGTAAAGAGCTGACCTGTGAGATTGCTAGCCCAGATCAAGGATGCTGAATAGTATTGCTCTAAGGGAAAAGATAGTGCTGAGCAGGGTTTAGTGGCCAGGACTAAAGTGAGACTGCTTTTTACAACAGGGATGCTTGCTTAAAGTGCATACAAAGCTCTGGATATAGGAAATAGCTCTCAAGTATCTTAATGTAATCTGAAATACACCTTCTATGCCCATACTATCATAGTATCAGTCAGGGTTGGAAGGGACCACAAGGATCATCTAGTTCCAACCCCCCTGCCAGGGGCAGGGACACCCTGCACTAGATCAGGCTGGCCAAAGCCTCATCCAGCCTGGTCTTAAACATCTCCAGGGACGGGGCCCCAACCACCTCCCTGGACTGCATCTTCTAGTTTCCTCCTTTGCATTTGGGCCAGGATTCTTGTGCTGTGATGATGGTTACCAAGTTCATAGAAGTAATCTATACAATTTCTGAAATGATTTAATTGCTTTGTCAGGTGGATAACAATGGAAACAGAAGGAACTCTAATTATCATAGACCTCATTGTAGATCTCTTCAAACAGCTAGTGAAATTCTCCCTCAAATGTATCTGCTGTGGGTTGATGAAGTAAGAAACAACACTAATCTGATGCTTCACTGACCCAGATATGAACAGCTGCATGACATTAATAAGTTTCACTGAGGTGAGAAAGAAAGATTTGGCTAGCTCTTTCCCTTTTAGTAGGAAAATACTTTTATAGACACTTAAAATTTCATCCTTCATTGCTAATTGGTGACAATAAAACTAATATTAATCTCCCCTCTGCTATTTCTTAGTCTTAGCACAGTGAAAGAAATCAGTGATCAGAATCTACATCAGTGGAAGGAATAGTAGTTTTTCTTCCTGTAGGATTTCTTTTTGCAGCCAAAGGTAGGGTATAGAAATGAGTTTCCTGATAATGAAGGTGATCAAAAAATGATTCCATAATAATTGCAGCTGTGAAAAGCTATTTGCCTATTACAAAGAGGAGGCTTTTTTTTTCCTTAACCTTTACAATTATTTCTGGATGTATTCATGTAACTCATTTTGAAGGGGAGATGAACTCATGAATTGGCTGTGAAAATATTCAGTTTGAGCTTTCAGTATACCATGTGGTTATAAATTCTCTTGCTTTTGCAGTCTGCCAGAAAGTTTCAGGCCCTCTAAGAGGAAATGGGGAAAAAAAGAGAAATATCCCTTTTACTCCCATCAATTCACAGTATCACAGTATCACAGTATAACCAAGGTTGGAAGAGACCCCAAGGATCATCAAGTCCAACCTGTCCCAACAGACCTCACAACTAGACCATGGCACCAAGCGCCACGTCCAATCTCCCCTTGAACACCTCCAGGGACGGTGACTCCACCACCTCCCTGGGCAGCCCATTCCAATGACGAATGACTCGCTCAGTGAAGAACTTCCTCCTCACCTCGAGTCTAAACCTCCCCTGGCACAGCTTGAGACTGTGTCCCCTTGTTCTGGTGCTGGTTGCCTGGGAGAAGAGACCAACCCCCTCCTGTCTACAACCACCCTTCAGGTAGTTGTAGAGGGCAATGAGGTCACCTCTGATCCTTCTCTTCTCCAGGCTAAACAATCCCAGCTCCCTCAGCCTCTCCTCATAGGGCTTGTGCTCAAGGCCTCTCACCAGCCTTGTTGCCCTTTTCTGGACACGTTCAAGTATCTCGATGTCCTTCTTAAACTGAGGGGCCCAGAACTGGACACAGTACTCAAGGTGTGGCCTAACCAATGCAGAGTACAGGGGCAGAATGACCTCCCTGCTCCTACTGGCCACACTATTCCCAATACAGGCCAGGATGCCATTGGCCTTCTTGGCCACCTGGGCACACTGTTGGCTCATGTTTAGGTGGGTGTCAATCAGCACCCCCAGGTCCCTCTCTGTTTGGCAGCTCTCCAGCCACTCTGACCCCAGCCTGTAGCTCTGCATGGGGTTGCCGTGGCCAAAGTGCAGCACCCGGCACTTGGACTTATTAAATGCCATCCCATTGGACTCTGCCCATCTGTCCAGTCGGTCGAGGTCCCTCTGCAGAGCCTTTCTACCCTCTAACTGACTAACATCTGTTCCCAACTTGGTGTCATCTGCAAACTTGCTGATGACTGACTCAACCCCCTCATCCATATCATCAATGAAGATGTTAAAGAGGATGGGGCCCAGCACCGATCCCTGGGGGACGCCGCTGGTGACTGGCCGCCAGCCGGACGCGGCACCATTCACCACCACTCTCTGGGCTCGGCCCTCCAGCCAGTTCCTAACCCAGCACAGAGTGTTGCGGTCCAAACCACGAGCTGACAGTTTAGCCAGCAGTTCAAGACTTTTTGTTGTATGAGAAGGGAATGTTTTCATAAAGTTGCACTTATTTTACAAAAATGCTTTCTCATCTGCAGTTTCTATTGAATATCTGCATTCTTTTGACTCCCCTGAACAGAAATATGAATAACAACTTCAGGATTTCACCCAGAGTTTGTTTTCCTTCGATCTTACGGTATTACATTCTCATGATATTCATACGATTTTCTTTTTGGCTTCCTTTGGTAAATGATCATATGTGGAGCTTTTAAAATTTGCTTCAGTGCAGATAGTAGAAAGGGATCTACATGAAACCATCCTCTCTCCAAAACAACAATCCCAGCTAATGATTTTCATGTTTGTGGCATCCCCTGCATCAAGACTTTTCTGAACTCCCACGATTCTAGACTGTCTTGGTTTCTGACCTCCCAAGTAAAAATTACAGTGGAAACACAGTGTGAAAATACTTTTGGTCTCTCTTAAAAAGCTCTTTCTTGTCACAGTTTTGAGTTCTTCAGCTACAAATTACTTAATTACACAACTGTTAATTAGGTCCATATAATAGCCACAAAAAAATCTCAAACTTTTAATTCATCACAAGACATCAACAGAAGTTAAGTCTCTTTGTAACTTAGTTAATACTAGTAAAAGATTATATCATAGAATATTCAAGTTTATGCTTCATTATAATCTGAAAAAGATATTATGTTAATATTATCTCAAGTATTTCCATAGTGATAGAAAGAACTCCTTTCTTTTAGTTGTGCTTTCTTTTTTCCCTTCTAAAATTGTAAGGGTAGATTAAAAAAATTCCCAGAGTGAAAGAAAATACAACAGAAGAGAGTCTCTCTGTCTTGCTTGTACAGACTGAGAAGGTCCACCCTGGGCCTTTTCTTCTCCAAGCTAAACTCTCTCAGGTCTCTCATCCTTTTCTGACAGGGTGGATGCTCCAGACCCTTAATCCTCCTCACAGCCCTGGATACAGCACTCCAGGTGTGACCTCTACAGTGCTGAGTAGTGCAACAGGATCATATCCCTTTGGCTGCTGGTAATACTTTGTCTAATGCAACCCTGGAATTTTGTTGACCTTCTTTGTTGCAAGGGCTCATTGCTGGCTCATTGCTAGCTCATTCATCTTGGGGTCCACCAGGAATCTCAAGTCCTTCTCTGTCAAACTGATTTCCAGCTGGGTGGCCCTCAGCATGGATCAGTGGATGGGGTTGTTCCTCCTCAGAAGCAGGACTTTGCACGTGCTGAACTTCACAAGGTTCCTGTGTGGCCGTTCTCCAGATAATGAGGTCATCCTGCATCGCATGGCTAATATGACCATTTTTTCTGCTCCTGTGAACAGGTATCTCCTCACCTAGTATAATATGAGCTATGAAGTAATTTTTTTCTTCTCTTAAAGCCTGTCTCCAAATCAGTCATGATCAGGCTCTTACTCCTTAAACTAGAGGGTTTTTTCAATATGCCAATTATGGATGTTTATTGAAAATATATATAACAATTCACTAAGGCATATTGGCATAGTTTTGATGTGTTTGATGTTTTTCTTTCTAACACATTCAATCCCATCAAATGTAAAATTCCTTAAGAGCAAGATTACAACAACTATGGCTTTAAAGAATCTCTTTTTCTGCATAAATACTGTGTGATATCTAAATAAATGTAGTCTGGACTGCCAGAGAGTCATGTGTGGCAGAACAAAGAGAAAACCCTATTTCTATTTAAAAATGGAATCAGTTTATCACTGTGATGTGGTAACTATTATCTCCATGGCTCAACTAAATTACATTACTTTTCTTAACATCCTTTTTAACAGCAGTTATTTTGGGAATAGATGAAGACATTTGCAGAACTAATAAAGCTTTGGGAAGATTGTCTGTTTCAAAACCTTTTATGGAGCCATTTTGCAAAATGTTCTTTCAATATTTTATTCTGAGTTGAAGTAATAATCTTCTAAATTCACCTTTCCAATTGGGATAAACTACTGAGTGGACTCTTTAACCTTTGCTTCTAACATATATACGATTGGCTGAACATCAATGATGTTATTAGGAATTATAATAGCTGCCACTGTCGGTGATGCTAAAGGTTAGTTTAGGTTTTTAAACAGTTGGAATCTTTAACATGGGTCAAAAAGTGAAAAAAATAAAAGGGGGGGGGGTGTAGGCAAAAAAAAGGGGCATAATCTGCATGTTTTCCAGAGGATTTTGAATTTTGACTGAACTTTTCTGCCCAAATTATTCCAAACTATTATATCTATGAATCCATGTATACAGTCCGGGAGTCATTAATATCTAATTTTTGAAAAGGCTGGAAATCTTGGCTGTTTTTACTTAAAAACCACATAAACAATCCCAAAGAAACTTCCCCCCCCCCAAATCTGTGGAAAAACTGGGGGAGGTAGGCTAGCTTTATGAGCGAAGTGTGGGGGGGAAGTACTTTGCACATATTTGAATTGTTGTTCTGGATGAGCTTCATAGCTTGAGACACCAGAACTTCCAGCACAGACTAGTTCCAAAGAGCACCATCCAAAAATCACAGTCATTACCACAGCCCAGGCACTAGTCAGCTGTTTCCACAGGATGTGTTAGCAAAACCTTTTCACGTCAGCAAAACCTTTAGATCAAATTTCACTTCTCCAAAAGTTATGATACTATCGTTGGGGGGGGAAAAAAAAATCTTCTCTAACTGAGAGTCACTTTTCATATATAGGGCTGTAAAATGTGTCTTCATGGAAGAAAAACCATGTAAAACCTCAATGCATAAAACCACGAACACAAGGTAGAAATAGCAGCATCTGAGAGGGGATCATCTTCCTCTGGATTTCCTGTATCAAAAGGAAGCTAAATCTGAACTGACTGTGCAAAGATTTATAGTGTACAGGTGAGGACCCAGAACATCATTTAGTGCAGTTTCCATGAGTGTGTACTGCACCAAAAGAACTGAAAGGTGACTGCAGCAGGATGACTGTGGCAGAATGAAGGCATTTGGGTAACTGGAGAAAAAATTCTGAAAATAGCTCCACCACCTCTTTCCTTTTTATAAGGAACTTGGAGATGACAGCTTCTATCCTGCAGAACTTTAAAGAAGCCATTCCTTATACAACCTGGGTTTCTTAACAAATGCATGACATGTGACTCAGGTGACATGCTAATTTCTGAAAGAAGATGAAAAGTAGTAATTTGCCTTCTATGAACTGCTTGGACTGCTTAGATCTCCTTAATGCAAAGTGTGTTTCTATCCTCTACTAAGTGCATGTTCCTTAATCAGAGTTGTTTTCCTGAAGCAGAAGTTCAGTTTGTCATACAAGTTCCTAGGCTTTGATAAACCAGGTGGACCTAGTGTAAGGCATGTCTACCAGGCATTGACTTAGGCTTCTGCACTGCTTTTACATTTTTTCTGTTCTTTACACTCTGTCAGATTCATAGTATTTCACTAATGATATATTATACAATACAATACACCAGGTTGGAAGAGACCTTCAAGATCATCGCATCCAATCCAACCCACCTAAACAACTAAACCATGGCACCAAGCACCCCATCAAGTCTCCTCCTGAACACCTCAAATGAAGGTGACTCCACCACCTCCACAGGTAGCCGATTCCAATGGGCAATCACTTTCTCTGTATAGAACTTCTTCCTAACACCCAGTCTAAACCTACCCTGGCACAGCCTGAGACTGTGCCCTCTTGTTCTGGTACTGGCTGCCTGGGAGAAGAGACCAACCTCTGCCTGTCCGCAACCTCACTTCAGGTAGTTGTAGAGAGCAATAAGGTCACCCCTGGAGGTGGTGGAGTCACCTTCATTGGAGGTGTTCAGGAGGAGACTTGATGGGTGCCATGGTTTAGTTGTTTAGGTGGGTTGGATTGGTTGATGGGTTGGACGCGATGATCTTGAAGGTCTCTTCCAACCTGGTGTATTGTATTATTGTACATAGCACTAAAATCAGCCTGAATTCTTAGTCACTTCTCTTCATAATTATGTACAAAAACACACAGAGCCTCTGGGATATAAAAAAATATGTTGTAAGCATTAAGCATAAGATATAGCATATTACCAGATAGATTCTGGATCATGTCTATGTACTCTGTAGAATGTAACATGAATTTGTCTTTCCTTGTAAATGAGTTTCCATTCTGATATCACCTGATTACTGGGGAGATTTATGTCACTTCATAACCTGCTGTTCCTTGCATCACATTGCTTTTTTTCACAGTTGCTTGGTTTTTGTTTTCAGTTTAAGTATCACTTGGTGTAGGGAACTGAATTGAGACAGTCAGATTTGAGTATTCAATAGGCAGGTTTGAATAAGTCTAGAAACAAACACAAAAGTGTATGTAATTCATAGTAGGTGCAGTGGACGGCCTTCATTTTCAGTGACTCTTCCATACTGCACAAGAACAATAATATTGGGTGGTAAGTACTCTTTTTCCTTTTTTTTTTTTTTTTTTAATATGAAACACTGAAAATGAAAATACAACCTCCCATTACTACAGCAGTAATGGCTTCCTGAATTTTCAGAACAAAAAAACCCTGGAAAAAAGTGTGAGTGGTGTCCATTTTGCTTGCAGCGTTGTTGTGCTCAGATTTCCTTGTGGCAAGAGAAATACCAGTCTTGCTTACGGATGTTTTAGCAGAAGAATCTAACCAACATGCTTATCTCTCGATTGCAAGCTGCTTTCCTTGCTTTTTCAGATGCCAAAAATTCCAGCTGCCCAATATCCTACTGTGAAAATCTTCAATTTCCCCTAGCAGCTTTAATGAAACAGCAAATATTATTGTTAGAAAAACCTTATAGCAGATCTTAAGTTGAAAATGCTGGGGACAATCTAAACCCAGCTGAATAGAAGCTTAGAGCTTGGCTGCTGGTTTGGTTATTCATGCTCAAACCCATTTAAGGAGAATCCTCTTTTTCTTAACAGGTCTGAGACTGCTGTGAAGTTTTTCCAGAGTTTGTAGAACTGAGAAGCCTCAGTAACATTGAGGATCCTTCTATTCAGTGGCCATAGGCTTGGCTGTAAGTGATTCTCTTTAGGAAAAGCAACAGAACCCACTGTGGGATTGTTGTCTATAGGAATGTTAGGAACCAGAGAATTTGCCAAAGTTCTAAGCTCTAATAGGAGAGAACACTAACAAAGACAAGGATACAAAACACACATTGTGGGGTTGTGTTTGTGTGTGTGTCTTTCTTGATTGGTTGTTTTCTGCTATTTCTAATCTGCTTGCAGGGGGGATTTCTCTTCAGTGTCTGTACTCATTAGGTTTCTATGCATGCAGAACTCAAATTCTGAGTCTCTTATAAGCTATCTGAACTAAATGGATCCTGAGTTGGTTTTTTTCACTACCAACCCAGCCAAATTGTTTCCGTTGTCAAACGTGAAACATCTAATTTCACAAAAGCTCTTTGTACTACTCTCTTCATGTACTTAAAAAAAAAACCCAACCAAACAAACCCAAAGCAAAACACCAAAACCTCAAAAACAACAACAAAGGGGGATTTTTGTTTTATTCTTTGTTACTCTCTATCTCACTATGATGCTCAAATAACATGTTGAAATGCATGAGATTTGGACATATGATGGCACTGTTGTGCCTAAACTAACTCTGTTTAGTGCTTACATGCTCCTTGCCATGTCTGTTTTCGTTGTTGAGAAAAATACAACCTGAGGATAACGTCAGAAAATAGTTTTGAGAGCGTTTTAAAGAAAACTTTGCTCAATAGTTCATCTATTTTCACCTCATCAGTGGCTTCCAATCTCATTTATTGACCATCTTCTTAATCTTTTCTAATTTTAAAATATTGGCAGTCATTTCAGACACTTTCTTCTTCTTCATGCTTTCAAAGAAATAGGATGAAGTATTAGATTTTAATTTTTGTCTTATTTTGATTGTTTACTATCATTGTAACTGATGATGGCTGATTCCCAAGCCAGTGTTCCCAAATGGGTTTCAGCAGAACTCTTGGACTGCGAGCATGTGTCTACAACCCAGGGAGCCTTTTGTAGACCCTGGGGCCCCATAAAACTTCCAGTCTAGTCACTTGAGGATGATAATAGAGGTATATCCTGCAGGAAGCAGATAGAAGGTTTCCTGCTTCCTATTCAGGAGCAATAAATGGGACACCAAAGGTCAGGGGATCTGGGACGGTCAAGCAAAAGGAAGCTGTGTGATTTCATTCTCCAGCAAGCTGAAGCTGGCAGAATCTGAGTGGGTTGGTTTTGGCTTGGAATTCTTATCTGAAAATAAAAGCTAGCTTAAAGGAAAAAGTTTGGTGGTTCATGGTTTTCAGAATGTTTTTCTCTGTTCTTTGAGTCAGTTCATGTGACTTCTAGTTTGCAGCGTCAACAGCTTTAACAGACATAGATGGCTCACTTTGCATCACTTTGCTGTTTGTTTCCCTTCAGGGAACAAACAGGCAAGTATAAATAGTGCTCCTTTCCCCTTTAGTTCACTCTAATTGCACAAAAAGCCCTCTTAAAACTTTTTTTTCCTGCTTCTCCCCCCCCCCCCCCCCCTTTTTTTTTTAACACATGGAATGCCTGTCACCCTCTACAAGTTTATACGAGTGTTTTAGGCATCTGTAACTTCCCTATGTTCGCCCCTACCATGTCTTTTTTGGAATGTTCAGATCACTAGGGTTAAATTTATATCTGTTACCTTTGGAAGTTTTATCTGGTATCTAATGGCTTGGCTGGAAGATGACACAGATGATTACTCTTAGAAAACTACTGCATAATTAAATAAGACAGCTATGAGTAACAGCTTTTTAGGAAGCAGTTAAAGTTACAGAAGATTACAAAAAGAACAAGAGTCAGCAGTCTCATGATTTTGAAAGAAGTCAGAGAACAGAAAGTGTGAGTAGGAAAATGCCTTATGAGTGAGGTGATGCTTCCACCCTTCTGAGCTGATACACTGTGTCTGTTTTTGCTGCAAATGAAGGAAGGGAGACAGGCTGGGGAGTATCTAGACAAAAAGTCACACAAGCGATCATGTAGGAAACATGACTTTTGAGTAAAATACAAATACTTTGTGGTTGCTTAGTAAAGTCTTGCAGGAAAATATAAATGAATGGATTTTGCCAAAAGAAAAAGGTCTGTGTGTTTTGGTTTCTTGTCCTGGCGTTGCTGAGACAGAATCCCAGCCCAGCCATGGGGCTGCAGACCGTAGCAGTTTTGAGTCAGCCAGGACAGCTGACTGCATTTGGATACAGATGTCTCCCATCACACTCAGTGCAAAGGGAGAAGTTTGAGGAGGAGAGTAGAACTTCCTGCTTGGACTGCTTTTCCCTTCAGCTCCTGAAGACTTCCTTTCTGTTTAGTGTCGCTGCTGTACCTTTTCTGGGAGTGTATAACTTTATGTATCTTATAGTTACATTGATATTAATTTGTCCATTTAATTCAATCTCTTTTCATTTCAACCCGTGGGTTTTCTCTCCTTTTGTGATTCTGCTTCTCCCCTGTGCAGAGGGCATCAGGTAACAGAGCAACTTCTAGAGTTCAGCCTCAGATACAGGCTAAACATAGACAGATTTGTTTGCAGTGGATAATAAACCAGTTGGAAGTATGGCAGGTGCTCACCTCTTCTCACTTGCATTTGTTGATTGTGCCTATATTCAGCCAGCACCACCTGCCTGGCCCTTCAGTTCTGATTGCAACCAGGAGTGACAGAAGTAGCTGTAGGTGTGTGATTCTCTGAGGAAAAAAGACTTGAAATGGAGGGAAAATTGCATAACAACATCTTAACAACTGCATCAAACATTCTCAAGGAAGAATGAGGAGTGATGCAGTTGAGCAACTGTTATGACAGGAGAAAAATTGTCCCCAGTGCACAGACTACTCAGGCAGAAGCTTGTGTTGGTTACTTTTAGCCTGCAGCCGAGTGGCAGGAAGCACAGGTAACACACCTCAGTAATTATTACTGCATGTGAATCTGTTCTGTAGTTTCTTTCATTTCCAGTTTTTCTTTGTTGTTTCCAGTTGTGGTGGGTCTTTTTTCCCCATCCAACATATCATGGAATTTTAGCTCATCAAGACCTTTGCTGAAGCAATAGTGTGGCCTCTCTGTGGCAGAGATTTGCTTTACTCTTTGCTCCCTGAAATAATTGTTATTAAAACAATTAGTTCAAGTTTGGATTGTAAATTCCCACCTTACCAAAAAAAAACCCAAACCAAACCCCTGCTCCACCCAAAAAGCCAAAACACAAAAAAAACCCAAACCAAAACAACAACAAAAATCCAAACTCCTTTTATTACATTCCAGCACTACTTTGCTTGGGCATTTTTGCTGTCATTTGCATGCACTGTTTTTTCCTATTGCTTCAGTGTGGTGTTAGTTTTGTATGTGTGTTTTGTGGACAGACTGTAGCCTTTATTTTAAAGACCATGTCTAAGCAGTATGCACTTGATTTCTTTCTCAGATATGTTCTGATAATAATCCTAAATGCATTTGATTTGGCATTTAATCTTCTGTAGCTGCTGTGAAGTTGAAATCAAATTGTTGCTGTCTTCATAATTTTTCTTATTATCATTTTTCAGTATACCCTAAACTTTAACCTTTGAGTGTTGCAAAGACATTATTTTAGTCTTCTATTTAATGCTGTCTGTAGAGAAGATGTTCTTATTACTCAGACGGCGTAGATAGCTCTTGGTTTTTAACAACACAATCATCTAGGTTTAATAGTGTTTTGTTTTTCCTCACTTCTCTGGTTCTGCTTCAATTAAAAAGCAATTTAATGGTGCGGAAATGGAAACACTAACTCTTCACGAAGAGTTAACACTCCTGAAGTGAACTTTTCCTAGGCTTCCCAGACATGTCAAGAGCTCCACTGTAGAGTCTGTAGTACTTATTTTGATTTCACTTGTTTCCTTGTATTGTGTCTCAGCTCTGAGTGAGGCTTCGAAGTCACACTTGCAGGATTTCTTTCCATTCAGGTTGTGCTCTTTGGTAATCATTCTTAATTGTGTGGATGTGTAACTTTATCTCTCTGCAATGTTTTTCTACTTATGTTGTGAAAAAGAACACTAATGTGCCTGCTACTGCTTTCAGAGATTAGTTAGTATCACAAAGCTTATCACTGCATACCAATTGTCCAAATAATCTATTGGCACAGTAGCCACTATCTCTTTTTCACAGTAGCCCTGTGTTTAAAAGAAGTATGGCAGTGAAAATTATGACCCTTTGCCCCAGGCATTTTGAACAGAAGACCTTGTCTAATTTTTACTAAATATGCTGGGCTGCCTGTATCAATAAGGAATTGCTCAGTTAATAATAAAAAAAAAGAAACCTGTAAGTATGAAATTAATACATCTCCCTTTAACTAAATATTACTTCCCCCCCCTATTTGGAACCATCACGTTGTAATGTGTGGGCTCGTTTTCTGCTCTTTCCCCAGAGAAGCAATGCCTATGAGAATGAGCTCTGTGCCTTTTGGTTTCTGGTAAGCTTAAAATCTGTAGGCCAATCTCAGTTTTCTTTATTCCACAGGTAGTCAGGAAGGTGTGACATTTCTGAGTTGCTGTTCCCCTTCTCTTGTATCCTCTTTGGCTGTCATACCACACCTCAAAAAAATGCAATGTTTTTTTTTGGCCAATAAAAAAACCAAAATAGCTGTTCATTTATATGGAATAGCTTGACTGGGAAATAATAACCACCATGTTCTATAATGACCATAACATTCCAAAGCTGAGATTTTAAGCAAATAACTAGTTATGTGGGGGGTTCTGCACTAAAACTGACTCTTGAAAATCATAATGTTCGGATGGGATGTAACATTTAGACGCAGTAGACAGTCTTAAAATGGTAGTCCACATCTGTAAAAGTACATCTCTAGAATGTACAAAATTGATCCTTGTAGCATTTTTCTGAAGCATTTTTGTAAGACAAGTCTTCACTTTTTCTGAAATCAGGGCTGTTACCAGGGAGGAGTTCACAGAGGCTTACCATTTACCTGTCACTTTTGCACAGTTAAGCTCCTGATCCTGTAAGCTATGAGTGATTACAAAAGTCCTGGATGGATTTGCTTTTTAGTTGCAGGGAGCAAATCTGTTTTGAGGAACTTTCAGGCATGTTTTAAGAAATAGAAAAACAAGCAATAGGATTTAATATTTACTTGGATATTTACAGTAGAATTGCAGATTTACAGTAGAATTGCAGTAGAAATACAGATATTTACAGTAGAATGAGGTCCTCATTTGAGTCTTCCAAGTAAGTTTGTCATCTTTTTATATCTAATCAGGACCTATAATTTTGTTCAGTAATTGTGAAGCTAGTTCAATGAAACACATTTTTAATATAACTACTGTCCTTGTGCTAGATTGCCCATTGGAATGGGCTGCCCAGGGAAGTGATGGAGTCACCATCACTGGAGGTGTTTAGGAAGAGACTGGATGGGGTGCTTGGTGCCATAGTTTAGTTGATTAGATAGTGTTGGATGATAGGTTGGACTCGATCTCAAAGGTCTCTTCCAACCTGGTTAATTCTATACTATTCTGCACTATTCTAGATGCTGTTTTGTTAGATGTTCTAGTCAGCTTCAGGAAGATGGCTGCTTCTTGAGAATGTTTCTTTTTTTCTTTTCAATTTTGATACCTATTATATTTACGTATTTTTTCAAAGCACTATTTTCCCAGGTTTATATCAGGTGAAGAATGGTTTCTAAATCTATTAAATATTGCAAATTTTAGTTCCAAAGGTGTCTTAGAATATGTTTTGAAACCAGAAAGATAAAAGAAGAAAAAACTCCAACATCTTATTTTAATGCACTGCTCATTAGCAGTCTTGCCAGTTACAGAAAAAGAATAAACATACTACCTGCTTTTCAATTAAGGCTGATTATCTCAATAATACTAGAATATTGGCTTAGATAATGGGCAAAATGAAAAATTTTTAATGGAGTAGCTGAAGCACGAATAAGAATTAGGGCTAGTTGTACCAGCGGACAGCTGAACAACATCTTGTGATTGTATCTGATGCTTGAACAGAATTATCCTGGAAATTCAATAATGCCAAAGCACAAAATTAAATTCATAAACTGCAGAGTAGATCTAGGTCAAGTTCAGGGTGATTTGGAAAGTTAGTCTTTAAGGAACCTGAAAGAAGTTATTGTGAAAACAACATTGAAACAACGTGAAAGAAACTCTTAGTGTTGAGTAGAGATGTAGCCTGATGATAAATCTGACAGCTCCTAAAAGCTGTGTATGTGTAACTGTTTAGTTTTGAGAGGAAAAGAAGGCTGAGGTCTACCATTAAAAAAATATATTTCCTTAAAATTTAGTTCAAGCAATAAAAACTTGCCTTTGTATGCAGAAATTTGTGCTTTTCTGAAATTAATGTTAATTAATGTTAATTAATTTTAACCTGTGGCCACAGGTTGCAGGCTTAGATCCACTGCACTGGTCTGTTTACCTCCACATTACCTGACTCTTTAGGAGGCAGAACCATTTCTGCAGTTGTAAAGCTGGTTGATTTGTGTTAGCATGTGACCTTTTGGGGTTTTATCTTAGTCATGTTCCTCAACTCTGCACTACTTCTGTGGCTTGACGAATGTCTTTATTGGTGGTGTACACTCAGGTGGGTGTTTTTTCTTACTAGTTTTTCATGTTTGGTTTTTCACATATTTCTCTGACTGACATTTGTGAATTTATTTATTATAAATTTGAATGCTGTTTCATTTTTTTACTTATGTTTTTCAGTGCTCTACTAACATAGAGCAAGCACATAAACAAGCAAAACCTCAACCAACCTTTAATTTTTCTTTCCTAAGTAAAATAAACTACTACACCACATTATGGGAACTACTTGAAAAAGTGTTTAAAACTACTGTTCAGCTTACTCTTTTCCTATTAAGCAAAATGAACAGATATCTTCCAGCAGATTAATCCAGCTTCTTTAAACCAGGGTCCCTAGTTTAGCAGAGTTCCCAAGCATCTGCCTACATTTAAGTGTTGACAATTCAAATGTCCTCAGTTACGTATTTCATTACACATCTACTTAGATTAAGGGCCACAGGATGTCTTGCTGTGGAGTTTTCTGTAGTCTGCTAAAGGCAGCTGCAGCAAGTGCAGAATAGTCTCAATTCAGTGGTATCTTTAGAAGCAAAAATACAAGCACCTGCTGGTTTCTTATATAACATTGATCAACTCACAGGCTTATACCTCAGGAAGATTTTGTGCTCAGTTTTCCAGTCTGGATAATTTGATAAATATGCATTTTCAAATAAGCTGCTAATAGTATTTTTTTTATGACTAATGTCACGTGAATGTTAATTTAGTTTATTTAAGGCCATTTTGTAACTGACTACCATATGTCAAAATATTGTATTTCACTTTGCATGCATGCATGAATTCTGTCATTAAAACCTCTTGTAGCGATTTATGCAGATATTTTAATAAAGTAAATTTTGTTAGTCAAATTTTCATTCAAGAATCACATCAACATTTTACCCATCGTTTGTTACTCACGAATAACAAACAGTTTTAGTCACACAGTGAGTTGGAATATGTAAGTACTGTCTTAATTAGTGAACATGTTCTGCTAGTGTTACTTGGTGTCTGATACTCTTATAAAAAAAGAATAAATCAAAGCAAATCTGTTTAATTTTATAATATTTTGGTTTAGCTGTTTGGCTTCCTGTTCCAAGCTAGCTAGTTCTGCTCTTAAACCCAGAGTAATTGCTGCATAAGAAAATGAATCACAGAATCAATATGTTTGTTTCATACTTGTGGTCACTCTCATAATAATTTCTTGCAAAAGCATAATCATAATGACATCCTAGGCAGTTATGTACTAGTGTGTTCCTAGCAAAAAATTCTGGGAAGATCATATGCTGGAAGGTTATTTCAGCAAAGATTTGTGGAAGGTAAGAGACAGTTTTTCTGTCTTCATCTTCCTTTTTTAGTGGGCTTTGGTTTTGAATATGTTCTCTGACTGAGAAAGAACACTGTAGAAAAGAATACAGAATGGAAGGAATTTGTTTCCATGTAGAAAGGTGGTATAAGGCCTGCTATCTGTGTCTGAAATGCCACTTTTATCCTCCTGTGACTAAGAGGCAGAAGTAGACTTTCTGCTGGTAGTTCCTATGACAATGCAGTCACCCGTAGCAGGTGATGATGTGTTGTTATTCATGAACAAAATCAACAGTTGTTACTTACCTACTCTTGTTCTAAGCATTTGAAAAGGAGGGTGAGCATGCACTTTATTTTTGTGTTATCCTGTTATAGAATGGTAGAAAAATAAGACAGGGAAAGACCTTAAGAGATTTTGTAGTTCACTGAGGATGGTAGGCAGGATTGAAGTATACTTAGATTATACCACAGTATGTGCAACCTTTTCCTAAATATCTCAAGGAGAGGTTTCACAGTGCCTCTGGAATACTTAGTGGTACATTTCATGGAGGAAAAAAATCTCCATGCTGCCTGACATAACTCTCTTTTACTACAAATTATGCTGAATCCTTCTCATTCTATCTCCAGGCATTTGGAAAACAATTGGTTGTCCTTCTCGTAATGACAGCCACTTAGTTATTGGAAGATTGTTATCAATGTCCTTCCTTCCTTAGTATTCTCTTTTTTCTAGACTAAACAAAGTCCTTCAGCTTTGTTAGGGGTCATTTTTCTAAAACTCTAATTAGTCTTTTAACCTCCACCATGGAAACTTTCCAACGTGTGGTGAGTTGGGTATTTTTGGGTTTGTGGGTTGGTTGTCGGTGGTTTTGGGTGGGGTTTTTCTTGGTGGTGTTTTTTGGTAGTGTTTTGTTTTGCAATCCCTAAAATGGATTATAAACCTTATGAAATTGTGACTTTCACATTCTAGAAGATTAACTTTATTCCAAAGGCATCTCTCCAGCAGGCATAATTGAGTGAATAATAATTTTGAGACATATAAGCTCCACCATGACTATGTAAAGGAAGTGAAGGAAGATGAGGGAGAGTGACAATTTTCTTATCTGTGTGAAGTAAAACCTGGTGGTAGTCAAAACAGCTGATAAGCTTTATATGGTATCTCTGGATTATAACAAGGGCAAAGTTCTGTTTTGTGATTTCATTTATGTGCTTCTAGTATGTTAATAGTATTTAACTAATCTCATTTGCAGTATTAAGAAACCTCTTGAGAAATTAAAAGCGTAGTCCACAAAATTCATATCTCACTTCCACAATTTTGAGGCTTTTATTTCACTCTCCAAATATGAGCTTGAAAGCATGGTTTTCAATATGTAAAGCATCCTGATTGGAAAAAATGATTCAAAGGATGTGTTTTGAACTTTGTTCCATATTGAAATGACAGCATAGTCATGTGTTTTGCTTGTGATTGGTTTTGCTCTTGGTTGGTTGGTTGGTTGCTTTGTGTGTCCTGTTTTTTGATGTTTATATTATATTTCTGAGACATACCACACAGTTATCTTATCAATTAGAAGGTTGTAGTACTTTATTTTCCTGAGATGAACTTTTCATTGTATCTGCTGTGTTAACACATAATACATGTAAGTCAAGATCTACAGACTGTATGTCCCATTTTATTGCTAAGTTTTCCTCTTTTTTTTCATATTAGGACTAATTTATTTTGTGGTGTTTAAATGTTTAATGTTCATATCTTCATGTGCTCTGAGAAACCCCAGGGAAGGGAATACACACTTAGTGTCGACAACCAGAGAGAACAGTCTCTGTAGATGGCTAATTATAGAATAGAATAGAATTAACGAGGCTGGAAAAGACCTTTGAGATCGAGTCCAACCTATCATCCAACCCACCTAATCTCTTCCTAAACACCTTCAGTGATGGTGACTCCACCAGCTCCCTGGACAGCCCATTCCAATGGCCAGTCACTCTTTCTATGAAGAACTTCTTCCTAACATCCAGCCTAAACCTCCCCTGGCGCAGCTCAAGACTGCGTCCTCTTGTTCTGGTGTGCTGGTTGCCTGGGAGAAGAGACCAACCCCCACCTGGCTACAGTCTCCCTTCAGGTACATGTAGAGAGCAATAAGGTCTGCCCTGAGTCTCCTCTTCTCCAGGCTAGGCAACCCCAGCTCCCTCAGCCTCTCCTCATAGGGCTTGTGCTCCAGACCTCTCACCAGCTTTGTTGCCCTTCTCTGGACACATTCCAGCAACTCAATATCTTTCCTAAACTGAGGAGCCCAGAGCTGGACACAGGACTCAAGGTGTGGCCTAACCAGTGCTGAGTAAAATTACTCCTCTTTCAAAACTGAGGTGAGCCCTAACAATTTTTTATGTTGTGTGTCTGAGTTTCACATCACATCATATGATAGTTCACCTGTTGTATGATCAGAGGATGATATGTTCAGATTTCTTGTTAGAAGGGAAGAAATAACATGAGTTACATTCTGAAATCTAGCCCAAGGATGGATTACCACTGTAGCTGCCAAAGAGAAAAAACTCTCCTTTACCCTATTGCTTGAAGAGGAAGAGAAGAAAGGGAAAGCTTGACAGAGAGATAAACCTGCATGGAAATCCCTTTATATTTTGACCCCATTGATCTCAGTGAAAGAAATATTCCCATTTACATTTGTACTAGGTAATTACATTGCTCCTCATAAATCTCTGTTTAACCTGAAAGAATCCATTGTGCTGTAACAGTGCTGACATAAGCTGATGGTAAATATTTTCTGATTATGTTATCCTAGTAAATTTGTATAGACATATCAAGACAGGTTTTCCCATATGCTTGAGATGGACAAATGCTTTCTACAGGCAAGATACACGATAACTATTTTTTTCTTATCCATAAGGAAATTAGATTTGTTAAATAGGATTGTTCTTAACAAATCTGTGCTTTTATTCACCTCTTTAAAATTCATTTGGTTCTCAGGAATATGAAGCACACATTAGGGAGCGTGGTTTTCTGGATTTACTGTCAGAATTTGCATTATCATGCACTAAGCATGCACACTGAGCTATCGACAGCTGAATGGGCTGAAGGTTCAGGTGTTTGGACTATTTTCTTGCAGCAATATTCTTGTCTGGGTCTATTTCTTCCTTTCAGGATCAGATATTGATTAATATAAAATGGTATTCTATAATGAAATACAGAAATGAAAATGGGCAATGGGAAATTAATATTTTCAATGTATTGTTTTATTGTCTGTTTTTCCAGTACCAGAACAAGAGGACACAGTCTCAGGCTGTGCCAGGGGAGGTTTAGGCTGGATGTTAGGAAGAAGTTCTCTACAGAGATAGTGATTGTCCATTGGAATGGTCTGCCCAGGGAGGTGGTGGAGTCACCATCACTGGAGGTGTTCAGGAGGAGACTTGATGGGGTACTGGGTGCCATGATCTAGTTGTTTAGGTGGGTTGGATTGGTTGATCGGTTGGACGCGATGATCTTGAAGGTCTCTTCCAATCTGGATTTATTGTATTATTGTATTGTATTATTGATTGCCCATTGGAATTGGCTGCCTGCGGAGGTGGTGGAGTCACCTTCATTGGAGGTATTCAGGAGGAGGCTTGATGGGGTGCTTGGTGCCATGGTTAGTTGTTTAGGTGGGTTGGATTGGTTGATGGGTTGGACGCGATGATCTTGAAGGTCTCTTCCAACCTGGTTTATTCTATTGTATTCTATTCTATTTCTGCCCTTTTATTGTCTACAGGGGTCTGATTTGTTTTCTAGTATTTTGATGCTCAAATCACCTTGAATATGTTAGAAGAACTTGAGTATGTTTGATTACACTTATTGGGAACATTAATCTATATCTGTGCCCAGAGTAGAGTTCAGGCTGCCACATGGCAATTGATACTTCAGATTTTTAAATCTGTGTTGCTGTTGTTTTTTTTTTTTAGTTGAAGAGTGTACAACAAGAAAATTAATTTCCAAACTAATCCCAATTTAGTGTTCTTGTTTAAGTGTGGTTTTAACAGCTACCTAACTGGCTAAGTATTCTGATTAGATGTTACATTTAAACAATGTCTTAGGCTATAACTTCATATGGAAACTGGAAGCCTGAATATTTACTGTCTATGTAGGGAGAAGGCCAGGAAAAAAAGCAAAGCAGCTAAAATTGGTAGTTATGGTAATCGGTAGTCATGGTCTCCTGCAGTGTAAATTGCCAGTACAATTTAGTTTACAACAGAGGGAATGGGATAAGCTATGATATTCAGTGATATTTTCTTTAAGCCTGTGATAGTTCTGCTAAGGTAAGGGGATTTTTTACCCTTTTGAGTTTTGTCACTGGAGAGTGATTAAAAAAAATCATAACAGTAAGTGGAGTTGGGGACTTACAATAATGCAGAATCAATACTGCACTATAAAATAAAAATTCATTGGCCTGAGAGTTGAGCATTTTCTCAAATTTCAGCAATTCCCTCTTGTAAACAGCTTGCCTATGAAGTGTTTTGACCATATATAGTGCTATTGGCAGACTGACCTGTGCCACCATATAAAATGAATTTGACAGAGTACATAGCATCACTACAATATTGTCTAATGCAGCTCAGATTTATCTTTGATTAAAGGCTATGGTTATCTTCCTGCTCAGCAACATAAATGTTTGTGGTGGGTAATGTGAGAGCAAGAATAATATCTGATGCTATAGCTGAATTCACAAGGGTGGGCATTTGAGCAAACTGTGAAGCCTATTGGGTTTTAAAGCTTCACCAGAGCAGATCTTACTGCATCTTTCAGGCTACAGCAGACAAAGGGCTTTGCAATCCCTTTTATACAGGTAGTGTTAGGGTAAACGGCAAATATTTGTTCTGAAGCTTTTTACAGCTATTCATTACAAAGAATCAGTTTTCTTGAATAAATATCCACAACAAGCCTATAATCTAAGCAGCATATTTTATTTCAAGAGATCTATTCTAATCTAACATGGTATGTTTTGACACAGACAGAATTCTGGGTTCAGGACTGAGTATACTTGCAGGTATAGCATTTTCACAGCCTCCTAGTCTTCTATAATAAGACTATCAGATAAACAAATTTATGTTGTGTTAGAGTATTAAATATTTCTACATCTGTTGTTCCTATATGCACATGAAACTTTTTTTCCATTATGGAAAGTGGCCATGACCTCTTCCTTCTCTTCTCTCTTCCCCCTCCCCCTCACTTTACATAATGTATGTGAATATTTGACTGAATGAATGTAAAAACATGTAAATGGACACCAAAAAAAAAAGAAAATAGTAGTTTTCCACTCTAAAGATATGTGAAATAGAACTATTATTTCACAGAGGAGAAAACTTGAGGATTCCTTAAGGAAAGTACTGTGAGTGCCTTATAAAGTAGGAAGACTTATTTCTTTCACATTTCTCTGCACATACAGACAGGCAACATATGGCTACAGGTAAAACTTGTAATATTCTCCCAGCACTATACTTACTGCAAAGAGTTTTATTAACCTACATTGTATATAAATACATGCTTTTATTCTTGGTCCCATATGCCTACATTGTGTATTTTCCCAGATTCTGTATGTTAATTTTGCAGAAATGTAGGACTTTCCACCTGAACATGAGGAGGAATTTCTGTACGTTGAGGGTGATGGAACACCTGAAAAGTTAGCCCAGAGAGATGGTGGAGTCTCCATCTCTGGAGTAGTTCAACGCCCTCCTGGACTTCATTCTGTACAACTTGCTGCAGGTGAATGTACAGGTTGGACTAAATGACCTCCAGAGGTTCCTTCCAGCCCCTACTATTCTGTGATTCTGTGTAAGACCAAAAAACCCCAAACCAGTTTCAGAAGCAGAGATGGAAAGAATCTGGTGATTTGTACATCTATGTATCAAACTATGGATTTAAACACAAATGTGGTCTCAGTTCTAATTAGACTTGTTCCTTCTATACTTACTCTAGAGAATAAGTACTAATTGATTCTGTCCTTTATATTACTCTTATTTTACAACCACTACCACCTACTGTCTTTCCACCTTTTAGCATACCATCAAGTTTTGGCACAACTGAGTTGTGCTGACTAGAAAGAGAACTTTATAATGCACGAAAGGGGGCTTACATCTATGATATTTGACTGCTATGCATGTATTACTGGTTTGGTGAAGGTGATTGACAATAATGTCTGTCTAAATGACAAGAGTGAAAGGCTTTCCATTTTGCAGTTAGAAACCCAGTCAGATGCGAAGGATGCTTTTCATCTAACAAGTCTCCAGGTTCAAAATGTTCTGTCACCCAAAGTTACAAGCAGGTGAGTGCTGGAGGGTAGCAGATCTGTAAAGATCTGCATTCTTTGAAACACAAGGACTTGCTGATGTGACTACTTAGAAATCATTAAAAATTATCATCAGGATACTTTACAGAGAGCTGTAATACAATTTTCTGTTTTATCTGTGGCCCAAACTCTGGGTCTAAAGGTACATTTACAAACACAAGATCAAGGTATCTCATTGCTTTCCCTTCCTTTGTAGAATCATGGACTGACACCAAAAAAAACCCAAACCACCCCAAAAAAACAACCAACAAACAAACAACCCCAACCCAAACAAACAAAAAGGCAACCCGAGCTGTAGCTGCTGATAATGGACAATATATAGGGCAAGCAGTGTAAGAGGCTTGAGCTCAGCTGAGTGGCCTACTGAGAGTCAGGAATTGACATCTCCAGTAGGAGAGCAACCTGGTCTCCTTCATTGCTGCTCCTAACTGCTTTTCATTCTCTACACAGATCAAATAACAAAATATTTCTTCTTATGTGGTAATTCATAATGCATAGAGAACACATTTACATCCCAGTGACTGGTTGAGACACTCTTCAAAATGCGAGCTTTGATGTACTGTCTTCTGCAAATGAATATTCTGGGTGGAGTGCATGGCAGAGACCATGTGAGTAATGGGGACTGGTTTTAGTGCTTCTGGGTGGCTTCTAATGCTTATTATTGTGGTACTGAAATACTTTATGACCATGAAAACGACCTAAAATTGGTGGCCCTTCAGCCTGACAAGAGCATGCAGAGTGTGCATTCCTGCTCATCTCTAACCAGCCTGCTGTGAAATATCCTGACTACCTTCAAAGTGTTAGAACAAAAAAGGACCACGAGCTAATCTCTGCCCCTGATTAGCTCCTACACTGATAACTTCTAGCTGTAGCAAAATAGTGCAGGCAATTGTTGCTTCCAGTAATCTAGAGCACATTCCGTTGTGGGTTAACTGCCAAGCTGCATGGGTAAGGGGCTCAGTGTCTGAACTTGCTTGATGGTCTTACTGTGTAGAAGTCTGGATACACTCCTGGATCAGAAAATACCTGAACCTGATCTGACTCATGTATATATATACACATGCTTTTTGGCTGATTTTTGTTAATTTTCTTCTGGTTTACCATGTTTTACTTTTAATATCTGAAATCCAATTTAGGTAGCCGGCAAACTGTTACATATTCTCTCCACTATTTTGCTTTTAGACACAAATGCATACCTAGTGCAAGGTAGTACTTTTAAACCTTCTATATTTTTACAAATGAATTTTTCTTTTTCAATTAGAAATTTGGCCAATATTGTCAAAAAGGACACTTTAAAAAGGAGAGTGCTGTTAGATTATAAATTCAAAAAGGTGAGTAATTTTTTATGGCACTAACTACTCAGTAGCAGGAACAGCCTTGATTTTGTTCCTTTGTTGGCTTGGCAAATATTTGGCAAGAAAGATACATCTGGATACAAAGTCTGTTTGAAATTAACCCTTTGTAGCTCTATGGGCTAACCACACCCCTGTGAAACCTATGAGACCTTTGTGGATGTTGACAAGAGGTGATCAGTAATTCATGTACTGTATATTAGGCTCAAATCTTCATGTGAATACCTGACACTGCGAGACTTAATGTTGTAATTATAATATGAAATTAGATTATTAGTTCAAGAGTACTAAATGATCAAAATTTCACACAAGAAAAAGCAGAGAGGCAGAGGACTAAGAAATCTTGACACAACTGACTTCATGTTTACCCTGTCCATGGGCATATGGAAAAGATAATACTTAGAAAATGTGATTACTCAGGTGAAAGAGTAATTCTCTCTACAAGTGGGATTACTGCTTCAAGTCTAGGTATAAACCACAGTCATAATGATGTAACTATGATCAATTTATAACACAGCTTTTCTCTGAAGCTTTAAAAACAAAAACTTTGAAGCACTAACAACTTTGGATCACTCTGCTTTGTCAGTCCTGAAGTTTTAAAACTCTCAGGAGTGGCTTTAAATTCATGAGCCAAAGAATAATTTTGGCTTTATTTTACTCCTGCTTCAGCACATTTTATTGTTTATGTTGCATTTGTAATCTTCTCACTGAACTGTTTTTGTGGAGTTTTTTTGGTGGCATTGGGTTTAGGATTTTTTTTGGTGTGTTTGTTTGGTTTTGGGTTTTTTGTGTGTGTGTGCTTGTGCTTCCTAACTCAAATTGAAACTCATTCACTTGCATTCCAGGAACTGAGTTTTTAACTGTTTATGGCAAATAGCATTACATGAGAAAGTAAGAATAACATTTGCAAATGGGAATTTGAGTTACATTTATGATGTTTATGAATGTACAAAGTGGATTAAATTTGGAAGTCTACTTGTAAGAATATAGAATTCCTGGTGCAAAACCTAATTAATTGACTTGCAGCTACTTCAGGAAAAAGGTCTGTATGCATCTTTGACATTCTGGTAAGTGCTACAATATTAGGTTGGTTTTGACCACTGTATGGAGAAGGGGGGTGGGCATATGAAATGAATGAATAAATGAAAAAATATCTCATCTCCAATAAAATAAAAAATAATTATTTATCATATTTGCAAACTCATATTTCAAGAAGAAAGCAGAAACTTTTGCAGAGTTCACTTGGTAAAATCAAATATGCTTCTTGAAACAGATTTTGGATAACTTTCAAGTGTCCCCATGAGTAGTACAGGTTAGCTATTACAAAAACCTATCTCCCCTTGTCCCCCACCCTATTCCCCTTTCTCTCCTTCCCTTCTCTCCCTTCTGCTTACAAAAAAGTTCAGTTTCTATGTTAGCCTACAGGAAAAAACATAAATACACATTTTGCTTAGATATTCTAACTGTTTTGGTTTTTTCCTAAGATGCAGGTTTCATCCACTGAGCTGCTGACCATGTTATTTTCCTGGTTTACCAGACAAATTTCCTGTCTAGGTACATCCAGTTACAGAGGTACCTGGCTCATGTTTCTTTAGTACACTAATGATCTAATTAGTAGACAAAATGCATTACATCTCAGTTGTCACAATGTTTGCCAGAGAAAGACCAGTGAGAAATGATATGTTTGCTGAGTAGAATTCAAGGTAGATTTTAACCAAATTGTCAAGGTTGTGGAGGTATCAAAGCAGTTGAATTTTTGTCTGAGAGCTCACTACAAGCTAATATTTACAGCTTGTTTTAATCTGACACCTCTCACAGTATCACAGTATAACCAAGGTTGGAAGAGACCCCAAGGATCATCAAGTCCAACCTGTCCCAACAGACCTCACAACTAGACCATGGCACCAAGCGCCACGTCCAATCTCCCCTTGAACACCTCCAGGGACAGCGACTCCACCACCTCCCTGGGCAGCCCATTCCAATGACGAATGACTCGCTCAGTGAAGAACTTCCTCCTCACCTCGAGTCTAAACCTCCCCTGGCACAGCTTGAGACTGTGTCCCCTTGTTCTGGTGCTGGTTGCCTGGGAGAAGAGACCAACCCCCTCCTGTCTACAACCACCTTTCTCTTGACCATCCATACACCGTAATGCACACACTCCCCCTTAACACATGTTTTAAAGTATAACGTACTTGAACATACTGTGCTGTGTGTCGCAACTAGAGCAATTCCATTTCGTAGCAATGCTAACATTTGTTTTCATTTCACCTTGGAACATGACCAAAACCTTTTGGAATGCTACAGCACAAATGGAATTATCAAAATCAGTGTTTATGTATCAAAACATGTGGATATGATTAGGGAATTGGCCTGCCACAGGGGAAACCCTAGTTCAGTTACACTGCTCTATATGAGCCTGGGTAGACCTCTTTTTTCCTTCTTTTTATTTTTTTTTCCATTTTTATTCCCCCACCCCCCCACCCCTTCCTTCCTAGAGCATGCTGGATTAGGCAGACTAAGGATTTGAAACCCTGCTCCCTTGATACTCTGTCTATTCATCACTTATCTTTTATTGCACTTGATATTTCTTTGCAAAGCTTCTCTTGACTAAAAAGCTCATGTGATGAAATGTCATACAGTGAAAGGATGTTTCATTCAAAACTATTCACAGTATGCATAGGTTAGCATGCAAAAGTAGGAGTTTCCACTTTATGAGTAGAGAAATTCTCTCTCAAGCAGTCAGATAGGCAAAGGATCATGGAACAACTCAGTGGACAAAAGCAAATGCAGTTTAGGCCCGTGATTTGTTTGCACTTGTATAATTGACCACAGTGTTACACAGATGAGGTATGTAATTAATCAGAAGTTTATTTTTTCCATTTTGTACAACATATCAACAATGAAATGTATGCAATGTGAAAACAATCCATTTAGAATAATAGTAATTTTACTTTAACCTCATTAATCAGATATATGGATGACCATGAGCATACGGAGTGGGGTTGCTTACATCAGCCAACAAACACAAAAGTACAAGGCTATGCCTCTCTCCTAAAGTAAGCTCTGACTTACATTTGGCAATAAAAGTATTTCCTGAAGGTTGGATTCTTGGCCCAAACACCGCTCCTAGATACAATGCCCAAGTTGTAACCCTTGCATATGAACTACGTTCACTCTTCAATTGGAAAAGGATTAGGCACAGACTAGAGATTAGGGGTTTAGTAACCTCGTGACTTTAACGCTTACTGAAATGAGAAGAGCAAATTCACTGCATCCAAACTGCAGAAGTCTGACCATGGCTTCCAGATCACAAACAAACTCAGAAACCACCAGCCTGGAGCAGGTGCTGGGAGAAAGCTGGGTCCATTTTACCTGCTGGTTGATACTTGACTACTGTGAAAAGAAAGTGTCAGGTTATGGGTAAGATCCCAATGTCTGCCTGCCTCAAAGCCCAGGACTCTTTCTTTAACCATTCAGAAAAATTAATGTTTACTTCTCTGTCAAGTGCCCCAATAAGGACTTGCACTGACAGAGGTTCAGAAAGTTCAAATAATCAAACAGTTTAATTGTTCAAAGTGACAGATGTAACAGTTTGGGGAATGTTGGTGATAACAGCACTGACTGCAAGGTGATGTCAGGTTAATAAATCTTGGGTACAATCTGACACAGCTGGAGATTCAAACCTTAGCAACAGGCCCAATATGTAGTAGAAATGCTTGTAAAGTTTCATTTGTATATTGAAGATGCAATTTGTACCAAGAAAGGTGTCCCTGTCTTGAGTGGAATGAAAGGAGCATACTCTGTTGACCATCCTTATTTGTGCCAATGCAGGTGCCTCTGTACACAACTGTTGCAGCTGCTGCCATCCCCTTCCCCTGAAAGATGTTCTTTTGTGGTTTTTTATACTCTAGCCATGGCTGTCCCTGCCTTCAGGGTGATGCTTGACACGATTTGAGAGGAGAATGGTTAACCTAGTCATGTGTGGTTTTGCTCATTAGCATACTGAGGTGTGCCACCTTTAATATTTAAGTTCCAGTTAGTTAGGCAAAGGTCTTTGTACGAGAACTCTGTCTCTCAAATTCTGTTTTGAAGTGTTTATGCTGAGTCCCTGCTTTGTCAGTTTTAGCCAAATCAGGGTCGTCTTGTCACAAGACTCTCTCATTCAGCTCTTTGGCAGTCCAGCTTGGCAGATCTTCATTTATTACAAACACCTGTTGATTGTAAATTACCTTGGTCCTGAAGCATGCTAAGTCAACTTGTCTTGTTGTCCAATGGTAAGCCAGGCAATTAACCCACAGGAAGGAGAAGTTATGCAGATGAAAATGGAAAGGAGATCTTGCTTAAGCAAGGCAGGCTAGGGATAGGCAGTGTGAAAAATCCTGGGTGCCATCCAAGCTTCTAATCACATTTATGTGATCATCTAGTTATTATTATAATTAATTATAATTGTTGTCTTGCTGCTGCAACAGGCTGTTAATTAATACAATTAATTTTTCCTCAGGAAAGGGCAGTAAATAAAAGTTTAGTTAATTGCATGGACTTTCTCTATTTTTGTGTGGGTTTTTTTTCTAGCATGCTTTCATGAAAACAGTTCATTTTGCAGTGAAATATGCCAGGGACAAGATCAGTTTGTTGTGCTTGGTTACCCTGTGGGAGCCTCTGGGTCCTTTCAGCTGCTGTGAAAATGCACAGCAAATGCTGGTGTCTCCTTGTTGGTATCTTCAGTCACACACGGCGCCCAGCTTGGAGCATTTCTGAAATGGTATGTTGGCTAATTTGCAAATGAGAAAACTGACTTACTGGTGGGGAGAAAAAAACAAAACAAAAAGGCAGTGTAATGAGTTGTTAAAACCAGATTTATACTGCAGGGGTGAAATTTGCTTTTCTATACCAGGGCAACTTCTGCTAGATGTGTTAAATATTTGAGAAAAACACATTTTGTTACCCAAAAGCTAATGTCTCTGATCTTTCTTAAACTAATGAGCCGGGATTTCATTTATAGGTACAAGTTTGGAAACAAATCTATTGTTACTGATGCTAACTTTCATTGTTTCAAAAGCAGAGTAGCATTTCTTTTCAATTCCATTCTAACTGCTGGTAAATAACTCAGTTTCCAAGAGAGGCTATTGGAGGCCATTATACCTAAATCTAAATGATCATGATTTTAAAGGGTTGGCTAATTTTGCTGTATCCCCCTCTACAAATAACACTATGGCCTTGGTCTTGTCTGAGATGATTTTTTTTTTTTAGGCCTCTGCCAGACCACTTAGAAAATGCTGATAACTGTTGGGTAAGCTCTCATCTGCTGGAGGGCTATGACTCTGCTGGGCAATGCTGAATAGCACTGGTGATGATGATGCAGGGGAGGTAATAAAATTAAGGGTCTTGTTCATTCAACTTGCCCAAGCTGGATTTGTACAGAATAGTATATGGAATTCTCAGCTCAGAAGTTCATGCCAGTGTTAACTGCAGATGCATGGTAAACAGGCAAACACCAAGTGACCAGAATGCTGATTCTGGGGAAAGGGAGTTATGTGCAAGGAAAAATAGTTACGTAAAAGTCTGGAGTGAAAGGTTTAAGATGACTCACAAATACAGTGATTTATGGATGGGATTCTACATGTTATTTATCACAGTAATCTGCAATTTCACAATAAATTGCTCTCATCATAAGAAAGTTTACAATCCAAAAGTGAAATGGACATAAGCTCGGAAAATTGGGGTTACCTCCCTTAATAGGAATAAATGTACTTCGGAATTATGCTGAATGACAGTTGTCCTACTTTACCTGCCCATAGCCAGGTCTGATGGTCTGCAATTTTGTTGTTTAAGCTTCTTTATCCCAGCACTCCTTGAATTTGCTTCTGGATGAATACAATGACCTCCTCTGTGCACTTATGGACAGATAAGATTTTTTTTTTTGTGAACTACCATTTTAGACAGAAAAGCCTGAGTCTCATATGATGACTATAATTACCTCATTGCCACTGCATTAACTACATGCAGAGCTACAGGCTGGGGTCAGAGTGGCTGGAGAGCTCCCAAACAGAGAGGGACCTGGGGCTGCTGGTTGACAGCTGCCTAAACATGAGCCAGCAGTGTGCCCAGGTGGCCAAGAAGGCCATTGGCATCCTGGCCTGCATTAGGAATAGTGTGGCCAGCAGTAGGGAAGTCATTGTGCCCCTGTACTCTGCATTGGTTAGGCCACACCTTGAGTTCTGTGTCCAGTTCTGGGCCCCTCAGTTTAGGAAGGACATCGAGACACTTGAATATGTCCAGAGAAGGGCTGGGGAGAGGCCTTGAGCACAAGCCCCATGAGGAGAGGCTGAGGGAGCTGGGATTGTTTAGCCTGGAGAAGAGGAGGCTCAGGGGTGACCTCATTGCTCTCTACAACTACCTGAAAGGTGGCTGTAGCCAGGAAGAGGTTGGTCTCTTTTCTGGGGAAGTTTAGGCTCAAGGTGAGGAGGAAGTTCTTCATGGAGAGAGTCATTCCTCATTGGAATGTGCTGCCCAGGGAGGTGGTGGAGTCCCCATCCCTGGAGGTGTTCAAGAGGGGATTTGATGTGGCACTTGGTGCCGTGGTCTAGTCATGAGGTCTGTGGTGACAGGTTGGACTTGATGATCTTTGAGGTCTCTTCCAACCTTGGTGATACTGTGATACTCCAGTTGAAAATCTGCTCATGCACTTTGGAGGAGGGCTTTCTCGAGCAGGTTTTTGGAAACAATCTTTAAAATCACGGTCTTCAAGTTTGTTTCAATATTTTGTTTTTATTTTTCTTTTGCTTTTGTGTCTGAGCATTTATCCTTTTATTGTGTGCCTTCCATGAATAGAGTTGAGGTGTTTTGTGTTGACGATTGATCTGAAAAGAAGTCCTGTGTCAAATCTGCTTGATCATATTGACATTCCGCCTTAAATTTTCTCTACTGTCACAAATGCCTGTAGTGTCTTGGGTAAAAATTTTATTCTTTTCCAGAGGGTCAGAAAAATGCAAACTTTTCCTTAGCCCATTTATTGAGCAGAATCTATGAGCATTTTTGTATTTGTTCCTTTTGATTTTCTAGTGGAAAAAAAAGGATCTTTAATAAAGCATAGCAAACGTTCACGTGCTTTGTAGTGTGAGTACAAAACAAAACAGTATGTTATCTGTGTAGTTCCATACAGTTGTTTTTTTCCCCTTCAGAATGTAGAAAAGTATAACTGGGTAAGAAAGTGACAGAATGATTTTTTTTACTTAATATTTTTCATTGTTTTTTTCTTTGTATGAAAAGTAATTAGGTTTTGTTTGGGTTTTTTGGGGTTGGTTTGGTGGTTTGGTTTTGGTTTTGGTTGGTGGCTGTTTGTTGTTTTGGGGTTTTTTTAAAGTAATTCAAACTGAGCAAGGCTTTTGATCCTGTCTCCTGTAACATCTTTCTTGGCAAGATGAAGAATTATGCGCTAGACAAATCAGCAGAGGTGGAATGAACTTCTGGGCTTTGGTTTGATCAATAGAGTGACATCTACAGATATCAGGACAATGGAAATGTGCATCCAGTCAGTTCCTAAATATGAATGATCAAAGAATCTTTAGTTTAAGAACTGTATCAAACAGGAAATGTCATATTTTTCTTGGTCACTGAGAAGCTTTGCAGATGATTTTTAGAAGTCAGTGCTGTTTACAATGTAACCTCCCAAATGGTTGTACTGGCAAAGTGAGGCAGTATATGGTGGGTGTAATAGCAAGAGGCTTGGGAGGTGAAATATCTCAGGATCCATCTGAGTCAAGACTGAAGTCAGTTGTGCTGAATTGCCTTGGCACAAGTGAAGTGCCCTTGTATGTCAGCCTGTCTCACTGGTGGGTGTGAAGACAGGCACATAATGAAAATGTGCCCTCTCCTGGCACATTTAATAAGAAAGGAACACTTACTTCATAAGAATTAAGTGCATAAGTGCTTTATAAGATATATTTTCAGCATTTTTTTACAACCTGACTTAGCATAACAATAAATGTGGCTCTTTACTAACTTCAGATAAAGACCCAACATGGAAATAAATAGAACAACTGTATGGCAGTAGTGTTTTACTCAGTGACTCTTAAACGTGAGCTATGATTTACCTGTGACACCAACTTAGCCTAAGATATTAGAGGATAGAAACAGTACTTTCTGTGAATAGAAAGTGGTTTAATTTAGTGGCAGTACATTCAAATTAACGTTTTTCATTTAGGTACCAAACTTCATTGTAAGGATTAATCTTCTGGAACTAGGCAATAGCAGCATATTTATCTACTGTACACAGTATTCACTGATGCAAGATATTTGGTCTGATGGGTTTGTATTCTCATAATCTGCCCCACTGATTTTTCCAATAAATGGGAAGAATGACTATCATGCAGCAGCCTTCTGAACTGACCTTCTGTGTTGTCTACATGCTGCTTATTAAGAAATAAAGGCTTTATAACTGTATTTTATTGTAGCATTAGGAGGTCATGCCAATGACAGGTTTTATCTGGAGTACTATATAGTCTTACCTTTGGAATGTAAATCCAATATTATTTCATGTCCTTTTAATTCTGTGCTTCTCAATAAACTTAATTTTCCATTTAAAATGCATTTTATAGCAGGATAATTCAAACAATACCTCATAGTAAATGTATTTGCCTCTTCTTACGGGAACTAGTATTCTTGGGATGGCTGTGACTGTGTTTCTCAGGTTAGGCTAGTCTCTTAAGTGCCTGTAAATCAACTGTGGGGAACTTCATTAGTGTGTGTTACATGCTTCAACAACTAAGCTGCGTTAAAAAGCTCTCTCCAGGGCAATTTGTACCCTTGTGAGAAAGATTGACCCTCTCCTTAAGTGGGTCTGAATGACATATAAGCTGGATTCAGAAATGATCTAAAGGAGCTGTTTCTTAAAAAGTTATAAAGAGAACAGGATTTGTTTACCCTTTAGAAAAGGAGACTGGAAGGACACATGATGTGTCTTAAAATATGTAAACCAGAACTTCATGGATGAAAGAAACAATTCTCTACAACCATAGTTCTTAGAAGAGGAGCTTTAGTTACTGCAAGAGTGATTTACGTTGCACATTACATACAAAAATTAAACTGATGGAAGTTGAAGTGTGCATTGTTCGGTGGAGACTGAAGAAATTCCATCTCTATTTTATTCAAGCACAGGATCAGGCAGAGAAATTTCAGATGTTGAAGGAACATCTGAACAGAGATTTGGATTAAATGGTCACTGCAAGGTCTCCTTTAGCTGCTTGGTTTTTATTTTTCTTCCCCTCTCCCCACTCTTTTTACGGTTCTGTAAGGACTCTGATGCCATGGTGGGGATTATTGTCACACTTAGAATTAATCTTCTACTTCATACCTTTTAACTGCCTTCCTAATGTTTCACAAAAGCTTTGCTTACTCAACATATTCATATTAGAAATAGCTATTTGGTAATCTATTCCAAGCAAATTGAATACGTTTCGTTATCACCTGCATACCAATGCCAAAGATTAATGCATGGTTTTTACCTAGTCAAAAATGACATAAGACCAACTATAGAATCTTTGCACTTTGAGAGCTCATACTCAAAACCTCTCCTTTATTTTCCATGTGTTTCTTTTCCTCTGTACTAATTATGTTTTATGATCTTTACTGAAAGCTCAGAATTAACACTCCTTTGCTCATTTAATTGTGAGGAAAAAAAAATCTGTTGTGCCGTTTTTCCTGTTCCCAGTCAGGATGAAATACCATGAAGTATAAATTAAGCTTTACACGATTAAACCCTCCCACAGCTCTGAAGTATTTCGATATGATTAATTGCTGTGCTGGTTAATAATAGTGCAAAAAAAAAGTAAAAACTGCAAATGGAAGCAAAATGATCTTCAAGACCTTAAACTGGAATTGTTTAAATTCCTAACATCTTGTAATTCCAAAACTAGCAATATTCCTATGTTTTGCACATCTCCTTGGAAAAGGAAATTGCTTGATACAAAGAAATGAACAGCAGTGATTTGTCAGCTGTTTTGGTTGTTAAAATCAAAAGTACCTCCACTGTGTCACCTCAAAACACTTTGTCAGTGATGACAGTTAAGCCAAGGATTGTTTGTGTCAAGATGATAAACGTGCATCCCACCTTTCTGGAATTGAAGCTTTATTTTACACAAAATATTCAAACATTTTGTTGGTTTATTCCAATTTTGTAATAGTTCCATCCAAGAACAGGTCTTGTAGAATGCTGGGAGAACAGCATTCTCCTTTCCCAAACACTTTTCTACATGGAGCCACGCTAGAAAGCCTGAAGCAACTTTGTTTTTCAAGATTACAAATTATGCATCACCACTGCTTGTTTGCAGTTGTCCCTGCAGTACTCTAGCAGTTTAGAGCAAAATACACAATTTCCACCCTGTATGGGGTATAGACCACTCTAGCAGTTAGCATTGCTTCATCTATCTCACTCTAGTACAAGAGGGAGAAGGTGTGCAATCTAGAGGAACCTTGTTCTGGGTATAATTAAAACTGTCATGAAGATTTTTCCAAACATGATTGATTTTTCAATTCAATTCACCAAGTTTCATTTCGTGAGAGCAGGTTTAACACTCGGTGTGAATGCTGTGCTGGAGACAGTTATTTTCAGTGAGTTTGTGGATATTTTCCTCTTGCTCTATTTTAAGTGGTTGAAGTTAGATTTTTCTTTTTTTTTCTTTTGTACTCCTCAGTTCCAGGCTGAACTTCTTTAACTTAATCTACCATGGTTTGGAGGTAATATCTACACAAAACTCTTGAGCTGTTGTAGTATACAGAACGCACCTCGTTAGCAATTAAGACTGATGTGAGCACTTACTTTGTGGCTGTATTGGGTTCTTACTCACTTCAAAGCAGAGTTCAAAGTCCTGATCCTAATAAAAGCAGTAATGACAAGATTACAGAAGCATTCAGTGCACTAAGCAGAGGCAGTTTTTCTAACACACCGTGTTCCCATTTGGGGGACAGATGTTTAAATTATCAGAAAAGCTCAGTAACCTGGCCAGTGAGGTTTGAAAATCTGCAGTTTAATGCTCCTGGAAGCTAAACAACTCTGCCATTCATTCAGGGGTTTGTGTGGGAGCTGCAGCCTTGTGAAAATTGAGTCCTTCGTAATTTTACCTTGTGATCTCTCAAGTTTCTTCCACGCTTACTTTCTATGCTCTGTAGAAATCTAGACCTGAAGTGAAAAGTTGTCTCTAAACAGATTGGCATCAGCTTAGCTTTACATTTTTTTTAATAATGTTTGAGATTTAAATCCCTGAAAATGTAATCCTTCCTTGCAATTTGTTGTCTATGATATAGAGTTTCGTAGTGAAGGTTTTTTGTGTCAATATAATCCAGTTATTTTTCACTTTAATATTGGTACACTGGTGATACTTAGGCCTGGCTTTAACCAGCATTGCATATGTCTGGCATAGTGTACCTCCACTATTTTCAATTAGAACTGCCTCACTCAAGATTATGTCTCCTCACCTGCAGGATTTCCATTCAGATCACTTGTGCTCTACTTGGAGATGGGCTTTAAAAGGTTCTACCCAAATGTAAAAGGCAAGTTACCTACTACATTTGTATATCTTTGCTATAGTTTTGAACATTTCATGGAAGGAAATGTGATTCTCGTATTTGACAGACTTTGCACCAGTGCTTACATGGTTGTAGAATCATCAGTGGCTGCACCAGTGCTTACATAGGTGTAGAATCATCAGTGGACTGAACCTTTATTTGTAAATGAGATGAGAGTTGGGACATTTTAAAATGAAAAGACAAAGAGGGCAATGCTCCACTAACCATAGTGTGAGCAATGGACATGCACAGATGATCCAGCCCACTCAGTTTTAGTAGGGTTCATTAATTTACCTGCTGGGCTATTGACTGTGCATGTGTTGCTTCTTGAGTAAGCACAACTCTGGCAGGGGTCTATTAGAGTTTTGGCAGTCCTGACCTGGCTCAGTATGCATCCTGAATATTTGCGTAGCAACAAGCATAAGCTTTTGCTTCCTGTCAGAAAGAAGCCGTAAGTCACCTAAGGACAAGAAGCAGTTAAAAACAGAGAATTACCTGTACCCAAATTGTAACACAGAAGCCCAAGGAAAGGTACAATACAATACAATAAATCCAGGTTGGAAGAGACCTTCAAGATCATCGTGTCCAACCTATCAACCAATTCAACCCACCTAAACAACTAGATCATGGCACCCAGTACCCCATCAAGTCTCTTCCTGAACACCTCCAATGATGGTGACTCCACCACCTCCCTGGGCAGACCATTCCAATGGGCAATCACTCTCTCTGTATGTGGTATATATGTAGGTGTGGTATATTCACTGATTTGCAAATTGTACTGGACTGAAAGGGACTCTCAAACAAAAGAACATCTTCAGAACAGAAAAGCCCTTAGACTGCAAGCTTTGTGCCTCTGTGGAAACAGGCTTAAGTTCTGCCTTGGTTTTAGACTTAAGAAAAGGCTTCCAAGATCACTACAAATGCTTCTGTGAGGAAATGGTACTATCTCACAGGTGTATGCTCACACATGTGTCCTGGTCAGAAACCTAACACTTATTTTCAATTTGTTAATTAAAAGAAAAAAAAAAAATCATCTGAGTCCAACTGCCTGACCACTTCAGGGCTAAAACTTAAGCATCTTCTTAAAGTCATCCAAATGTCTCAAACACTGACAGGCTTGGGGCATCAGCCAACTCTCTAGGAAACCAATTACATTTATAAAGTAGCATTATGTCTTGTAATGGTGCTTGAGATGATTTACTCCGTGACTTTCCCTGGTACTGAGGTCAGGCTGTCAGGTCCATAGTTTCCCAGATCCTCTGGTTCAGGGGGTGAACTTTATGTAGAGCACAGTTATCAGTTGGACTTGGTGATCCTGAGAGTGTTTTCCAACATGAATGTTTCTGTGATTAAAGCCTAATGTTTATGTACATTGTCTAAATCCAGCATTTCATTATCATGGTGAATTCTTTTGTTTGTCTTTTGCTAGGTAGGATGTTGTGACACAAAATTACTGAAGAAACCAGCATACTGGAGACTAGGAGAATACAGAACTTTTGTCAATCATGTGAAAAACCACAAACAGTCTGTAGTTATTCCCTGATTATACCAGTTCTTCTCTTTTGCATCTTTCTAGCTATTTGATTATTATTGATTGTATGGGACAGAAGAAACTGCTTGTTCTAACTGTTCTAAGGTGATGAAGTTGAAATCTGAAAGGAAAAGGGGCCTAGTATACAGTATTGAACATAATAATTGATACAGGATTTTAAGGGGCTAAACAAAGTTTAGTTTTCAAAGCTCATGTGAGAAAAAGCACACTATTGCTGCAGTAGTGAGTACAGAATAAAGTAAATAACTTTCTGGTAATGACGTATTGTCTATTTATACAATTCTTGTTATATGAAATGTTTATTGTTGAAAGAGCCTTTTAAAGTCACATAGTGCCATAAAATCTCTCAGATTATTTGAAGAAAGCAGATCTTTTAAGAAATAGATGCTAATCAGGTATAAAATGTGTGGGGAGGAAAAAAAAACAAACAAAACAGTAAGAATTACCTGAGAAGAACTGAGCTCAGCAGCAGGTTTTTATCTTTTATAAGGTTAACTGTAAGCATGTGAAACCAGGTTTCCAATCATTTCTGAAGTCTGGAAATCGCAAGAAGAAAAATGTGCAGAAATCTAACAAGGATCGTAAACTCCTCATTCAACAGTTCCCAGACTGCAGTGCATGCACTAGAATATCTCTCTGCCCTAATGATGCTCATTAAAATTTCTAAAGTGATGTGCTAAGTACTTCTGAGCATCTCAGAGTCTGAAAGTCGCTTAGCTGATTATAAATGTCATGCTGTGAGGATTTTGTCAGGTGTTTTTCATTTGAAATACCTCACATTGGTAAGGCAGAAGGGAAAGGTGATGATTCCAAGAACAACTTGACTGCAAGGAAAAACCCCAAGCCCCTAAACACCTGGAGTGTGAGAAATAGTACTGTAAACTTTAGACTCCTGTTCTAAAGCAAAGGCTTCAAGAAGGCTTGTTGGTTAGCCTTGTGCTGCAATACAATACAATAAATCCAGGTTGGAAGAGACCTTCAAGATCATCGTGTCCAACCTATCAACCAATCCAACCCACCTAAACAACCAGATCATGGCACCCAGTACCCCATCAAGTCTCCTCCTGAATACCTCCAATGATGTCTGATAAACTGTGGTAAGTGGAGTTGTAAATTTCTCTTCTCCTCCTGTAATTGAAGGGTTTTTTTTCATGATCTTGGGAAAGTGATTGTAATGGGTTAAATCAAAACAATGGGTTAACTGTCTGCTTCTCCCAACCCAGGAGTGAGAGAGAAGCAACATACAAAGAAATCCTCTGGGTTGAGACAAAAACCAGTGAGATAAGATCAGAGTTTACTGAGCAAATCAGGTTAACAGAACACAAATGCACAATTAGTTTAGCCTTTTTGCAGAAAGAGCATAGCAGAAAGCAGCTGCAAGCAGAAGACAGGGAGCTAAAAACTCCCCCATCGCTCCTTGTCCCACCGCCATCTCAGCGCAGGACGCCAACACCCGAAAACCCAGAAGCAGCAACCAGAACAGAAAGCCTCCCATGCTACCAGCTGAGCTTCAAGCCCCATAATACTTTGCTCCAGCCAACTCTGTCATTTTGAAGCTGGCATGACACAAAGGGTTTTGAGTAACAGCAGACTAAAACTCGGTATTACTTAACATTAGCCTATTTATATATTATTTATTAAGTGGTGTAACCTACAGAACTGCAAAATATAACTGTTTTAAGAACAGTATCCATAGTCCTCTATGCATAAGCACAGAGAAAATGGGAGAAAATAAAGCTAAAAATGTCCATTTGAAAAATAGCCTTTTGTATGTATGTGTTTTTGCAGATGAGAAGATTTATGGCAACACTTCACAACAGAAGCTTTGGATGGTGAAGTTACCTTCAGTGCCTTGTCCTCATTGTTTTTTCCTCATCCCTTCCCTTTATTCCCTTCTCTCTATCATCTTACATTTCCTTATCCTGAAAAGCAAAAAATCTGGGATTACTTATCTTTAGACTTGTTATAAAGTGGAATTCTTCTGTGTATGATCCAGGCAGAGGCTTGTGAAGTTCAATTCTATGGGTACTGTGGAAAGCTAGACCTATGAATGACAAGAAATGTGTTGGTTTGTTGTGGTTTTTTTTTCCCTTCACTTCCTGCAGTCCAAGCCAGTTATACACACATCAGAATGCAAAGTGGATTTTTCCCCCCCTAGGCATTTGGACTGAATTGCTGTGCTTAAAAAGAGCAGAGATTTATGCTTGTAAGCTACAGATAAGGGTGATCAAAATGGGAGAGCTAGAAGGATAAAATATGAAGATCTTCAACTAGACTCCTGTCTTACCTTTGGATTGAACCACAGTGGAACTTGCAGTTATGTAGAAGTAGTGTTCATTCATGCTTTAGAAAGCTAGCAGAGCTGAAGGGAGAGAGAGCTGGCTGCCTAGTCCCTGGGAGTTCTTCCAACGTGGAGAGTACTTCAAATGATAAAGACCCTGTCAACCCTTAGCTTATAGAGTGTGGTTGGAGGAGAGGTGTTGTGGCCATATTTCAAGCAGAGCCAAAATTAGCCCTTATGTTTTGGACAAGCAGGTAAGTTTTACAGCAGTTTTAAGGCTGCTATAAATTACATTAGAAGTCAGAGTGGACCAACGTAATCACCAGAATAGGTATGCTATAAATCCAGTTTTGAGATAGATACAACAACCAAAAGGATGAACACCTACATATTTGTGTCTAGCTAAGATATTCCTTCTGAAAATGAACTGTAGTTAGTTGCAATTGTTTGGAGTGTATTAATAAAACTCCCTACTTCTATCAAGCAGAATTGCACTTCTGGACCTGTAAAGGGTGAGTATTGCCATAGATCCCAGTGAGTATTTGCTCAGGCCTTCCTTTTAGAGTCAACATTGTGACTTGATTCCTTAAAAATGTGTGTACCTCTGTGACTATGTATGCAATTCCCTCTCAAGTGTGGGTGTGGTATATACATATTAAATGAGAACTGAGATGCCTTTATGTTGGTTTTATATTTGTCTTTTTTTCTTTTCCTTTGCCAAAACAAATCTTACTCCATCTCAAATTTGCTGCTTCTGTTAGTGAAGCTGCTTTTTTTTCCTCTCATCTTTAACTGGATGCAGCTTTTTCCTCAGTTAAATTGTTAATACAGATTGTTCCTCTCTTTGGAATTTGAGAAGTTTGCTTCTATTCCCCAGCCTCTTTCTTCCACTCTGCCTGACAAATGTTGGCCTTAATGTTAACAAATCCAAGACAACAGGACCTGAAATGTTGCTGACTAAGTTTCTGCTTTCAGTTCAAGCTGTGTTGGAAAATAGTGTTATATTATCTGATGCAATTTTGAGTGGTTTACAATGTTAGCAGGTCACAGAATGATAGGGGTTGGAAGGGCCCACTGGAGATTGTGTTTCAGCAATCAAGAGCAGTTAATCCCTAGTTAGTCCCAGTTAACAATATATAATATGGGATTAGAGTTAATTTTTATTGTTTTCCAATATGCACAAAAAAACCTGGAGGAGTTATTTCCTGTAGTGAGCACAGGTTCCAGAGAGTGTAATTAAGCTTTTGAGAATAATCTACTTCCTTCTATAACTGTAGATTGAATCAAAAGTCTGGAAATCCCCATCAAGCAATAATATTTATAGTGATGAATATTTTCAGCCTGAAGATGACTGCTGTGTACCTGCTGACTCTGGACACTGTTCAAGATGGGCACAGCATGATAAGATTGAGAGCTTTGGTAGCACACAAGTGTGATAAGGAACAATATGGAGAATTGATGAAGTCTACATACTGATGACTGCATCCTATATGGAATCATGTCATATTAAAAGCTATTGTGAGTATCTACAGAAGCATCTAGAAATGTCTTTGTGTTGTACACATCTTATAAAACAGTCATGAAATTGAAATTTCCCTTTTTTGGCCTGTTACTACTGTATTATAAACATCCAAGTGAAGTCATCCTAGTTTTCATGGTATACACATGAACTTGATATGCAATTTCCTTTCCTATCCTGGGCTACTCACATTTTAATCTTCATTATGCCATTTTATCATGTGCCAGTATTCAGAAGAAAAGAAAAAAGTAGCATTTTTGGGTCGTTTTTGTTGTTTGGTTTAGTTTAGTGTTGAGGGGGTGTGTGTGATTTTTTTTGGGTGGGGTTTGTTTTGTTTTGGGTTTGTTTGTTTGGTTTTATTTATTATTTTTTTTACCTTACCTATGGTGCAGTTGATTTCTATTTTTATATAGCTATTTCAATATTTTTTCCCATTTTCCAATGCTTTTTCTTGCAGTTTTATTATATATACATATACATACCTGTTGTTGCAGACTCCGTTCATAGAATGCTTTGGGTTGGAAAGGACCTTAAAGATCATCAAGTCCAGTCCCTCTGGCATTAGCAGGGACACCTTCCATTAGACCAGGAAGCTCAAGGTCTCATCCAACCTGGTCTTGAAAACCTCCAGGAAGGGGACATCCATGACTAGCACGAACTATAATGCCTTTAACCCAGGCAATCTGCAAACAGAGGTGGGCATTTCCTCATTGTGTGATACAGGCACAGCCATAGCCCTAATTTAGTCTGCAAAGAGTGGCTATCCACTTATTAGATTTTTATTTGTGTTCTAAAGGCCTGAGCAGATATCCTCACCAAGAACTTTGCCATTAGCTGTGATTGTTCTATAAGAAAATACCTATGGAATACAATGTAGGGGCAAGGCTCTATTAGCAAACTTGTCCAGCTGAAATTTCTTTAATAATTAATGATCTGAAGATAGAACTGGATCATCTGTGTACATATTTGCAAAGCTTAGCCTTTCTGGCTCCAGATAAAAAGGTCTCACCTCTTTGCATCTTTGTGCAGTTTTCACTGGCTTGCATCTTCAGCATTCCATATGGAATGTTTTCCCCAGAAGACTGTTGCTAAGGGTCAAGCTGGTTCAGCTGGATTCAGAAAACCAGGAATGTACTTCTAGTCTTTCATTCTACCATAAACAGGATAGGAACTACCGCTTCGGTCAAGAGCTTAGAGATTAATTGATAAAATGGGCTCTGCATTAACGAAGTTATAGTACTATTACAGAGTGATACATTCTGCTCTGATCTAAAGCATAAGCTGTCTTCATTTTATTTGGGATATATTTGACTCATGTGTCACAGCAGGGGTTCAGAAGTGGATGTAAAATTCAGAGTGTGATTTCGCTATACCTCGTAAATCAGGCCTTTTCATGCCACTCCATTATATGCGGCTTTTGAAATCTCAGAAGTGGATCGACCTATTTTATGTTCATTTCACGTTGTAAAACTATTTTTCAAACATGCCATGAGGCTTTAAGAGTTCTTGGATGTGGTCTGACTCTGTATAAATGTCATACTTTTTGCACACACTCTTTAAATAGTTTTGCTCAGCACAGAAATGGTGGCATTTGAAGTTATGGTTCTTTCAGTCTCTGGATTTGTTTAACGCTCGGGAGCAAGAAGCTAGCTTCTGCAGTTCACACATTGAAATTTGGTTCATTATTCTGTGAAATAAGTATTCTGATTCTAGAGTAGTTTAATGCACTGTGTCATTGCTGTCATTATTAATTTTTTTTTCTTTGTAAAACTGAAATCTGAGATGTGCATTTGTACTAGTATTGTTTATCATTTTCCCGCTGAGTGAAGCAGTGGCATCTGTGTGCAGTGTTAGCTAGGTGTTGGTTTCATTTCACACAGTCTGTGAAAAGAGAGGTTTCAATAGATCTATAACTGTGGGTCGTGTCTGTATGTTAAGACTGTTATGCCCACTCTTCTGGTGGTGATAATGGAGGGGTACTGAAGTTTCATAACAGTTTAAGCCTCAGATAAAATAAAGACTGTGCTGACCACTAACAGATGTTATAACACATTGCAGGATTACAGGATCACAAGATGTTAGGGGTTGGAAAGGACCTCTGGAGATCACTAAGTACAACCCCCCTGCCAGAGCAGGACCATAGAATCTAGCACAGGTAGCACAGGAATGCTTCCAGATGGGTCCTGAAAGTCTCCAGAGGAGACTCCACAACCCCTCTGGGGAGCCTGTTCTACTTCTCTGTGACCCTCACAGTGAAGAAGTTCTTGCTCATGTTGAGGTGGAACCTTTTTTTTTGTTGTAGTTTACATCCATTACCCTTGTCCTGTCACAGGGTGAAACTGAGCAGAGCCCGTTCCCTCCCTCACGACCCCCAGCCCTCAGTGCTCCAGTCCCTTAATCATTGTGGTAGCCCTCTGTGGGACTCTCTCAAGTAGATCCCTGTCCCTCTTGAACTGGGGAGCCCAGACATGAACTTTTTGGTCCTGCAAATAATTTTTTTTCCTCTTTCATTATTCTCTTTTATTGAACTTGCCAAAATACACAAGGCTTTGCTTTAATCTTTTGCTTGTGATTTTTACACTTTTCCTTAGCTTACACTGTGCCTGATAAACTATGTGTGCATGTGTTATTGCATTGTGCTTTCTGATGTTACTGTGCACTGGGGTGTCTCTCATATGAGGAAAGGTTGAGAAGTGGCACTGTTTAATCTGAAGATGAGGAGGCTTAGTATGTGTAGCAATACCTAAACAAGGGTGCAGAGAGAATGGAGACAGAGTCTTTTCAGTGGTGCTCAGTGACAGCATCAGAGGGAATGGGCATAACTGAAACAGGCAAGACTCCATCTGAACATCAGGAAGCACTTTTCTGGTGAATGTAATCAAGCACTAGAACAGGTTGGCTGGACTCTCCATCCTTGGAGATTCTCAAAAGCCATCTGGACACGTCTGTGGGCAACCAGCTCTAGGTGATCCTGATCTAACTTCAGAGATAATTCTGCTTTGCGAACAGGTTTGACCAGGTGACTTGTAAAGGTCTATTCCAGTCTAAACTGAAATTCTATTCTATGAATGTCTCCATTATCTTTTAAAGTCTCAGATAACAGAGGGAGGTTTAGAAAATTCCATGAAGTACTTTTCTGAATTAGCACACAAGGAAAAGAACAATTTGTACATGGCTAAAGTTATTTCAGAGGCCTGCAACATGCTCAGTATTCCATCAGTTCAGCTGAGATTGAAACTGAGATTGATAATCCTTTGCACCCTTTTTACAGAGTGCACAATTTACCTTTTGCACTGTATTACCAACAAACTAAATTCAGCAGATGCAAAGTCAATTCCAGCAACCTTGATCTTCTGCACTGTGGAGGTATGCGACTCTCCTAACCATTTGTTCTGAGTGAAGGCTAAGGAAAGAGCAGAGTAACAGCTCTACATCCTGGGAGTCAGAGGAATTTTCATCTTAAACATTAAGTAATTTCTTTGTGTAATTTCATATTGGACAGTTAGATTATTAGCCATAAAACACCTAGAAAACTGAAGTAATTCCACTATAAGTCTAGTATCAATAATTCCACTATAATTCCAGTATATTGCAAATTCTGATTTCAAATTCTGACAGGGTTTTGATGCTTTCTGTGCTAGTAGATTTTTATCAGTTTGTGCATTCAACTTGTGACATAGGCTGTTTGAATGCTTACCAGTCTGTTGAACTAAAAATCTTGTTATGGGCAAGAGGAACACAATTAAACTAGCAGTAAAGTATTGACTTTGCATATTAATTAGAGCATTAATAGTCTAATAATTATTTTTAGTCCAGTTGCAATGCTACCATCGCTTATAGTTCAGTTCTTGTGCAGTCAAATTTCTATTTAGACAAGATTTCTCTCTCCCTCTCTGGTGTTCTGCTCAATCTCATAAGGATGGTAACATCGGTTGGTTGGGGCATTGTGGTGTACCAGCAAATTATCATTCATCCAGGGCCCTTACCTCCAGCAGATTGTGTTGATATTTATGGCTTCTGTCTCCTGAGTCAAGGACCTCTCGAGGCTATTTCCATGTGTTCTATATGAAAACATAAACATGAAAATGAAAACATGCTCTGCAACCATCTTTCTTCGCTGCCCTACTGTAATGTCTTTTTTAATTTATGTAGCACATTTTGCATATGTCTTTGGGTTTTTGTTGCTTGTAAATTGGGATTTATCCAGTTTCCAAGGTAACTTTTTTTTAAAGACCAATAATTGAGCATTGGTAGATTGCTGTAATAATTTCTGTCCTGCTTTCAGTGATTATTTTTTTTTTAATAATAATTCTTAGCTTTTTATTTATGTTTTACCCACTATCTAGCACCCACCTGTGTGTGAAGATCTTTTCTCTTTGAGTCTCTCCTAGCACTTCCAACTCTAAGCAGTTTCATGCTTCTTTTGGTTTTAAAAAGGTTTTATCATCAGCAGTTATGCTTCTCATAAGCAGCCCTTAGGTATTTCTGGCCACGAGGTATTTAAAATCTCTTACTGAAAGTTAGCAGTTAATTTAGACAATGTTAATCTGATAGTTGGATGTATTTTTGTACACATTATTTTCTGTTTAGTGATATTGAATGTACTCTAAGCACTTTAAATCATCAGTTAACTTTGTTGCTTCACTGTGACCCCTTCTCCATACTGCCTGCACATTGCCTGGGACAGTCCTTTCTCCAGTCCAGATTCTAATCACCACATTCCTTTGTTGTTTCACAACAGTGAATTCAAAAGGACTCTCTTCCTATCTCACAGTGGTTTCATTTCCTTAATAGCTTTTAGTGAAACAACTTGAAAGCTTTTTGGAAACCCAAGTGTATTTCATTGATCACATCTTCATACAGCTGCTGTTTGAGTAAACAAAAAACTAAAAATGAGGCAAGGCTGCCCTTGCCTTAGGGGAATGGTCCCTAATATACTTGGTTTATACACATATCTCCCCATTCTATTCCTTATGACATTTATTTAGTTGGTATGAAGGTCAGCCTTCCTGAACTATCATTCTTTAACCTCTCCTAGGAGATTTTTATCAGATTTTGCCACATTTGCTACTTCTTGGTACGGAGGCTGACCTAAAGGCTAAGTGTATACTGCAGCGATTCCACATTTGAGCTCTTTTAGAGCTCTTGAGTGAGTACCATCTGCTCCTGGCAATGTGTCACTGTTTAGCTTGTTGCATATCCTCTTCTGTTGACACACCAGTTGGAGACTTCATCTATGGTAACCATAAGTTGTTTGTCAGGGCTCACTCAAAGCTCCCTGTTGTGTCTTTTTTTTGGTTTGGCTCCTATGGTATCAGCACAGATTAGAACACATTTTGATCAGGGAGAGATGCCTGTTGACTAGGTGTTAATATTTGTGGATCCATTTAGTTAGATCATGTAAGCTAAATTTAAACTTAATGCAAAAGCTACAACCTAAGGGTAGAAAATAGAAGAAAGGAGAGATGATTCTCATGCGAGTGTCAGTTATTTCCTCTGAGAACTACCCGTAGTAGCAATACTGGGGTTTATGAGTTAAAAGTTGTAATAATAACAGCATGAGAGCCAGGGGGAAAAATACTGCCCAGAAGCACTGGAAAACGGAGCCACAACAGCTTGGCAGGAAGAGCAGAGTGAGGCAGGGGAAAGGCAAGCTAACGAGCTGCAACCAGAAGGCCATGAGCAGTACAAAGGCACTGAAGGCACTGTGCCCACTGGGAGCAGAAATGGTAGAGGGAAACTGCACTTTTGATCCAAACTGCAACCTAGCAATGCATGTCCAGCATTTCTGCCTGCAGGCAACATACTGACCTTATTGTTTAAAAAAAAAAAGGTTTTGCAGGAAAGAAATAATTTGAAACAAGGTACTGTCATTTTAAAATTGAACTTATAGACATGGCATTTCAGGACATGGTTTGATGGCCATGGTGATGTTAAGTCAATGGTTGGACTCAATGATCTCAGAGGCTTTTTAATTCCAAAATGATTTTATGGTTCTCTGATGAAATTACCATTTTTTGGTTTTCCCATTTGAAAGATGTTTAAGGATGTCTTTCTACTTCTCTTCTTTTTTTTTACTTTTCTAAAGAGCATATTTTTTATTTCTGGTATATTTTTAGTAGTCATCATTTTATATATAAATACTTTGTTGTTGTTGTTGTTTTTTTTTTTCATCAAATACTTTTAATCCCCTTTTAACTCAGCTTCTCTTTGTCTTCATTTTCCCTTTTAGAAGTTGAAGAAGCATTGCTGCTGTCCCAGGTTTCTCTCCTTTATAGGGTAGCTGAATTGGAATGCATACAATATGAGGCAGCATATGGTACAGAAGTGAATTGTCCTCAGAAAGAGATACACAAAGGTACAATTAGTTTCCAGCTCCCATTTCAAAGTCAGTGATAGCTGGTTGCTTCCAGACATCTCCCTAATCATCTTCCCCCAGCTTTGGGGATCACCTACCTACTTTGTGTTTAAGCAAGCATGACACACAAGCAGTGAAGCATATTATAGTCCTTCCTACTTAGATATAGGACTAAATTAGATCACTTGGTTTCTGCTGACTCTTATAATTTAATTTACCACAAATCACACAAAGTCTTTTCAGATTCATGAAAAACAGTTTCCAAACAGAATATGACTTTATTTGTAATCACTGGAAATGAGACATTGTGCACTCAGAGAAGCTGTTCAGAGGGGAAAATTCTTTTAAATTTTAATTATTTTTCTATAGCCTTTGAAACAGAAACCAACTCATGAGGACTCAAAAAATGCCATTTCATACTTGAAAGAGTCCAAAATGTGAAACTATCTGCTTCTGTACCCATAAAACAGCTTAGGTTAGTGCATATCTGACATACGTATCTTTCCTGTTATCTCCTCTGGGTTTTCTGACATTAAAGGACACAGTGCTTAGTACACTGCTCACCAGCTGGAATTACTTACTGCTAATAAAGACACACCAAGGAGGTACAGTAGTGTTCTTTAAATTTGGTGAAAAGATAAGAAGTTAGTAGAACTTTTGGTTTTAAGGTGTGATAGGAAAAAAAAGTAGTGGTTTTTTACCTAGTTAATGCATTCACTACATCGTATATTGATTTCTGCCATATTTGCATTCTATTTTTATCAGACTGCTAAATAAGGTAATTAAGAAAGTCAGTAAGATCCTTAATTTCCACTAAACAGTCCACAGACTTACAAACAGAGCAGAAGATATGCAATAAACCTTCACTGAAAGCAGTCCTCTCTTATTTCATTTCCTCCTCTTCCTTTTCAGTTGGACACTGCTGGCCTTCAATTGCTTGTCAGTTTTTGCACTTGTACAGCAGCAATGGTTTACTCAAAGTATTCCAATGGCAAATACACTTAGTAGCTAATCACACTTGCTTTTTCTTTCTTCTGCTCACTGGCTGATGCAGCATGTTCCATATCACAGTACTATTTTGCTGTGCGTTGTCAACTGTTTCCAGTAGCAACTGAACAAACATTGAGTAATTTAAAATTGACGGAAACTGTGAATATTATATTCAACATCAGGCATGTTTCTTAACACTAAGGGTGGTTTGCAAATCTCTGTGAATGCAGGGACATGGAGTACCATCTTCAAGAGAAATATAGCATTCATAAAATAAAAATGTTCTACATGAAGTGAGCTTCAGAGTGCAATGGAGTCTGTACTGTCTTATTCACAGCCTTTTTACGCTGCGAGTCTCATGGAAGCTGTTAGGGTTTTCAGCTTTTCTATCACTGGACTGAAATTCTGTGACAATAGATTTTCTTTCCTTTTAAATTTCATTAAAAGAGAAAAAAGTAGGAAGGGCAGGAAGTATGTGTTGAAGTGGGCATTTGTGAGTCTGTCTACTTTCGCTCTTGTTTACTAAGAAACTGTGCTTTATCTTTCTTGTCTAATGACTGATAAAATTATTGACACTTCTTTTGGCTATCAGAATTTTAGGGAGATGCTGCTGTTTTCTTCTTGTGAACCCATAAATTCTGATAGTATTTGTGGTCCCTTCCAACCCTAACTGAAACTATGAAACTATGATGTTTAAAGATGAACAGTAAAAACACCTACAAAGATTGGTTTTCTCCCTTGCATTTACAATTAAAATGTGTCAGTTCTATACGTTAACATACCTCTTCTTCCTTAGTTTGCCACACATGTATGTTGAGGTTCATTTTCAGTAGGGGAAAATGACAGTACCAGAAGACTGCATTTCAATAATATACACCTGCCAAAAAATCCCAAACCCCATCAATAAAAAAATGGTGCTTTGAGTATGCAGAAAACTGAGTGGTCACAAGTTTATTGCGGCATGTCTGGAATAAGTTCTTCCCACATTATACAGCTTTATTGTTAGACCTGTGTACCTTGAGGTGTGTTGTTCTCCTGTAACAAGAAATCCTCCATTTTATTCAAGGAAACTTTGAAGGTTTGCTTTATAAAAGAGGTTTTCTTCCCATAAAAGCACAATATTTGCATAAAAATAGTTACGTGAACTTGGTGCCTACAAACTTTGCTACAAAAAAAACCCAAATAATATTTTACACCTACTCTGTTCCCAAAAATTTAGTAGTGTGGTATTTGGCTTTCACCATTGCACATTTTACATGATTGGTGTGGTATTTCATTCTTTTCATTGTTGAGGACCTTGTTCATTTGAGGGAGAAGGTGTAGCGACTAGCCAGAAGATAAATGCTGGAAGGCTAAGGCAATAAAGCCCATTACTATATTTCATGGTAGAGAAAATTACTTTCCTGTAATTCTTGTTCAGTGAAGAAGTGAAACACTTGAGCATCTGTTTCTTAATAGTTTGCCTTGACAATGACCTGATGTCTCAGTGCCAGATAAAACAAAACGCTGGACAGATTTTCTAATAGCTTTTGTTGCTCTGCTTAACCGAAGTGGCCTTTGAAGAGAGTCTTGAGGATTTGAGGGAACAGTTAGAAATAATCCAATGATTAAGGAGAGAGGAATGTATGGTTAACATGGAGTTAGTCTTTCATTCATCTTTGTAACATTTAGGATTTAGTTATGCCTGGCAGTATGCAGCTAAACATTTGGCCCTGAGAGCCCAGCAGCACTTTTTTGTTTCTCCCCGTCACAAGAAGTTCCTTTTCTGGCCATCTCAAGGTCTAGAGTAAAGGGACCATAAGACAGTTCTCCACTGCAGTTCAACAAGGTTTAAGTTATCTACAGGTGGTCCTGAAGTTGGACCTCATTGTTTAATGTCTCCTCACAGTCCCCATGGTTATTGTTGAACACCTTCTGTAGTTTAAGAACAAGCAGTTTAGAAATCAGGTGAGGTATTCAGCCTTGTACCTTGTAAATTTTGCACCTGATAAGAAGGCAGCTTTGTGAGGGGTATACAAAATATTCTGAAAGATGGATTTCATTCTTTGATGTACAGTTGGCATCACATTTAATGTGAAAGCATCTGTGTAGTGTGAGCATTGGGAGAGAAATGAAAGTTCTGAGTAGTTTGTGTATTCAAGCAAATTACACAGCCTGACATACCCACTAACAGGATCAAACCATTAATGGGATTTTAACCACAGTCTAGGAAAGGATACACAGCATTTACTTCAGCCTGTAGTTTATTATGACTCTCTCCCCTCTACTCTCTGTAAACTACTTAAGCCCCACTCAAAGAGCAAGATTATTTTGTATCTTTTTTCCTGGATAACTGGACTTGTTTATCAGGGTGGGATTATGAACAGCTCATGCTTGCTTTCAGGGTAGGTTACATTCAAATGTTCCTAGTGCTGGCTGTAAACCTTGCTTGTGGGCTGTCCTTTGATCTCTATCCTGTATGAACCAATTCAGTCTGTGGCCTGTAGTGACATACTATGGAAACAGATAAAGCAAGAATTGGGTTCAAACCTACAGCTGTACAGATCTCTGGCATTTCTAGAATTTCTCATTTTAAATGAGGAAAGAATTAGTCTCACAGGTAGGGAAACCTGTAAGATTACAGACACTTTTAGCAAATGGTGTAAAATTCTGTCACAGTTAGATTTAGCAAAAAAATTCTTTAAAATACAAATGTGAGCACAGAATATGTCTTTTAGACTGATGGGCACTGCTTTTTAAAGGCAAGCAGGTATTTGCCCTATGGGAAGTGGACAGCTGTTGAGAGGACCAAATTTATGTGACACTGAGTTCAGCCACTATTGTGAATCACTTTTTGAAAAATCTAAAATTATAGAGGGTTAAATAAAGAAAAAAAAAAATCACTTTGAGGTTCACTTCATGCCAGATGCAAGGAAGAAGTAAAAAAGTCATGGGCCATCCTTCTTTGCATTTAAAAAGATAAACTATTTATATTGTTGATCTTCAAATTGTCTAGCAGAAGCAGCCTAGCATTATGTCCCACATCAGTCTGGAAAGGTGCAAGCAAATACCCTGTGTACATTATTTTTTCTGGCTCTACTTTAGATATTAATTTTCTAATAATTTCTTAATCACAATGGTAAATACAGGTGAGTGGAGTTATTATTGCTGGCACAGATAGCTTTCACAAAATTCCATCCCTACTTATTATTGTATTGCCATAGTTCCTGTAGTACTGTAGAATAACCTTTACTTAATTACCAAGCAAAACCAATCATGGCAAATGATTTGAACGTTTCAATGTAGTGAAAATATCTTACTTCCCTTTATGAACGATAAGATATCATCATAGTCAGATATTAAGACAATTTGCATATATCAATGTTAACATAATGTGGTTCATATCAATTCTTGAGGCCAGAATGTCCTGCCAGCATTCCTGCAAAACGAAATGATCACAGTAGGGTTTATCTGAGAGGAAGTCTGATTTTTAAATCAAGTATTAAATCTGCCCTTTGTCAAGCTGTAATGATAGTTACAGCAAAGCACGATACTTAGTGTTTGGTTAGCATAAGCTTTGTGTGTGGCTTTGGCTGAGGTTTTTCTTTGAGAGAGACTACAGTTTAATAAAAAAAATTCAAAATTCTCCATAATTCTGGAGGTGCATTGAGTATGGAGGTGTTTAACATCTGGACTTTTAATGTAAGCTCTACCTCTAATTGTTATATGCTGCTACTTAACATGTGGATCCAGTCCCAATTTCTGCTCTGTTCTTTAAAGAGCCATTCTTACAGTACCAATACATTTTGCCTATAGATGCTGTAGCCTATTATTTCAGTTTATCCAGTTGCTGAGACATCTCCTAAGAACAGAACAGGATATGGTCAGGCAGCTGTAGTACTGGGATTAGATCAATATACAATAGCTACAAGTATACAAAAAGAGCTTGCTCAAAAAATTCTGTATGTTGAAGAGGAAGTAGATAAGAAAAGCCTGTTTTAACTGTGTGGGATGAAGAGAAGAGTTTAGAGAAAGCTAGGAAACCAGTTACCAAAATAGCTGCATGTAAAGAAAGGTTGATAAAGCCATGGAAACTTCAATATGCAGGTTCACAAACTGCACACTTGCACGTGTTCATGCTTGCTACACCACATAGCTATACAATACCTAGTCCCAGGGAGCAAGAGGGAACAGATTCAGGAGAACAATAGTATTAATCCTGGCAAAGCCACAAAGATTTAAGAGAGAAAATGTCTTCTGTGTAATGGAAATTAAAAAGATACTTAAGCAGTGCCTAGCTGAGAAGTGGTGAGGTTTCTAAAATGTAAGTGCAACTGTTGTGTAGTTTGTAAGGACCTGTAGCAGCTTATTTTATGTAAGATACAAGCTTTAAACAGATAGAAGTAGAATCAAGATTGCTATCAAACAGTTAGGTTCCCAGAACCACTGTTCAAATCTTCTCTGTATTACCCACGTTTTTTTAATTGGTGCTCTCAAGATATATAAGATGTGTGGCATGTGCTTACATGGACTTCAGTTGTGCAATTCAGTTAATGTGACTTGTACTGCCAGCAATTTGTAAATCTGAAGTAGGCACTGCTTGGTAGATCACCCACCACAGTCAGTTCTTCATGAGGAAGGGAGGATCATTTACTTTTTAGTTTCCATGGGGAAGGAAGGGGCTATGTAAAACAACCCCCAATATTTCTAATCTGCAATAATTACTGTGAATTATTTAAGCAGTCTTTCATTGCAGATGTGTAACTGACTGAATACAGAATGATTGACATTCTTTAGGGTAAACATGCAGACTTACTATGCAAAAGGAAGCACTGCCATGAGGTACTGTTGTAACACTAAGCACTGATGCTGTTTTATCACAGTACAGTAGAGGTTGGAAGGGACCTCCGGTGATCATCGGGTCCAATCTCCTGCCAAAGCAGGATCACCTAGGGTAGCCTGCACAGGAATGCAGCCAGGTGGGTTTTGAAAGTCTCCAAAGAAGGAGACTCCACAGCCTCACTGGGCAGCCTGTTCCAGTGCTCAGTCACCCTCACTGTAAAGAAGTTTCTCCTCATATTGAGGTGAAATCTTCTACGTTCAAACTTGAATCTGTTGTTTATTGTCTAATTAGTGTGCACCACCAAAAAGAGATTGCCCAACTTCACTTGACACACACCCCTCAGATGTTAATACACATTGATGAGATCCCTTCTCAGTCTTCTCAAGTCTAAACATGTCTCAGTCTCTCTTCATAGGGGAAGTCCAAGGTGAAGGTTATGTGTACACCCTTGCAAATAATCTGACTGAAAACAAGGACTTCTCAAACTAAGAACATGTAAGATATCCTTGTAGGATGTCTTTCATCTTCTCTGAAAGATGTCTTCCTATATTTTTTTTTCATAATTGTCAAAATGAACATGGACAAAGAGACGAATGAAGAGAGTGCACAAGGCAGTTTGGTCAGAGAGAAACAAGGAAGGGGAGAGAAGATATTTCATCCAATTTTACTGATGAATTTTTACTGTATTTTTAGTGATCACATGGTTTGATACAGAGAAACAAGTTTTTCCTGCTTTGATTTTTCTGATAGCTTTCAATGTGTTGTTAGCTACTTATTTCTATATAAGATATCTTCTCTCCATGCTCTTAATTCAGCAGACCACAAGTCCATGTGTATCTATAAACTGGTTTATTGTTGTTATCTTGAGAATATTTGTGTTGATAAGAATGCTTTAGAAATATAGTTGGAAATGTACAAATTCCATGACTATGATACTGTTGAAGAGCAGCATCATTAAGAGTCAGATTGTGAAGTTCTTGTTGGTGTATTTTCAGAGGCACGGACCTAGTATGTCTTAAATAGCTCTATATTGGTGCCATGATTTAGTTGATTAGGTGATGTTGGATGATAGGTTGAGCTCAATGATCTCAAAGATCTTTTCCGCCTTGCCTTGCCTTGCCTTGCCTTGCCTTGCCTTGCCTTGCCTTGCCTTGCCTTGCCTTGCCTTGCCTTGCCTTGCCTTGCCTTGCCTTGCCTTGCCTTGCCTTGCCTTGCCTTGCCTTGCCTTGCCTTGCCTTGCCTTGCCTTGCCTTGCCTTGCCTTGCCTTGCCTTGCCTTGCCTTGCCTTGCCTTGCCTTGCCTTGCCTTGCCATTGCGCATTTGGTTTCCAGCACATCTTTCTCGGTTGTTGCTTACACAAGACCTTGCGGTAAAGTAGCTCTGTGGACATTATAAGAAGATGAAATATTTTAGTGTTTTGTGTGAAAAGAAGTCCTTTAGCCTTAACATGGTCTTCTCTCAGCTGCACTCACGGCATTTGTTACATATAAGTTTATTATTCCATTTCTAATTATGTCTCTCATAGCATGTTATTTATGCTTATGAATGCTGAGTTTCACCTGATTTGTCATTGATTTCTCATTAAAGTTGCTCTGGTTTTTTGTTTTGCTTTAGTTTTGTGGTTTGGGGTTTTTTGGGGTTTTTTTTTTTGCAATGTTTTCAGCAGCTAAGCAGCTATCAGTGGTGTGTATAAGCAGAAAAAAATGAAACATTTCCATTCAATTTTCCTTGCCATGTTTAATATGTAATTTTGTCATTGTCCTGACCCACTTTGTTCATTATTTGCCATCTAGCCTGCAGCATTCAACACCAAAAATAACTCATCACGAACAACCTCTGTTCCAACCTTCTTTGTTCGCTACTTCATTCAAGCCACTGTTTAAATGTGTTTAACAGCCCTGATCCCCCAAATCAGTCTATGATTTAATTATTTTCATTTTCAGAGTTGCTTACTAGAAACTTTCAGAAACTATTCTTGAAGCAGGATGGTCTTTACTCTGAGAGAAAGCATCCTATTTTTTTCCTATTTATTCCCATTTCTTAATTCTTTGTCTTTAATTTTATTCACTACAACAATTTGCAGCATTAATCAGCTACTGGCTTTTCAGACTCTCATGTTTTGGTGAGGAACTTCTATTAAAACTTTTTTTAAATGTCTGAATAAGTTGAAGTTATCTGGTTTACCTTGGACCTTTTATTCTTAAATCTTTAATTACTTACATGGGTGAACTACTAAATCCAAAATTGAGATTTTAATCTGTTTCATGTGGGCTAGGCATCCACACAATAAACTTATCTTACCTACAGGCAATGAAATGATGTTTTTAAAACATGAATAATTGCCTGGTTACTAGCCAGGAAAGTCCTTTTTATATCTACACAAGCACTGCACATAAGGGAATTGGAACAATAGCTGAATACTGATTATGGCTATTCCTGAATTTTCCCACAATTTTGATATGAGGAAATAAAAGCATAGTCCTCCTAGAATTACTAAAGCTATAATAACATTAATATAACTTTTAAAACACTCAGTTTCCTTCCTCTGCATCATTCAAAAACATTGTTCTAGGTGAGTAAATAGTGCCTGATTAAAGTAGTGGTTCTACTTGAAAATGTCTATGTTCTGTATTTCCTCTGTATTTCACATAAAATGCCACTTTCTCAATGCTTTAAGTAATATTACATATTAAAGCATATAAGAATTTAAATAAACACATTATTTTTAGTTTATGTGTTACACAGAGCTACTTCTGGTGCCTAAGGGAAAGTCAGTGGAAATTTATTTAAATTCTCATCCTGACATTCCAAGCTGGATGCAGTGAAAATTAAGCTGTAGGAATGGATTGCCTTATATTTTATTCCTGGTTTTCCCACAATTAACAAACAAGCAAGGCACTGTAGACTAACACAAGCCCTATGAGGAGAGGCTGAGGGAGCTGGGGTTGCTTAGCCTGGAGAAGAGGAGACTCAGGAATGACCTTATTGCTCTCTACAACTACCTGAAGGGAGATTGTAGACAGGCAGAGGTTGGTCTCTTTTCCCAGGCAGGCAACACCAGAACAAGAGGACACAGTCTCAGGCTGCGCCAGGGGAGGTTTAGACTGGATGTTAGGAGGAAGTTCTATACAGAGAGAGTGATTGCCCATTGGAATGGGCTGCCTGTGGAGGTGGTGGAGTCACCTTCATTGGAGGTGTTCAGGAGGAGACTTGATGGGGTGCTTGGTTGCATGGTTTAGTTGTTTAGGTGGGTTGGATTGGTTGATAGGTTGGACACGATGATCTTGAAGGTCTCTTCCAACCTGGCTTTATTGTATTGTATTGTATCATAAAACGTTGCATGATGCACATTTGGTTCTTGCAAAGTAGTACTTACTGTAAAACATGAGATCACATACTAATGGCAACCAGTGCTTAGAACTGCAAAGATTAGTTGTGTTTGAATGAAAGAGGGAAAGTAAACAGAACATTTTGGGAACTACCATTTGCATATGTTAATGAATTTTTTAGCCCCAGCTATGTCTTTCCAATTGGCAGGGTGATTTGCTAGGTGAGTATATTTGCTGTAATATTTGAGCCATAAAATTTATGGTGTTAATATATGGAAAATTGTTAGAAGTACTAAAAGGCTCTTCTATAGACCTTAATTTCTTTAAAAATGGGATGCCTGGAGTGTCTTTTCATCTCTCCCTAATTTGCTCTGTATCCATTTGGGTAAGGAATGTATAGTTTTAATATAAACGATGTTCTTGTTTGCTTTTAAATATTCTCCTCAGGTTCTTTGACCAGAAATCATTCCTCCTTTTCCTCAGACTCTCTAATCAGCCTTTTTCTTCCTGGGAATAACCTAATTTGTTTAGAGCAAGACTGTTTGACCAACACCAGCCATATTTTCTGATGTTGCTATTCTTACCTAAAACTACAATGCTAATGCTAGGGAGCTGAGGTTTTTTAACTCCAGGTCTTGTAGGTATTATAGGACTAATTATATACTGCCTTGTAAATAAGAACAACTCTTGTAGGAACAGTACAGAAAGCTATTCTTCATTTTGCTTAGTTAATTTATTCAATTGTTTCATTTATGTCCTTTGATTTTTATAAATATCTAGAAATTGAAGTGATTACCTAACTACTATGAAGGAATATGGGCAGGTGGAATAAAAAAATAAGATTAAGATCTCTGCCTTCTATTATAGATTTAGGTGGGAAATTGCATTTTTTAACTAATTGCTTTTTTTTCCTCAACCCCTTAAAGGAATCTTTAACATTTTTTTTACTATATCAGAAGTTAAGACAGAAACCCAACGGCTATGCCACAATCCTAAAAGGTAAGAGGTTTTCATATGCATCTTTGGAACTGCATAGTGCAACTCATAGTTTCAGGAGGACTCAGAGAGTTAGTTTAACCTGCAAAGAGATGATAAAAATGCAAGTTCAGTTTCATAATAATTTTTCAATGGAAAAAAAGAGCTAATGAATCAAAATTACCTTTTAAAAAACATTTATGCTCTGTATTAAATGTGCTTTTTAGCTACAATTTCCCTTTGGGCCACCAGATAACATTTGTTGTTTGTTCCTTCTGTTTTTGAGGGAGAAAAACCGAACATCCATTAGAAATTAAAAGGAGCAGAGACAGGGGGGAATTTTCTATTTAATGGGCAGAGGAGACATTGGTCAATAAGCACTAGCACATGCTAAACCACATACTTTCTTTGAATCCCTTTAGAAAGGTGTAGTAACTAAGTGTTATTGCAATAATTACATTGCTTTGTGCTGCTGCTGCTGAGAGTTAAATAGAAGTGAAAACAATGGAGTTCCTTTTTCTGTTCAGCGCCTTGATGATGTCTTTAATGGCAGACACTTAAACATTTGCTTTGAGTTCTATAACCCGTGTTACACAAGCAAAGGGCTGAGTTCCTGCTCCATCGCATTAAAACCTCCTCTAAGATCTTTTCAGTTTGAATGTATAAAACCATTCCACTTCCTGGGGCATCAATTTGTGGCTTTAAAGCACAAAAATAATTTACCTGGGTCACTTTTAAAAAGAGGAGCACTGTTCTTGGAAGAATCTGGAAGCGTCTGAAGGCAAGATTCGTATGGTTAGGTTTGCAGTGTTTTGAGATCACTGCGGAATATAGGTTGGACAGAAAATTCAAGTTCCAGTTCTGTGAGGCTGAAAGAAGTTTGCAGGTGTCCTTATTGTCCTTGTTCAAGGAATGTCCTTTTGGAGAACGTATTAATTCAGAAAATCAGCCTAATTGGAAATGAGACAAACAATTAGGAATACTGCTTGGATTTCTGAACTCAAAGTAAAGTTGTGTGACTGTTGGAGCCTCAGCTTTATAGTTTGTGGAGGTTTTTTGAATTGTTCTACTTTGTGATACTACTTACACTCACAATTATGCTATAAGTTATTCTTTTTCCCATTTTCCCCTATAAATATAGTGCTTGTTCCAACAAAATTTGAAAGAGCTATCTTGGCTGATTTCATGAGACAGTAGTGTGCTATTAAATTCCTGCAGATTAGATACTGTTAGGTGGTGTGGTTAATTTTTATGCACAATATATTTTCTTTTAAAACTCTCATAATGTTTCCTATAAAATCTTCAACACACCTACTATATTGAGAAATGCTTATTTGCATTGTACATGGAGGACCATCACTTTGATGATGTATGACTTTAAGTGTCACTGCCTTTCTGATGAATAACACAGGGCAATACTGCTGAAGTGAAGAATAACACAAAGAGCCATTGCTCTGATTATGTATCCTAGTAAGGGAACAGTCCTGATGTAAAATGCATATTAAGAGCAAGTCACCCAGAGCTATCTATCATCACAGCAATAATTGTCAATGCTATATATTCTGTTGGTAGCATTGGACTGACAGTACCTAGGACAGAAAGGAATCTCTTCACAACGTGGCATGAATCACATTTACTGCATAAAATAAGGACCAAATGAGAAAAGCATATCTTTTTTTCTTGGTTTTGTTCTGTTTTTGAAAACAAGTCTCTCCTGAGACAGTAGAGCTGCAAAAATTAGGTATCAGTGGTTAATAACACTGCTGCTTGTGTCACTAAAATTAAGCACTGCCTCAAATGTGTAAATACATTGTGCTTTTGGTAGACAAAATGATGCTTCTGACACTGCTTGTCTAATTACAGAATTTATTTCACTGGGGCAATATGTGGAATGTGTTTGTGTTATCCATAGCTCCACTATTCAGTGAATGTAGTTCTATACTGGGGGGCTGTAGGTATGTGGTGGTGAAAACGTGATGGACTTATAGCTTTAGCCATATTAGATTACAAACATGTATTTAGTTCATATGCAGAATATCTTGACAAATGTTTGCAATAATGTGTTTAAAGTTATTATGTAAATCAAAATGTGCAACTCAAGAGGGAGGTATTTACATTACAGCATTGCTGTGTAATTAATGGGCAGACTGAAGAAAGATATGAGCAGCCAGAAAGTACATTTGCATAATGATATGGTGATAATGAAAAGGACAGATGTAAAGTCATAGCTCATGATTCACTGATAGTCATGAAAATCACCTTCTTGATAGGGTATTCACATTTCAGGAAGAGTGAGGAACCAAGCTGAGAATTATGCCATAAATCTTGGTGGCTGGGACATGCATGTTATGTCAGATGGGGTGCTGTATTGACTTCTGTAATAGCTGACTCTGAACTATTGGACGGTGTAACAGGGTGGCAAAAAAAACCCTGATCTTGAAGTGTGACAGATAAAAGCTGATTTTAATGACTCACCATCACATTATGCCTCACAGATTAAGCAATCATTTCCAGTTCTTAAATGCAACTGAAAAATGTTTTCATTCTAATCTGATAATGTGACCTCAAAATAAACGGTGAATTGATTTTATACAAAGTAAAACAAGAACAGGTTAAGGAACCTGCTCTTACACACCCCAACATATTGAGGGCTTCCACCTTCATTTGCTTCCAGATGCCTTTGAGACAAATCCATTCAATATTTCCAGTTCAGTGGATTATTTCTATGAGCACTAAATCAAAGAAAGATCTTCCACTGACTTGACTGTATAAGGTGATAGTGTCCCAAAAGACTCATGCAAATAGAGTGCTGTAAAAACACCCCAAAAAGTTCTGTGATGATGTCAGTAATTTTTGACTGCCAGGGCTGATTGATTATCTTTGGATCATAGATTAATAGTTTCATAAGTTGCCTCACGTAATTCTTGATACGAAACCTAGAAAGCCCCACAGAAATCCTCAGGTAATTTCAGCTGGGTGATTTAAGTGCCAGCAATGCTGACAAGATAATGGAAAATTTTGAGAAATATGAATAAATACAGAGCCCTATGGCACTGGTTTCCTTTAAAAAAAGTGATGTTTTTCCCTTCCTGAGGAAAGATTGATGAGTGAGAAAAGCAGCAAACTTTTTGAGGAATTAGAATGATAGGAGAAAGAAGTGTGACACATGGGATCTAAATTACAGCAATGAGTGGAATTGAGGTAAAACTTCTTAAGATTGACAGCCAGATGCTAAAATGCTGCTGGCACTAAGCCATGCCATAACTATAGATATGATTTACGCTACCAGAAAGGCTCAGTTAATTTAGGAAAAAATAAATAATGCAGGGTGTTTATGTTCACAAATCATCATTTCTATCATCACAGCCACTGATTAATGCTGTCATTTAATAAACATGATTGTTTAAAATAATGAAATGTATGACATAAGGTATCATTTGCCTTAGTGAGAGCTTTTTGGTTTATAGTTTCATAGTTTCAGTCAGGGTTGGAAGGGACCACAAGGATCATCTAGTTCCAACCATCTAGTTCTAGTAGGGACACTCTACACTAGATCAGGCTGGCCAGAGCCTCATCCAGCCTGGGCTTAAACACCTCCAGGGACGGGGCCTCAACCACCTCCTTGGGATAACCCATTCCAGGGCTTCACTGCTCTCATGGTGAAGAACTTCCTCCTCACATCCAGCCTGAATCTCCCCACCTCCAGCTTCATCCCATTCCCCCTAGTCCTATCACTCCCTGATAGCCTGAGAAGTCCCTCCCCAGCCTTCTTGTAGCCCCCTTCAGATACTGGAAGGCCACAATGAGATCACCTCAGAGCCTTCTCTTCTCCAAACTGAACAGCCCCAACTCCTTCAGTCTGTCCTCATAGGAGAGGTGCTCCAGCCCTCTGATCATCCTCGTGGCCCTTCTCTGGACACTTTCCAGCACCTCCAGATCCCTTTTGTAATAGGGGCTCCAGAACTGGAGGCAGTACTCCAGGTGGGGTCTCACCAGAGCTGAGTAGAGGAGGAGAATCCCCTCCCTTGACCTGCTGGCCACACTTCTCCTGATGCAGCCCAGGATCTGATTGGCTTTCTTGGCTGCAAGTGCACATTGAGAGCTCCTGTTGAGCTTCTCGTCCACCAGCACCCCCAAGTCTCTTTCCTCAGGGCTGCTCTCCAGCCAGTCACTGCCCATACATTGTAGGGCTTCTTACTTGATGGAATGTCTGTTATGCCCCAGGTACTGGATTTTAAGCAATCGCAGAATTTTGGGTGCTTTTCTTACAGAAAGATTTATAAACCTTAAGGCAAAAATAAGAGAAGCAACATTTGTTAGATTTTCTGCAAGGGGTGTTTATGCTGTAGGTAATTTATATAAGTTTATTTTCTCCTTTGTGCACCTTTTGTAACAAACTACTTGCATTTTCATTCTTACATTTACTATTGTAAATACATATATTTTTTTTCTGAAAGACAAATGCAGCCAAATGTGCCTAAGTCTGCCCATAAAAAAAATTTCTCAAGATTTATTTATGTGTTTGTGTTTTTTTAATTCTACTGGTTGAAAACCAAGGTATTTCTGCAATATTTGAAGACTTTTCAGAAGGAAGTTAGGAGAAAACTTTGATTCTGGTGGAGACATGCCCTCAGTCTGTGCAGTGCGCAGTAAATTATTTATCCGGTCAGGTTATCACACAAGAGAGCTTTAGCACTTCTTTTGTGAAGATAGGCTGAAAGACTTGGGGCTGTTCAGCCAGGAGAAGAGAAGGCTCTGGGGAGACCTTATAGCTACATTTCAGTATCTGAAGGGGACCCACAAGAAGGCTGGGGAAGGATTGTTTAGAAGGGCTTGTCATGGAGACTGAAAGTTCCTGTCTTTGTTGTGTAGACTGTGTCTTACTGACATTTGGAGGTTTAGAATGTTTGATTTTGTGTGGATGGCCTTGTCTCTTGCAGTGATCTTAAATCAACCTGCTGGAACTGATGCTGTTAAGATTTCCTTCAAAACATGTTAAGCATTATTGTCATTCATGTATCTTGTCTCATCAAAACAAACAGTAAACAAATTCTAGATGCCTTCAGGACTGAGACTTAGTGTCTTACAAAATGGGACACTGAATTTTCTTGATGCCATCTGACTAAAATGAAACAGCTGACCTTGAGGAGAATGGAAAGGAGACAAGAATAATTCTCTTTCACTTTTTATCTAGTCCATTCAAAATTAGATCCTCTTTACAAACTGCAGTATTCAAGTTATCTGTTGGGGAGGTTTTGTAAAGCCTTCCTTTATATGTCTCATGAGAGTCTCCATTTGGCTTCAACTTTTTTTTGTTCATTCACAGTGGGTGAAACAGTCTGTGATTCACCCAATCCAGCAAATCTAAGCTGTATGCTACTTATGCTACTTATTTACCTAATGAGCATTGCTGACTTTCTGAGCTCGTTTATTGTGGGACTGACCCCTATGTTTACCATTTTTTCTTAGTCAGGAGAAAGTTTGACAACTGCCAAGTGAATTCAGAAAATCTTCCACTGAAAAAAGATCTGAAAACAAAATAAAATAATGAATGGTGGAATGTACTGTACTTGGTGGCAGTAATAGACATTGAGTTAGAGGATGCCAACAGAACTTCCGGGTCACCTATTTCAGTTTTCAACTGATTAAGACTCAAAGATCTTTTGGATTCAAAGATCTCCAAAGGTCCCTTCTGACCTCTAACATCCTGTGGTCCTGTGATGTAAGATGCTGGAGCAGTTTGTCCTCAAAGGGACTGTAGGCCATGGAAAGGACCAACCTGGAGCAGCCCATGGTGAGCACCCATGCTGGATTAGGTCATGAAGGACTGTCTCCTGTGGGAGGGACCTCATGATGAAGTAGGAGATGTTTGTGAGAAATAAGGAACAACAAAGGCTAAGGGTAATGACTGATCACAACCTACATTCCACATTCACACTCCACCACTCAGAGGGAGGAAATAGAAGCATTAGGAATTAGATGAGTTTGGGAGATAGTGGTGGGAGATGTGGGTGGGGGAAGGTATTGTTACCTTTGTTCTTATTTCCCAATAACCTACTCCATTATTGATTATCAATAAATTAATTTTCCCAACTCAAGTTTGTTTTGCCCAAGACAGTAATTGGTGAATGACTTCCTTGTCCTTTTCTCAACCAATGAGCTTGAATTCCTTCTCCTGCACTGTTGATAAAGTGGAACCTTGGTGGGCACGTAGAGGTCAGTCAAGGTCAACCCACCACACTAAGTGGTGCTTATTTGTCTTTTAGTTTCATCCCTATGTCTTTGTAGTCAGCAAACATATCCCTCTCAGCAGGTCCTTTTCTTAAATTGTAGGAGACAAATAAGTATTTTCTGGAATTCTGTCTTAAAATAGACTGATCATATACTGTCTTTCTCCTTCAGATTGTTTTAGCTAGAACTGCTGTATAAATATAGCTGTGCCGTGTAGTTATACTCTAATGGCAGAAGTTATTTCCATATCCTCACCAGAAACCTCTCTCCTGTTGCAGTCCTAAGGTTGGCTGTATCTTGTCTGTTGTGTTTTGGCCTCAGGCAAGTTTTTCTAACCATGTTATGATCTCCTGGAAATGGATGTTTGTAGCAATAATGCTTACAAATCCCTGAAGGACAATTTTATACAGAAATCCACTTGAAAAAAAGACAACATTGATACAGAAACCAATTTCTTTGCCTTGCCATTTTCTTCACTCCCTATGCTGCTATTTAAGATACTTCAAGCTGGAATGAGAACTCTCTTTCCCACTCCTCCACACCTTGCAAAGAAAAGGGAGTTCTGTGTGTGGATTCATAACTCTGTAGATTCAGGATTGGCTTGTGGATGCCTTAGCTCCAGCTAACTTCAGGAACTCAGTGGGGCAGCTCCCTTTCTGTAGTTTATGGCTCTATCATCTACCTGGCTCTTGCATCAAGACAGGCCATGAGCTAGAGAATGTCAATTTAAGTTTAACAAAGCTATCACTGATAATAAGCACTAGTCCCAGAAGAAAGAAAGAAAAGGGGGGAAAAAAAAAAGAAAATGAAGTATAAATAGATGAACTAGAATAGAAATCAGTATTGAAGGCACACTGATTAGATAAAAGCTGATGAGCTGCGAAGACAAATTGCTTAATTTGCTTCTATTTTTAGGACTACATTCCAAACAAACACAGTGATTAAACAAACAAAAAAAAAATTCCTCTATATGGAGATATTACCAATAAACAAGAGATACATATTTTACTTTTGAATCTACAGAAAATTCTCTGCTGAAGAAATACTGATTGTTCTGAGGATTGTTTAAATGTATATGCCAGTACTTGGATATAATTTATATGGGAAACACAAAAATAATACACAGTTTTCCCTAGTACTTCTATGCATCACACATCTAACAAATCAGGAAGGATTGTTCCTCTGATATTTAAATTTTCTTCACTCTTCTAGGGCCTTTGCATTATATGTTGGGAGTAAAAGATTTAAATATATACATTTGGAGTATTTGGATTTTCTAACTGGGAACGGATGCTGCTATCGAAGCTATTTCCAGCTGTAAGTATTTTAAAATCAGGATATGCAGGGAAGTAAATTTCATACTTATGGAATCACAAGGAGGAGGTTAAACTATTTCAGTTCTAATATTTTGGTTTTCTATTTGTTATAGTATGAAGTGCAGATAGAGAATTGGCCTGTACTTTTTCCTAAGTTTATGCAGTGACTCAACACAAATTAAGCAGAATCTGTGTTCATTAAATTTTGCATCTCTTTGGAGCTCTTCAGTATTGAGCAGGTTGCATGCTTCAAGCAAAATTATTGAGAAAACCAACCATGACTTTCAGGGTTTTTTTTTTATGCTTTTTTTTGATGTCTGCATACTCAGCACTGGAAATGCACACATGTATATCATGAATAATCTTGTAATTTCACTACCACATCAAGCTTATCAACTTGAAAGAAACTGAAGTGAATGAAGGGTGATTGAGGACATAATTTTAGTGCATCAGCCAAGATAAACAGTAAACTGAAACTGCATCTGTGTTATGACACTGGGCTGAATGCCATAATGCAATTTATGCACATGCTGAACAGCTGGAACATTATTTCTGTATTGGAGGGAGAAATACATTCTGGCTTCAAGGGTCCAGAGAAGACCATCAAAACCGTAGAAATTCACCCACCCTGTGCCACACAGAATGCAAATGTGGCACCGCAGACCTTCCCTGATGTATTGGGTCTGGGCAGGGTGAGCCACAGGTCAGAGGACTCAGAAAACCAGGAAGTTAGATGGAGGAACCTTGCCATCTGCTTTGGCCTAAAGGAAGGAAAATCTCTGTGGAGAAGCAAAATTAGATCTACACCTACAGCTTAGAGGAGATAGCTGAATTCTGTCCCTTGGGATTGCTATAATTCCCCACCATAAGGCTCAATTTACTACAGGTTTGGTTAAGGGAGGCACATTCCCTTCTGGATGATTTTGACTAGACGTGTGTGTAAGTTAATACATGGAAATGAAGGCAGCAGTACACAGACTGTCAATTTTATTTCTCAGCATTGGAGGATATAGGACACAAAATCATTATTGCATTATTACAAACTCTGCAGTTTTCCACTTGTGGCATTTTGTGATTTATTATGCACATTAATTAAACAGTGGGGTAAGCTCACCAGCTACATAGTGCCTAAATGTGTGTTCTTTAAGATAAAGCTAAACTAGGAAGAAAGGAACAGAAAATAATTTTGTTGAGGTACTGTAAATCTGTAAGACACAGACAGTTGAACCAGAAAACCTAACAATAAATTCATTAACTCTAGGAAAGCAGATCTTAAAGCATCATGTGTAAGTGGCTCTGCCTTTGGTTAAGCTCTGATAGCTTGCATTTTATCTTTGTCTCTGTATTCTGAGGCTATGTAAAACATACACACTTACCAATGCCTGAATTGGAGCCATGCATTCTGTAATCTCCTCATTCAAAAGGGGAAGTGTTAGCAATGTTGCATTTTTTGTTGTTTTCTGGTTTTCTCCACCTTTTCTGCCTGCCAAAAGATAGGGAAGTGATCTGTTTGCTTTTATTTGGCAGAAACAGTTTTTACTTACTCTCTTACTTAGATGTTGAAGACAGATTTGCTTTTAGTTTACATGCATAGATGTAAAGGGCTACACAATGGGATCCTGCAATCATGCTCTTTTATTCTACTTGTGAAGGAGAGAGCTGCCCTTATCTTCCCTAAAACAGCCATATAGGAACATGTTAAGCAGAAGTGTATAGTGTAAGAAATAGGTGTCTGACATCTATGGATATATGATTAAACACATATATTTTCCTACCCTTTGTGCACAAGAAAAACAGTAGCAGTACAGGAGTGACTGTTTCAGTAGGTCTGATAATAGCCATACAACAGCCCAAGAGAGTGACTTTTCCAGGCATTTTTACTGTGCCAGTTTATATATTCCCACATGGTGAAAGAGGATGAATAGCCATCTGGATCTATTTGTTTTAGGACTGTTCTATAACCTATAAAGAGTGAGCATTTGTTGCCAAATATTCTGAAGATCTGCAATTTTCCTCTGTTGCAGGGTACACATGGAACTGAATCTGTATATATTTTAACAGAGACTGGAAGCATTAGTGTATATTGAATCTGGTTACTGCCTCACATTATAAAACACATGAAAATCTTAAATTTTATTGGCATATATTAAATCTGTTCACTAATGCCCTTTCTGAGACAAAAAGGAAGAATTTCTTTTGTACATATTTAATTAATTTAAACGAATTACTACCACATCAGTGAAAAAACAGTGCAGGACTCAAAACGTATGGTCAGCAAATTATTTCAGTTTGAAGATCTTCCCAAACATCCTGTTTCCATCCCACCCTGTTAAAAGAGAATCTTCTATTTTGCTGTTCCTTAGGCATTCAGCTTTCTTGAGGGAATTTGTATAATTTCTTCTTTTGCACCATATTTTTGCAAGATTTAACAATGTCAAAAGCAAAAATTACATATACATCGCTTATTTTGCTTTCTTTGGATAGTAAACCTGCATGAGATTTATAACAGCAGCAAAAGAACACCACCATCGATTTCTATTAAGTTTTGAGTGGTACATAAAGTGTACTTCATTTTCTTCCAACATATTCTGCTACATCTTTGAGGACTTTGAATGAAATTACTTTGCAGCATATGTTAGATTATATATTTGAGGTTTTTGCATTAGATCAGTGTTTAATGGTGGTTTCTTAAACAATAAATGAATGTACTAGATAACAAGTATGACAGCTATTTTGTTCTCATAATTGTTCCTTGTTAGTAAGGTAATGCTGTTGTGGAGTAATGGATGTTAGGAAGAAGTTCTATACTGAGAGAGTGATTGCCCACTGGAATCAGCTGCCTGTGGAAGTGGTGGAGTCACCTTCATTGGAGGTGTTCAAGAAGAGGCTTGATGGGGTGCTTGGTGCCAGGGTTTAGTTTTTTAGTTGTTTAGGTGGGTTGTATTGTACTGTATTGTACTGTATTGTACTGTATTGTACTGTTTTGTACTGTATTGTACTGTATGGTACTGTATTGTATTTAGGTGGGTTGGATTGGTTGATGGGTTGGACGTGATGATCTTGAAGGTCTTTTCCAACCTGTTGTATTGTATTGTAATGTGTACCTGTTGCCTGTGGTGTGGACTTTTGAGGAAGTTTTGCCATTTGAAAGAAACCACAAATGCAGCAGTCTCATTTATTAAGAGAGTGTTGAGGAAGAGAATGCAAAGAGAACAAAGTAGGAGGATGCAGAAGAATGACTAATTATGGAAAACTCTGCTTGTAGCATTCATCCTGAAGTCAGTGGGAGCTGTATAACCTTTGTTATTCCTATCAAAATACTTAAATCCCTGATGAAGTCAAATTATGCTTGTAATGACATGCTCAGCAGCCTCAATAGATTGCTGTATGAATTGTGTGGCTCTTCCCAAAACAATCATGTTGTTTGCTTTTGGGATAGTATGTGTGCTAGCTGTTGGTCATGAACAGTACCTGGTCTCTTCTGGCTTTGGACGGTAATAATTTCCATAGTTGTACAATGAAGACTTGCTCATTAATTTATGCTCCTAATTTCTTACAGATGAAGAAAAAAACAGGAAAACCTTGCTGCTAAATCATGATAAAGGCAGCTTCTTGTGAAATACTAATGAGTATTTGCTCTTTCTGGCTTTTCTTGTTCGTGAGTTTAGCTATAAGCTATAGTGGCAGGATAGCATTACGAGTTATGAGACTATGCATGCCCACAGCTTTCATCTCATCGGGTTAAATATTGTCAACAACCAACCATTGCTGGCATAGGCTGATCTTGGAAGCATAAAGTTACAAACCAAAGCAAGGAGGGAAAGTTAGTTTGAACACATTGATCCATGCTGCTGCCATTATGCATAGCAAACTTTTCCAAAATTGCTGATATATTTTGTTTACCTTCTTATATTATTTCTTCCATCTTCTTGTGTCTGTGAGCAAGAGAAGGAAGGGAATTTTTTGGGGGTAATAATAATCTAAGGAGTTAATACACATGGTAACTCATGCATTGGAGCTATGTTTCCATTTTCAATTGTTTCTTCAGGAACAGAAAATATCCTTGAGAGTGACAGAATTACTTTTTGGATTTAGTAAGTTCAGTGATACAAGGAGTATAGTATATAGCATCCAGAAACACTTTTATCTAATTAGAATCAGCAATGTAGATTATAATGATATTTTCTTCCATTTATTCTTATGGTCCCTAAGCCTTTAATTATAGTGAACATTGTCAAGTTCCTTCAGTAGCCTCAGCAAAATTAACAGCACTGCTTTCAGAGCAAAGCATCATGAATGTGACTGAGAATAGTCACTGTTGTGGGTTAACCTCATTTGGCAGCTGAGCATCATACAGCCGGCCAGTGCAGACTGAGTAAGCAGCTGTGGTGTTCAGCTGCTGACTGAAATTAATCCATGACAGTCAGAATGTGCATCATGTCTATCAAGTCACCTGAAAGAAGAACTTTTCACCCCTAGCAGTGACAAGTCTTTGAGCAGATCAAACAGGAGATACTTCATGCAGCAGCCCTTGGGCCAGTCTGTGCAGGATCAGAAGTGAGAAGTGAGTCAGGGAGCATGACACTACCTGCAGCCTCTGGTGGAAAGCACTCAGAGAGACAGCTGACATCTAGGGGTTTGAAGCTCATGATATAGATGAACTAAGGTGTTCTACACCCTAAATGAAAAAGAGATATTAGCAGCATATGAGGAAGGTTGAGCCACTTCAGAAGCAGTTGACATGGAAGTTCAGCTCCTCTTGGGAGCACAATGGCTTGCGCTGTGCTGAATTTTCAGAGTAAGGGTTGCCATTACAAATTGTGTAACCAACACCATGTGGAGTACTGGAACACTGAGTAACTAGCATGATTGTCTTCTCCTTTAGGGTGGATTTTGGTGTTAGGAGTTAGATATTTAATCTAAATATGCTTGCAATACTTGCAGTGTTCTGTTTATTTACTGGATGGTTTATGTGTGAGTTATACATTCACATGCTACATTACTCAACAAGTAAACATAAGACACAATCAAAACAATTCTGGCATATGAAAAAGTGAAACCCAACCCATGAATTTTAACAATATCTTTGAATTAGCTGTTTAGCCTACGATACAGGTCAGTAAATTCTTACTCAGGTCACGGTTTACTGTGACTGCAAGAGTAACAGGATACTTTTGCTTACCATTGCACTTGCTGAAATTAACCTGTAATTAACCTCTCAGCTGATGCTGCCAAATTTTGGTATGAAAAGATTATTTTTAGTTATGCCAGCTGTTTCTTTTAAGGCCTTTAAAAAAAAAGTTAAAATATTTGTTTATGATTTGATTTCAGAAAATAGTAGATAACGTTAACAGATCCTTTTTGATGCAGATTTTGGTGTTAGAGAAGGGCACCCCAGGGTTTTTTGATACTCAGAATGGCCTTGGAATTCTGGGAATCTCCAAAGTCAAACAAAGCTGTGGGTAAATGAAGGGTCATCTAATGGGGAAAAATACAAACAAACAAAAAACCCCAACCAAATCCAAAAAACACAAACAACACAAAACCAAACAAGCAACAACCAGCCAAAACTAACTAGTAAACATCTTTTCTGGGAGATACCAAAACTGGATTGATTAATTCCCTTTAGTAAAACCCTAGCCAAAACTAACTAGTAAACATCTTTTCTGGGAGATACCAAAACTGGATTGATTAATTCCCCTAAGTGAAACCCTAGCCATATATCTCTGAAAAAAAAAGTTATATTTTCTGAGAAGTGGGCCAATCTTCTGAAACAAGATTATAGAGAGCTATATAGAAGACAATATAGTGTAGCTACATAAGTGAGTTATTTCTATTTCCATGATAATGTGGTATCTACTCCAACATTTATGACCATCTTGGATACATATTTTACAGATCATCTGCAATGACACAGTGAGACTGGTGCTTGAGCGAGGTGACAGACTTGCTGCAAATGTCCAAATTGCTGGCACTGTACACGGTATCCCATGTGCAACACAAGCAAGGACTTCCCTGAGTTGCCACAAATACTGGAATGCATTCCCACAGCATGAAAAAGTCACGCTGTTCCTAGCTGCCTTCCTTCCAGAGGACTGATCAGAGAATGTGGTGAATGAATCGTCAGTTGCAATAATGATTCTGGCAGTGTGAGTGGGGAGGAAGTGAAAATGAATTATTGTTTTGGTTTTTTTAATGTTTCAGATTTGGGCTTTATTTTGTGCTGCTTACTGTAAATAGCTGACACTCAGCATTCCACATAAAAATTTTACTGATCTGATTGCATTATTGAATACCTCATGTCATCTTTCATGTTTTGATTTAATAAACATAACCTTTATAGTCACAAAGAGCTGAAGAAAACACTGAATCTTTCAAATTTTGAGGAAAAGATACTTTCTTGCTCCTTTATTACCAGACATGAAGGCAAACTAGATTTTCTTAAAAGGTTTACTATGCAAGAGCACATACTGCAACTCAGTCAGTGCAGTGAGAGAGCTGAAAAGCCAACAGCTATACTATGTGGATTTTAGGGCTGCACTGGGGGCTAGTTCTGCTAGACCTGATGAGCAGGTACACCTTAGCAGTTTAGTTTCATCTGAAAACATGAAAATTTACACCCTCAAGACTGCTCTGCAATGTAATGTGTTGCAGGTGGGGGAGGTCAGGAGAATATCTTCAACAGAATATTTCTCATCTGAGTGAAAACTAATGGAAACACCTGACAGGTATCATTCAAGGGGATGAAGGAGCAGCAGAACTACAGGCCTGTTAGCAAGACCTTGTTGCTGGAGAAGGTTATGGAGAAGACTGTTTCAACTACCATCATGTAGCATCTACAGGATAACCAAGTTATCAGGCCCAGTCATCAGAGGTTAATGAAAGGTAGGTCCTACTTGTCATACCTGATCTCCTTCTACAACAATGTGACCATGTAATGGACATAGGAAAGGCTGTGGATGTTGTTACCTGGACTTTAGTACAGCCTTTAACACCATTTCGCACAGCGTTCTGGTAGAGAAACTGGCTGCTCATGGTTTGGATGGATATACCTTTTGCTGGGCAAAAGACTGTCTGGATGGCCTGTCCCAAAGATTGGTGGTGAGGTGAATTGTGTGAAATCCAGTTGATACCCAGTTCCAGGTTGCGTTCCCCAGGGCTTAGGAGGCTGAGGCTAATTGAATGAGGTTCAAGTGCTGGATCTTGCACTTGGGTCACAACAAGCCCAGACAATGTTACAGTCTTGGAGAGAGTGGCTAGAAAGCTGTCTAGTGCAAAAGGACCTGAGAGTGCTGACCAAGAGGGCCAAACAGCATCCTGGCTTGTCTTAGAAATAGTGAGGCCAGTGTGCCTAGGGAAGTGATTGTCCCTCTATACTGGCTGGTGAGGCCACACTTCAAATACTATGTTTAGTTTTGGGTTCCTCACTGCAAGATATTGAAGTGCTAGGGTTTGTCCAAAGAAGACCAATGAAGCTGGTGAGAGGTCTTAGAGCACAAGTGTCAAGACAGGACTGGGATTGTTTAGACCTGAGAAAAGGAGCCTGAGGGGACACTACCACACTTTACAATCATGTGAAAGGAGGTTGTAGAGAGGTGAATGTTTCTCTCTTTTCCCAAGTAGAGGAGAGGTAACAGTCTCAAGTTGCACCTGGGAAGGTTTAGATTGGATATTAGCAATATTTTTTTTTTCACCAGAAGCGTTGTGAGGCACTGGAACAGACTGCCCAGGGAAGTGGCTGAGTGAATAATCCTGAATGTATTAAAAAACATATAGATCTGGCACTGAAGGATATGGATTAATGATGACTTGGTATTGTTAGGTTAATGATTTAACTTGATGATCTTCAAGGTCCTTTCCAATCTGATTGTTTGCATGATGCTATATAAACTGACAAAAATCTCTGGTTTATGCCAACCTTGGTTTTGACACATTAATTGTGATGCCTTTGCTAAAGTATGTCCTTCATGAACACTTTCCTGTGATCTTCCAGCAAGGAACGCTACTAAACAGAAGAGACAATCAAAACATTTCCTAGAAGATCCTACACAGAGGTTGTTTACCAAACACTGACAAAAAGTGAAATTCATTACCATACTACTCTGATATAATTTCACCACCCTTAATTGCCACACGATTGCATGTTTAATGCATAAGATACCAGTCACTGCCAAGGATCAAGGTAACTTGGTTGTGATTTGCAAAAGTAATATACATCAAGACTCAACACAGACAACTGCATTAAAATATTTGGTTGCACACAGAATTCTCAGTGGAAGTGGCTGAACAAAAAAATAATCCATTAGCCTGTTTTATAGAGAAGCAGAGAAATTGTCTGTGCTATTTATGGTTTTATTTATTTCTTGTGGCTTGTCAAAGGAAGCTGTTTTGGAACTCTGGGAATACTCCTGTCAAAAATGCAGAGTATCCAGTTATCAATAACGACAGAAGAAAACTGGAAAACTCTTAAAATTTCATGTTCAGCTTGTCTGGGAGAGGAAGAGGTAAACTGCAATAGTATTATGACTTTAGGACCTTTTAGGGATTATTTAGTCTAAATATAGTTTATCTGTAAGCCTAAAGATCTCTGTCATTTAAATATTTTTTTAAACTTTTTGTTACTTCCACTTAGTCTGAGATTTAACCCATCTAAGTGAATAAAATTGCCTTTAGGCACTATATGTTAGCACTGTATGTTAACACTGTATGTTAACCCAGTTCAAAATCTGAGGTTGCAGTCATAAACTTCTTTATTCATAACATAAAAAGCCCAAATCCAGTTTATCCAGACCTCTAACACCCATCATCCACTCTGAGATGTATCCTCATCCGTAAGTTATTATAAGCTCTTTCTGCTGTGAATTTGTTCTGCTTCCCTGCCAAGCACATTAGCAAGACAACACCTAGTGGTACTTCATCAGTACTCACCTGACACCTCACAAATTGTGAATGCCAGCTCAGGCACTGAAAACCAGAGGTCTCCATGGAGTTTTAACCTAAACTGAAAATTAGCAGTAATATGCCTACCTGTGGTTAATCAAAAGATATATAAAATAATGCTTTATTGAGTGCTAAGGAAGGTTGGCTAAAAGCTTTGCTAGATCTTCATTCCCTAGCTAAGCTTGAACTTCTGCACTTTCTGATTTAGGATATAGTTACATGCAACTTTTCACTGGCAGCACAGTTAGACAGAGAACATTCTGCTTCTTTCCTCTCGTGTCTACCACTACCTTCTTTTCTTCTTTTATCCCTCCCCAGTTAAGCTAGGCATCTGTATGGTCCCATAAGCATGCATGCTGATATAAGTGTAAAGAAGTGAACACAGAAACTGTGGTCCATTGTGGTCAGTCAGGTCTAAAAAGGATAACTTTTGTTCATCAATTTCAGCTATGTTTATAGTGACAATTTGTTTGGTATTTAACAGAGTATGCCCCAATATAGAAAATAAGTTCCAGGCTCTCAGATCAAGGTTCAAAAACCTTTAGACTCCTCACAGTTAAAGAACCTTGGGGAAATAAAATTTTTAAACCACTAAAGCTGTTACAAAAAAAAAAAAACACCTATGTGTAATAGTAGCCCTTCAAATTATTAATGTTGAACAGAAAATATACCTCTTAGCAATAAGCTGAGTCACATTTTTATTCAAGCTGAATTGCTTGAAAATTGCGCAGTCCAAAGGTTCAACGTGCTCAAATATGAGAGGAGTCCAACAACCAGAAAATATCAATGGCCCACTTGGGAAATTATGTTCAAGTACATGTTACATACCTTGGTTTTATGTGCACAAATATGTTATTCTCCACTAGCCTGTGTGGGTTGGATACTTGAAAATGTGGTAGGTGAGGAACATCTTCAGTCAGTCTTACAGAGTCCAGTGATCCTGCAAGAGATGTCTAAGATTAAGTTGCTATGGAAGGTGTGTACCTAAAAACTCCCTAAAACCTGGAAACTCAACTGCTGAAGTCTTCCAGCTGGACTTACTACTGAGGCTAAGTGGAGGTGATCTGTGTGGACCAAGTTCTTGAAGGAGTTTCTTTGGTGCATCCTAGGGAAATGTGCAAGCTGACTCCTCAAGTTCACACTGAGGCCACCTTCCAGGAACTGGCTTTACCTTATTATTTTGTAATTCTCTATGTACAGAGGGTTAATATGATCTTTTAAAAGTGCTTGGGAACCTAAGGGAAAAAAAAAATCTAAGCTTCCTAATGGTGAGTGTTATTCAATAAAGAGCACACTGCACCATTCCAGCATTGACAGTGATTAGTGCAGTTACAAATGCAGTCAGTGGACTTTGAACAATCAGTGAAATAATCTTGTAAAAGGAGGCCTGGAATTTGTAATAGATTTTGCAATATTTCTGTGTTTGTAATAGAAGGAAGACTAAAAACCAGCAGTTCTTGGGTTTCCAAACTACATCAAAATGAATGTTATGTTGATGATTAGAATTAATGGGCTGAAGAAATACCACAGTTTTTCTCATCCTGTCTTCCTATATGTTCTACTAAATATTTTTGGACAGATTCCCCCCGACTAAGGAAGGTTGTCATGTGCTAAAAGGTAAGGAGATGGAGACAGTCACTAGTTTACCCAAAAGACCAGCTGCTTTTATTTGCTAGACAGAACATTACTACTTCAAAGGATCAGCACCTCTACACTAAGAGTGGCAAAACTGATTTTGTATTTAAATTCTGCAGCAGAAACAGGATCTTAGATTCTACTTTTATTCATTAATAAAAAATTGACATTTCTCTTCTATAATTACTGACAGCTAGTTGATTTTTCCTATACTTTTGTAAAATCTTTTATTGATAAACTCCACGTTTCTGAAAACTTCCTTTGTTCCATATGATTTTTAATAAGTATATTTTGCCAACACTTACTGATTGTTGTGTGTGGGTTTGGGTTTTTTTTGCTTGTTTTGGTTTGCTTGTTTTGATTTTTGTTTGGGTTTGGATTGATTTGTGTGTGTGTGTGCGCTTTGGTTTGGTTTTGTTTTGTTGTAATTTTGGGGTTGGGTTGTGGGCTTCTTTTTGTTTTTATTTTATCCTAGCTCTTTCCTATTTCTTTCACATATCTTCAAATATTAGTGTTTGAACATTTTTCAGGAAGTTGCTCAGCCTGGAGAAGTTGTTAAGGAAGAATTAATTCAGAACTGTTCATGTTATCAGGGCCGGCCACAGCTGTACATACTCCAGTTAGCACCTCATTTGAAATGGAGACAGTTTCCTGTAAACCATGCTTAGTTAGTCTCATTCTATTTTGGTTTGAGCTGTAAATTCACAATACAAAGTTGCTTTTGTGTTCACCTAGAGCAAAATAATAGATTTTGCATAATTAAGGAAGGATTCCTACAAGCGTTCATTCTCTTACACTATTTTTCAATTATTTCTCATTCTAACTCCATTTATGAGTGCAATATAGACTTAATTCAGCAAGACTGTCATTTATTCAATTCATATGGAAACTGAAAGAGGCTTTTAATCAAGTAGCTAAGGCTGGGGTGAATTATACCTGAAATCTGCATTGAAATGGAAAAGCAGCAACTTTGTTGGAAGATTTTTGATTAATTGGCTGTTAAATATGCCTATTATCCTATGCATATCATTAAATGCTGCCCATTATGATGTTTCAGTTTCTCTATCTGTATGTATGCTCAGGCTCTGAATGATTAGGTAAGAACAGACTTTTATCATAAATGTCTTACAAATTCTATATATGACATACCATATAACCTCATTAGAAATGTTCATCCTTTTCTCCCCTAATTTGACCTGCATGATTATTTTCTAATCCCCAAATGCTCTTTCTGACACCTCATAATATGTCTCATAGATCCTAGGCAGTAACCCACCTTGATCTGTAAGATATATCAGCTACCTCTTCCTGCTTTTCTGTGGTGCTGGGTATGACCTCTATCCGTGGAGCTGAATACCCTCCCCATAGACAGACCTCAGAACAGCTGAGACAACTTATTTCAATGACTTGGTAACAGGGGTTTGCTGTTTTGCCTCCTCTTGAATACCTACTATGGGTGGAGCAAGACTTTTATCACACAATCTAACATTATGTGCAAGGTCAAGCAAAAACATAGCATCATGTTATAAGCAGCAGCTTTGTAGGATACAGGTCTTTTTATCTCTGCATCTATGAAAACATAGGAAAAGATTGTCTAGACATGTCTGCCATAAATTGAAGGTGGGCTGAAAAGAGATTTAAAGAACTAAGGCATGCTTGGGAAGATAAAATAGACCCTTTGTTTTAGTACTTTTTTTCAGTCTGTGCTTATGCTTTTTAGCAGCCCACGTGGGCATTCTCAAAGGTCTTCCAGCTCTGCATGCTGAGCACTGATTCAACCAAACCATGCTGGTGCTGCAACATAGAATCATCAAATAGGTTGCAAGGGACCTCACAGATCATATATTCCAAAGCCCAAGGCACCTCTCAACTAGACTCAGATGCCAAGACAAGGCCAACCTGACCTTGAACACCCCCAGGGAAGAGGCATCCACAACCAGCCTTGGCAACCTGTTCCAGAGTTCCACCACCCTCATACTGAACAACTTCTTCCTAAGATCCAGTCTAAACCTATTATCCCTCAGCTTAAGACCATTCCCTCTTGTCCTATAGCTAGATCCTTTATGAAAAGTCCCTCTCCAGCCTTCCTGTAGGATCCCTTCATGTATTGACATCTTGGCCGAATGTTGCCTTTTGGCTTCTGGTACAAGATGCTTTCCACCACTAGGGCTCAGCAGTGCTGCAACAACAGTCTTAACCCCCGGAATACCATCCTGTTATGATTGCAGATCTTCCTATTAACATAATAGGAACACACACCATAAAATTGTATTGAGAAGGAACTGTGATTGAAGCACATGGCCCTTCTTATTAGATGATTAATTTTAACAGGATGTGAGCAATAGGATATATTTCCTGCTAGAGAGTGTATAAAATCATTAGTTCATCTATGGTGCAAGTAAAAATATCCCCTTACGCATGTCAAACAGCAGCTTGAAAATAAGATCTTTCTGCAAGGAAGTGAATAACTGATGAGGAATGCTTGCACATATTAGAAAACATGTACTGCTTCTTATAAAATACAAACCACTGGACATCATTTACAAAGACTAGAGCACAGGAAAATGCAGTTTCAATGTGTATAGTTTTATTTAGGTCACAGAATTCTGTACTCACCTTGCCCTGTTCCTTTAGTAACCTAATTTCCATCTCTACCTGCTGTCTTTGTACATCTGTCTCTTGGTTAAAGCTCATACTTGAGTGGCTGGCCACAGTTACTGACCATAGCTATTAATCCTTTCCAAAGTAACTGAGTTCACTGAGTTCTTGTGTGACTTAGAAATGGGGGGGGGGGGGTGGGGAAGAAAAGTGTGTGTTGGGGGGAATAAATGGAGAATTTTTTCACTACTCCTATTTCTGATAGACAACAAAATAATATCTGAAATACCCTTGCTAGTTTAACAATTCCATAACAAGACAGAAAACATTATTTTGTGTGATGACACATCCTTAAAATTGTGACTGTGGTTGTTATACCATTTTATAGAGACGTGGAGATATAAAGAGAGCACACGTCTGCAACTAGCAATTGAGGGGTTACTTTTCCTGTGAACTATGTCCTAAAATTTACTTATTTTGATCAAGTAGGGAAAGCCTCAAAGTTTTAGTACAGGAAAGGTGGGTGGGAGTATATTTTTTCTGCAAATACAGAGGGGTTTGGAGGGATTTAATGAAACTGTATATAGAGTACAGCCAGAGAAGCTTTGGATTCTGTTGGAGGAGATGTGTAACTAGTTTAAACAACATGTTTAAAACATTTAGTGCCTGTTCAAATTTGAATCAGTTTGGCTTTCATCCTCACTGTGGGCACTCAGACAAAAGAAACATCGTTATGGCTGACACACTGAAGCTATTGAAGAGCACTAATATCGGTGTTTTTCTGGAGTTGTGTTGGTTTTCTCCAAAATGTGAAAAATTGTGTTGCATGTTGCAAGAATAGGACTTTGCCCAGTGTTATTGTGCTAAGTTTCCCACTGTGAAGCACAGCAACTTGACAGTTAGCTGCTGCCCTTTTTCAGAGGGGCCTGCTGTGATTTAGCATTGCTCTCACAGCCTAATTGGTCAAATGCCAAATGTAAGGTCCTATATAAATGTAACATATTCTGGCAGTATATCCTACTTAATTGGGATAGGGTTTTTCATTGAATGCCTCCCTGGTAACTAATTTAACCTAGTGATAGTAGACTGTAATGACTTCATTTTAATTGGTTGTTATTAGCATATATCCTGCAAGGCAGCTATATGTACACATGTAGCTAATACCAAGTAGTTAAACAGTTCTGTGACAAAAATGAACTTTAAAGAAACAGAGTGGAATCCTGTACCCTTTAAACAAATGATGAATCACTCTTTGTGGATCAAGACTGTACCCATAATTTCTGAGCATGTCAATTTTCTCAGATTAACATGGGAAGGGCTTTTATAAGGTATAATGGACACTGTTTTCTGGAGAAGTCCAGCTAAAGATCCTGGATTTTACAAACTTGTCAGGTCTTCTACTTGGTGTAAGATAAAGAAGTGTTCTATTCCACTCAAAATTTATTAGACATCCTGGGTTCATTCACTCCAATGACACTCACCCTTAACATGCCTGCTACAATGTCTCCTCAGGCAGATCTTCCAACCTGTAGGGGGGGCTGGCAAGCATTAATATGCTGTTCAAAAGGCAAGATTAGTTTCCAGGGTGCTATGTGGATGACAAAAATAATTGAAAAAGCTCTTACACAGGCTGCATGTTGTTATTGACTCTGTTGTGCTGCTATACTTGTATATGGGCAAGCAAGGTTACTGAAAATGATTGAAGTCAGAAGAAATCAGGGGGGAAAAAAAGGCTGGTTTTAATAAAGATTAATTTAGTCATCCCCAGAGTCCTTTAAGTAGTTGTATTGACACAGCTGGTCTGATGATGATTCTCAGTTGAGGCATGAGCAGTTTTGGATGGCTTTGTTACCAAAGCCACCCTGTTATGAGTCAGTAGCCTGAAGGACAATGTATTAAACTGCTCCTGAGCGCTGCTAGATGCTAGTGATCAGTGTATGGATGAGATGAGAATGAATTACTTAATGGAAGATGACAGACACTTAAAAATGCTATGATGACTGCTGATTGTTGCTGCATTCTAGGTGAGGGAAAAACACCTTGCTGTAATTTGAACTCTCAATTCAACTGGGATGAGGACCTACAGATGTTTGCTTCTTAGCTTAGATCAAGACTAGCTGAAGCTTTCCTTCTTGGTTCCACCTAAGGGAGAGTCAACAGCGCATAGTTTCAATGGAAAATAGAATTTGCCTGGCTCCCAGAAATGACTGATAAGATTCCAAAGGTGGAGTTAGTATTAGCTTAGGAGTGTTAACTACCATGTTCTGTATGAGGCCTGCTTCTCTGGTTGCATAATTGACAAATGAGTGGCCTCAGTCAGTCAAATTTTTGACTTAAACCTGGTCCAAGTGTGAACTTAACTCTAGTCTGTCAGTTGTAGTGTCCAGAGTGATTGTAGTTTGATGGCATAAGGATCTTCTGCAGCCTGCCCTTTCAACATTTCCATCTGCTCTTGACACATCTGATCTCGACATGTGAAATCCTCAGGTCACGGACAATCCCTTTACATGGAGGAACGAGCACATTGTGACTGTTGCTATGAACAAAATCACAGCTCCTTAACAGGTCCCAAAGGGAATTTCTATCTGGAAGAGAGCAGAAGATGACTTTAAAGATAGACTTAGCTGCCAGATACATGACTGTCTTTTCAAACAAACAAATGACAGATGTCAGACCTGAACAACAACAAAATCCTCCAGTCTCATTTGTAAAGAAACAATATTTGGTCATCTTCCTGTTATATTAACTTGCATGGAAAGAACAAGTGCTGCACCTGGGCTGGAACAATCCTCACTATCAATACAGGCTGGGGGATGAGATGATAGAAAGCAGCCCTGTTGAAAAGGACTTGGGGATGCCGATGGACAAGAAGCTGGACATGAGTAGAAAGTGCACACTTGCAGCTCAGAAGACAAATCACATCCTGGGCTGCATCAAAGAAAGCGTGGCCAGCAGATCCAGAGAGGCAATTCTCCCGTTTCACTCTGCTCTGGTAAGACCTCACCTGGAGTACTGCATCCAGGTTTGGAGCCCTCAATACAGGAAGGACATGAACCTGATGGAGAGGGTCCAGAGGAGAGCCACGAAAATGATCAGGAGGTTGGAGCACCTCCCTACAAAGAAAGGCTGAGGGAGTTGGATTTGTTCAGCCAAGATAAGAGAAGGCTAATAGCAACCTTCCAGTACCTGAAAGGGGGCTTACAAGAAGGAAGTAGAGGGACTCTTTACAAAGGCCTGCAGTGAAAGGACAGGGACAATGGTTTCAAACAGAGAAGAGTAGATTTAAGTTGGATGTTAGGAACACATTCTTTACCATGAAAGTAGTGGAACACTGAAATGGGTTGCCCAGGGAGGTAGTTGAGGCCCCACCATCCTTGGAGACATTCAAGCTGAGCATTGCAGGGCTCTGGGCAACCCAATCTAGTTGAGGATGTCCCTGCTTACTGCAGAGGGGGTTGGACTGGATGACCTTTAGAGGTCACTTCCAATGCAAACATTCTATTATTCTGTGATTCTGTAAAACAATGAAATTTATGAGAACAGATGTATGGATGAAATTCTAATTGCGGGTGTTTGGATAGTGGAGGTAAAATAATGCTGCAACAAACTCAGGATGAACTATAATGGAAATCCTATATTCACTAAATACATTGTTTGTCACTAAAATAAATCCCAAAGATTGAACATTGGCACAGATGGGCTGTAGTGTTTCCATCCTTGTGGATATTCAAGAGCTGCCTGGACATGGTCCTGGCCCCTACACTAAATGGTCCTGCTTCAGCAGATGGAGTGGACAAGATGATCTCCAGAGGCCTCTTCTACTGGCAACCATTCTTTAATTAAGTTTTAACTTAGGTTTTATTGTTGGAATCACATTCCTATTTCCTTTCAAACCTCTCAAGCAATATATGTATCGCTCATTGCCCAACAGTAAGAAAACCATAGCTGTAGATGGTGAGAAGAAAGTATATGAGATCGTACTGGCTGCTGGTAACCTCCAAATTGGAGTCAGTACTTATGCTTCAAAAAATACTCCTAAGGACTGGAACAGAATAGTATATTATCTGGAAGAGTGACAGAGAATCTGTTATAGGTGTTTGAGAAAGATGTCATAAAGGGTGCTTCAATCTTGTAAACATTCCTTAGCATAAGGAAACTTCATTTTTACCATAGCTCATTCTTCTAATATGTTGGAATCTTCAAATATGAATAAACATTATTTCTGTCATTTATATATGAGGCTACAGGGAAAATTATGAGATAAAGAGTGGATGACTTGAGAAAGATGCTTTCTGCATATGATTTGATACCTAGTCAGTCTGATATGTATAAACTCCTGCCGCAGCTGACATTTATTGGGTCAAATCTTCACTTTGATATACAAAAGACAGAGTTATTATAAAGAATTCTGTTTTAAAATCTGTTTTGCATATGCCAGTTTCTATTTTAAAAGTTCTAACTGAATCAAAGCCTCTTCACTGGCATGCTGAAAAGCACTCTTTAAACACCACGTCTCTGCCAGATTTCAGCTTCCTAGTCCCAGCTACTTCTGTGCTAGATCTGTTTGCAAAAAGCGGCAGTGAAATACACGATGATGAAAGTGTTTTGTTCAGTAATTGTAATCCCATTCAGCCCAAACTGTTTCAACTCCCCCTTCTTGTGTCTACAAAATTTGCCTTGAACAGATACCAGCTCTTGATATTTGGACAGGAGACAAAGACTAAGAAAGAATTAGTGTCAGGCAGTCATTACTTCTCCAGAAATATTTTCACTCAAAATATCTCAGTGTCAAATAAATGCAATATCTGTGGTGACTTCTTTTCCACAATTAAAGCTTGGTACCATGGCCACCTTTTAATCTAGGTGGAAGAGCAAATGTACTTACTTCCCAGTGCATACAACTGTTTTGAGTGTCCAAGTGGATAAGGTCTTTTTCTGCTTGGAAAACTGACAAGAGACAGCAGATTCCTTAGAGATGTGCCTAAACCAGTGATCTAGGTGGGTGTGGTCTGTACCAGAACTGACTTTATCTAGGGTGCACTAGCCTCTTTGAGCTCCTTGAGAGAAAAGGAAGAAAAGGCAGTGGTATGAGAAGACAATGGATTGCCCTCTAGGCATGAGTCATGTCTGGGGAAACAAGGGACTAGGATCCTGGAGAGCTGCACCAAGAGCAAGTTTTGGTAGAGCATCTCTTTGACTAGCATGATACTTTGAAAAGTCTGCTGCTTAAGCATAGCCATCTTTTCACATGCAGAGGCACCAGAGGTGTTCATCCTCCAAACCACACCCGTAATTCACATTAGATTTATTTGCTTTGTTTTGCTTCCTTTTGTTTTAAGAACTAGTCAGCGTGCTCTGTTATTTGAATTTCAACATCTGGCATATTTTAGTCCCGAATATGCTGTAAAGTGAAAAAGACCAACTGCTGGCCAAACAACAATAAGAAAAGCACTCTGATTAGTGACATTTCACTGATAATGAAGGTTGGGGGAAGTTGTATGCTGTTTCTGCTAGGTGGACGACAGCTGCCAGGTCGGAATACAAAGAATTTCATAAAGCAAATGAATATTTAGTGTGGTTAGGTGGTGTTTATTTTGTCAGGTTGCTAGATTGGGTAAACTTTTGTCTTTCTTTTTTAAGTAAGTTCTGTATCATTTTCCCATTTCAGAGTGTGTTAGTTGTTATGGAAACATTTGTCATTGGCATTAGTCAAGTTTAGTCACAGCCACATGGGCAAATTAAAACTGGCTTGTACATATATGTTGAACATTTATGTAAGGGTTTGGCAGCTGTTAAAAATGTTTATGGTGTTTGTGTCTGTGTATATGTATATGAATACATATGGTGTATATGTATATGAATATGAATACATATACACAACTCCTGAAGCTTTGATATTGATTTTTTTAATACTCTTTTGTGTTTAATCAATGTGCTAGCTTTTCAGTTTAAGGTTTAAAAGACATTTAGTCTACTTCCTTTAGATCTTCATCACACCAAACTTCTGCTTCGATTTTTGTATTGCATCACTTCACGAATCCACCAAGTCTTGTACTTGTTGTTTGGTTTGGTTTTGTTGGGGTTTATTGTTTGTGGGGTTTTTTTTTGGGGGGGTTGGTTTGGGTTTATTTTCTTTTTTTTCCCTGACACTTTGTATTTTCTTGACTCTCTCTTTTCATGAATTTTGTATCCTTCCCAACTCTTGATAGTTCCCCTGACGTTTAGGAAGGTTTTCTCCACTGATCACATGGTTCTCAAAATGACTGCTCTTTACCAGTTTTGCCATTTATAGTTCCACGAGTTTATTCTCCCTGTACTAGTTGCTAGAATGTAATGTAGACACTCAACACAGGTTACAGGTAGGGTTTTCAGACTTATTAAGCCTTTTCTTGTCTCTTCTCCCATTAATGACAATGATATACTCTCCCTAACTTCAGATGAGTAGAATTAGGAGGAAACTAAGGGCTTTCACTCTTTGAATTCCTTTTGTCCTTTTTCCTCCTTCTTCTTCTTCTTCTGTTTTTAATTAACTTTTCCAAGAAACAATGGCATCTCAGATCTAAAACTTGTGGATGTAAATAACAGCTTCTTATTTACTGTTTTCTTATTTTGTGAGAGGCCAGGAGGCAAAACCTTTTTGGCTGTGGAAAATGTATAGTTAGCAGGCTACTTGTGCTAACAGCTGTTTTGCTTCCATAGCAAAACTATACCAGCCATTCATTTTGATCTGTGTCTAATTTTGCTAGTTTTATTTCTTCCATCTATGAGGGAAATATGGTTGTTTCATGACATTTAGGATACAGCTAGTATAGGTAAGCCTAGCTTCACCAGAGTGTTGCCTAATGTAATGACTTCAGGGTCTGAACTAGAGATTGGAATGAAGTAATTCAGTTATTTATGTGGGTCTCCAACCAGTTTTACTAGCATTGGCCTAATGAACCTTGTAGTGGTGGTAGTTCTGTTTGAACAGTAAAATAAGTAAAAAAATAAAGACTTGCAAGAATTTCTGGTAGAATTATGAAATAATTCTTTATTTCTACCAATGGTGTAAAGATGGAATAAGACACAATATTTATAAATAATAATGTAATAAAACAAATCTAGAAAACAAATGCAATAAACCAAGCAAACAGACAAAACAAAATAGTTATAAATGATGTGTCAAGGGTTAGGGCTGGGCCAACCACCAAACAAGTGACAGATGGGTTTTATGAATCCCTCTCTCTTCCCAGAAGGTGAAGAGAAAGGGAATAAGGGAGGGAGACTGATGGATTGGAAAACTAAAACAGCTTTAATGAAAATAACAGCAATATAATGAAATATTTATAAATACATTAAAAATTACTATCAAACCCAACCCCACTGACAGCAATTACTTCACTGTCACCACTGGTCTGGATGAAGCAGCAGATGGGGATGGGATTCAGGAACATAGATCAGGATCAAAGGTAGAAAGGACAGAGTCCATCCCGGATGCTGGCCATTGAAGAGAGTTTAACCCTTGTGATCCCTTAGCTTTATGTTGGATATGATGTATATGGAATACATATGGATTTATATATTCTTACTACAATGACATTTTATCCTTTGTGATAAAAAATTCTCAGTACTGTTGCAAAACATTGATTTTTAGGAATGTCAGTTTGCTTTGATTAGAAGAGGCAGATTATGTCACAGATCTTGATTGATATTTACCTGTATTGTTGTTATAGATATATTACAGTAGCAACCCTAGGTATAATTATGGTAAAGTTGTATTCCCAGCCCCAAATTAGTAACATCTACAAATTCCATTCTAATTTCTCTCCTATGAGGACAGACTGAAAGAGTTGGGGCTGTTCAGTCTGGAGAAAAGAAGGCTCCGAGGTGAAACAATTGTGGCCTTCCAGTATCTGAAGGGGGCCTACAAGAAGGCTGGGGAGGGACTTCTTAAGATATCAGGTAGTAATAGGACTAGGGGGAATGGAATGAAGCTGGAGGTGGGGAGATTCAGGCTGGATGTGAGGAGGAAGTTCTTCACCGTGAGGGTGGTGAAGCCCTGGAATGGGTTATCCAGGGAGGTGGTTGGTGCCCCGTCCCTGGAGGTGTTTAAGACCAGGCTGGATGAGGCTCTGGCCAGCCTGATCTAGTGTGGGGTGTCCCTGCCCATGGCAGGGGGGTTGGAACTAGATGATCCTTGTGGTCCCTTCCAACCCTGATTGATTCTATGATTCTATTGAATGGATCCCCACAGATATTCCCAGCAGTTGACAACATAGCTGAATCATAGTATCATAGTATCAGTGGTGCTTAATAACGAATTAATGATTTAACTTAAGTGTATGTATGAAATATATTTTAACAATATATTTTTAATATTTTTTTATATTTTTTTACTTAAGAGAACTTCTTATTTTTTTTACTTAAGAGAACTTCTTATAGCATGCTATTTGTGTGTGTGTGTGTGTTCCTTTTCTTGTTGCAGAGCAAATAAGTGTATGTGTAGGTTTTATGAGTTTGACATTTCTCTAAGTTTTCTAGAATCCCAAAGTACTAGTGGAGCTACCCCTGGGGAATAAGGTAAGTTCAATAACATTTTGAAAAATCAGCATTTCACTGGGTTTATTTTTTTCCTACTCTTGTCAGAGGTTGTCTGGTTGCTTTACTCAGAGATTTATTGTCTATGCAAAAAAAACCCCAATATTCTTGCTAAAATGTTGAGATTATATATAATGATGAAATAAATAATGCAGGGGATAAGTCAATAGTATAAACTAGTCTGGATTGTGCATGGAGGTAATTGTATATGTTGTATAAGCGCCAAAGGAGGCTGCTGTGAAGAGCATAGCTTTGTGGACATGAAATGGAAGAATATATTCCAATAATTAATCACTGTGGGAAGGATTTGAGAACCACAGAAAACCACTTAAATATCAGGTATCAGGTCCCTGCATGATTAGCAGCTGTCCTAATCTCATTTTTGAATGTGTAAATAATAGAATAGTCACAGAAATACCTAAAACACATAACAGTTATAAAAAGAATTGATGAGTCTCATTGTGTTAATTCAGAGAACCAGTAGCTTCAAAAGCTTGTCAATAGATTATAAGGATTCTTACCCAAGCCCAACCCCTCTAAAACAAAACCCAAACCCCATTGTAATTGGAAATTAACTGTTTGCAGAATCATCATGTCCAAACAGTCATATGTTTGGACTTAAACACCTTAAACTGGGAGTAAGAAATGTTGAAGTGCTGAGTTTATCCCAAAATCAAATACTTGAAAGGGAGCAGACTTCTGACTGAAGATAATTCCTTAACCTGACAATAAACATCACTCAAGAAATACTAGATTCAAAGACTGGAGAAGACTTTGGGGGGGTTCTTATTGATGCTTATAAATACTTAAAGGGTGGGTGTCAGGAGGATGGGGCCCAACTTCTGTCAGTGGATAAGAGGTAACAGGCACAAACTTGAACATAGGAAGTTCCATCTAAATATGAGGAGGAAGGTTTTGAGCCTGGCAAAGCACTTGAACAGGCTGCCCAGAGAGGTGATGGAGTCCCCATTTTGGGAGTCATTTAAAACCTATCAGGATGCCATCCTGTGCAAGCTTTTGTAGGTGAACTTGCCCTGGCAGAGTGGTTGGACTAGATGATTTCCAGAGGTCCCTTCCAACCCCTACCATTCTGTGATTCTGTGAAGATGAAACACAGGTTTTTAATGTTAAAAGTGAAGGAGCAATTTGTTCAGACAGCCAGTGTCATTGAACCAGTGTAAGGTTCATTGTCCTTTCCCATGCAAGAAATTCTAAACCTGTTATGTGTTAGGAGTATGTTATTTTCAAGAGAAATATAGCACATACTAATAGGCAGAGTGTTATTTTGGCCCCCCACAGCCATTCTCATAAAAACAAATACGGTCTGAAAAGACAGCAGTGACAATGGGAATAGAAGGAATTCCACCTAGGTAATGGGGGGCCGGGGGAAACAACCAAAACTGATGTATCTCCCAAAAGATGGGCACAGTTCTCGAACTGGGCACAGCATGGAGGTGGGAGGGCAAGCTGGGCAGAGGAGCTGAATGTTTACTTCAGAGTGGCTGGGCCAGAGAAGAGGATCTCCCCACGGACATCAGAAATGCCACATAAACACTGCTGGTAATTTAAGAGCTCAGCTGAGCTGGAGGCAATCTGTGACTGCTCCGTTCCTCCAATGTGTTAACTCATCTGGAAACAACTAAGTATGAGTGATAACAGTGGGCAGGAGGAACAGGTTGCTTCTGAAGAGTAATTACAGGTTTTTAGGGGCTGTTATTGCAGCTGACCAAATGTCATGATTTCTGTGAAAAAGTAGTTCTGTTCTGGAACAAAATAATACTGATTTTTTATTTTTAACCTTTTTTTTTAAAGAAACTACTGAAAGAATTGGGACTGTTCAGCCTGGAGAAGAGAAGGCTGGGGGGAGACCTTATAGCTACATTTCAATATCTGAAGGGGACCTACAGGAAGGCTGGGGAAGGGCTCTTTAGAAGGGCCTGTGGGCTTGCAATGAGGGGCAACGGTTTTAGACTAGAACAGGATAGATTTAGGTTGGGCATTCTTTTCAATGGGAAAAGTAAAATACTGGAACAGGTTACCCAGGGATGTGGTTGAGGCCGTGGCCCTAGAGACATTCAAGAGCAGACTGGATGTGGCCCTGGGCAGCCTGATCTGGTTGGAGGTGTCCCTGTTCACTGAAGGAGGTTGGACGCGATGACCTTTGAGGGTTTCTTACAACCTGATGCAATCTGTGAATCTGCAGGGAAATAAAATACCTTTTAAAATACTTTGGAAAAATGAAAAAAAGTTATTTTAGATGCCTAAATGTCTTAGTGTTCTCATTTTCTTGCACTTTCCAGGAATGATCCCAGGGTTTCTTGACTCTCTTTTGTCAACCACGTAACCTTATTACAATGAAATGGTACAACGTATACAGCCCTTGAGGAATTAGAGTCAGATGGAATTCTGGGATTCCTATTTTATAGGCATATATCTGAGGGAAATCTGAAGTTTAGGCTGCTTCTTGTTGGGTCAATCAATATAGATTACCCAGAGCTAGCTTTTAGGATGCACCACTTTCTAAGCAGAGTCAACAGCTGGTAAATTTAGTTTCAAGCTAAGGCTACCAGCTACTTCTGCTCTGCAATTTAGATGTGGAATTTAAATGTTATGATGATCAGTGCAGGGCCCAGCTCAGATTCAATAACCTTAGCTGCAGAGCAGAAATAGTACTCTGCTTGGAGGTAATGCTACAGAATCATTCTCAGCTGTCACACTGCCTTCTGTGTAGTTGCAGGTACCTTTTTCTTTAAATTTTTTTTCTTTTGTACTCTAAGAAATCCTATTTTTTTGCCTGACTTCTTTTCAATCACAGTTCCTCCTCTGGCTTGAATTAAAGATCAGAATTCGTAACAAAGTACACAGGCAAACTTCCTTTGATGTGACACTTGTAATGGGTTGTTGATTATTCCTCTCTGTTTTTTTCCTTAGTGGGTCAGTTGTGGCTGTGTTTTTTCAGATACAATGTGAACAGTAGCCAATCCTTTTCAGAGCTTACCTGAGGATTTTTTTTTCTTTCCTCTTGTTAGCTGGAGCTTGAGAGGGGTGGAAACAGTGTGAGGGAACTACCAGGGGAAGTTTAGGCTTGAGGTGAGGAGAAAGTTCTTCACTGAGAGAGTCATTCATCATTGGAATGGGCTGCCCAGGGAGGTGGTGGAGTCACTGTCCCTGGAGGTGTTCAAGAGGGGACTGGACGTGGCACTTGGTGCCATGGTCTAGTCATGAGGTCTGTGGTGACAGATTGGACTCGATGATCTTTGAGGTCTCTTCCAACCTTGGCGATACTGTGATACTGTGAGGGCAGAAAAAAAAATACTCAATTTTTGTCATCTCCAATTTTTTCCCTGGAAAAGCATGTTTTTAGGAGAACAGAGGGAAGAAAGAAACAACAAAAAAAAAAGCCCTTGATATTTTGGAAACAACCTCATAAAAAGTTACTGCACAGCTAAAATGTGACAGTTTATCACAGGAACACTCTTCCATCTAATGAAAGCTAAATCAGATATGGGAGAGAAATTCACTAATCACAAAACATCATCAGACCATATCTTCATAGTTTATCTTTAGATTTAAGGGACAGCATGTCCAGCCATAAATTTTGACTACTATGATCCCCTTCCCTTCAACCTGATTTTGTTGTTCACATTCAGGTTTAACGTGTCGTCTTACAAGCATCATTTAGAACCCACCTTTTAATGAAGTACTGTAGTGATGATTTACATATGAATTGTGCAAGTGCTTTGCCTTCATTGAATCTGTCACATAAAATTTGCCATTAACTTTTTGTTAACCCAAAGCATGTAAATGAGTAAATAAATACATGTTATTGGAAAATCAGAAATTCCCTGAGTATGAATGAGCATAACAATTTATTCCTGTGGTATGGAAATAAAGACTATAATCTGCTCTGGTTATAGAGTCTATACTTGAATATTTCATTAGCTTTTAACTCCAGACAGCACACTTTGGTGCCATGTTCTTTTAATATCATGAGAACGTAGCGATGCACCTGTGGTAATAAAACCAGATTGAAATGATTAGAAAGCTACCATCTGAAATAACTATGAGGTGCCAAATATATATTTAGACAAGATGGTGCAACTTATAATCAAGAAGGAAATTTTCATCATGATTTGAGCAGAAAAGATTAATGTTGGCACTCTTTTCAGGATGATGTACATACCCCATAGTGTTTGGAAATACACTGGAAACATGCTCCAGTTCCTGCTTCTGCACCTAGGACTTAGAATACATCAGGGGACAAGCTGTGCTGTTCTGAGTGCACACTTTTTACCTGGATTTGCTTCTCAGCAATCTCTTCTTTCTCTCAAGGCTGTTCCTGAGGCCACTCTGCATTAACATGTCTTAGGACTGTCTAAATGGTACGGTATCAGTTGTAGATTTGTGTTAGTATGGATGCTGGGTCTGTGATTAGCAAAGCCACATGGTGCAGTTCTCTGGAAAACTAGGTTTCCTCAGATAACAGCAAACCTGAATGTGATCACTGTCTTATGTTAATGAAGAGAGGAGCTGTAGAGTGTCAAAGCAAGCAGCCCTGCTTCTGTAACTGTTTTGTTCCTGCTGTCACCTGGGAGCTTGGCCAGTTCTGTAGTGCGTTTTGTTGAAAAGGTTATACAGGTTTGCTCAATGCCTGTATTTTTATTCTACCTGTAAGTCCTTGCAGGCTTATCAACTGTTGTAATTTTTGTTCTCAAACAGAAAATTTGGCCAAATGTTCTGCTTGCTCTGTGTAGGAATCATCCTTAGTTGGCAAATATAAGCTGTTACAGCCCTCTCTATTGTATTTTGATTAGCAGTCAGAGGGAGGAATCTTATATCCCCTGAAATCAGTATTTGTTAAGTAAGCTACAATTGGAAAGCTTATAGAGTTAACTTCCACCTTCCAAAAGAGTTCCAATGCTTAATCCCAATCTTCATCCTTTTTATTGTAATAACTTATTAATAGGTGGAAAAGGGTGGGTTGTTGCTTTTTGGTTTGGTTTGGTTTGGTTTGGGGTTTTTGTGTGTGTGTGGGTTTTTTAATGGTTTTGTTGTTGGTGTTTTTTTTTTCTTTTATCTATGACCCAGAAATATTCCAGAGCTCAGTGTAAACGACATCACAAAATGCGACCTAAAAATGCAACGCTGAACTTCCTGAATTACCAGATAACTGAGGCTCTTAATGCTTCTAAGTCCCCAGTTCCAAAGCAGTTGTCATTGAGGAGTTGTCTCAGAAAAATCTCTGCTGTCCTGCAACTCACTAGGCAATTTGCAAGAATACTAGGGAAGGTTTATTGGATACTTGCCTGTGTTTTGGCAGGCATTAGTTGAAACAGATGTTTATGTACACCATTTTTATTCCTGAAACATGCTTCATCTTAAATGTAGTTTGGTTTATTGCCCTTGCTACCCCTGTTGGAAAGATGTTACAGAATATTCTGGCTCTGATGATTTCAAGTTCTAATTTCCAACCCAAAGGTATTTAGGGCCTACCTAGAAATATTTGTATGAAGTCAACGTCGTTGTTTATTTTAAATAGCTTTTCTTCCTCTCTTCTGTTTAACCCTAACCACTCCATTTATTTATGTAGAGCAATCTCATCACATCTCAGTTACTTTTGCTAAATTACACAAGTCCTTTTTGTCTTATTTCATATGGTTTGCAGTACTCTGGAGACCTCATTACATACAACTTAGAATTGTATTTGCTATTTGATGTATGTGTCATTTTATTGTCAACAACTACTCAGCAGCATCATACTGTGTTTCTTCTCTTCCAGATGTTTAGATGAGAACTTACTTTTGTTCCCCCTTCAGTGACTCAGCTTGCTTTAGTGTTACTCACTGTCATATTCCCCCAGTTACTTCTGTACAGCACTGATGTTTGCTCCATGTTGTATTGCTAACAAATTTTATCAGCTATCCTTTACAGTATGTGCGTGCATGAAATGTAATGAAAATATTATACGAGATCTGCACCGTGACTAATCCTTGACCTTAATCTTAGTAATTGATCCTGGCTTGATTATTTCCCTCTCAGATCTGTCAGTTACCAGCTGGTTTTCAGTCATTTCACTATGCACTGCACAATTCTTGCACCAGCTCTCCTGTTCTCACACTTGTCAATTCCCCTAGGTCATCTCTCAGATGTTCTACCATATGCCTGATAGATTAACTATGTTGTTATTTCTCCATTTATATTATAGGCTGTAGATGTGAAGCTAATGTGATTCAGTCATTCTTGGATAATTTATTTTGGACTTTATCCCATTTCTACTTACCATACATCCTGTATTACTTCCCTAAATAAATGAATTCTTTATTTTAAAATAACTTGGGTTTAACCTGTAATTTCTGAAATTGGACAAAGAATAAACTTATGTAGAGTAGCAAATTTTCATGAGAGGGCCTGTGAAAGACATATGCTGGAATTCTTTTTCTGTGAAAATAAAGACTTGAAATATGTTTTCTTAACTCTTAAACCTATTGGTTCCTTACATAGTATATAGTAATAAGTGAATCTCCCATTTCCCTCCTTCTGAATCTTCTGCCTTTCAGATACAGGAATATAGAATCAGAAAGCAAGAATGAGTCCCCTGTAATGCTTTTTGCAAAGAGTAGACTCCTAGACTCCATTCCTAAGCATAATGAATGTTGAATTACTTATACATGATACAACAGACTGGGCAGAAAAGATTAGGAAGACTTCCTCCCCCAGTTCCCGATGTATCTTTAACCTGTCAGGCTCCTGGAGAAGTGAAAGCTCAAGGTGGAGCACTCCCAGGAAAAGTATTGAATTTGATTGTTCTTACTAGTAAGCAATTGATAAAAAAGAGATGTAAAGTAACTTTTCATCCCATTCTGGCAGCTTTGTGAATATGGTCTTACATGTTCCTCTAAATTTCTCATAAAAGCTGAAAAGACATGCCGTTGTGCATCTCAAAGAGCCAATGGTTTCGTTCCATTTATATTTATTTAAATGTGAGGGGAAGTGGCAGTGAAGTGAAAGTTTGTTTCTTTTGGCAAAGTATTCATAAATAACAGTGTTTTGTTTTCCACAACTGAGTGTAGAGGGGGATGGGTTTATTTTGACTTGTTTGCCTGCTGAAATGCAAAATCAATTCTTGCATAGCTCCGAACTGACTTGTGTTTCCTTGTCCAGTTTCCTGGTCCTCACAGAAATATCTACATGTTGGATTGGCTCAAAATGCTTCTTATATTGGGAAAAGACACCTATGGATTTATAAACATTATTTACACTATTTGTGCATTCAAGTAATATATTTTAGTCATCACGATGCTGTTTTTAAAGTCTAAAATCATCAACAGCCTCTAAAGGAAAATAATCTAGCTGTATCCATGAATAGAATTCAATGGGCTAGACTTTATATTCCTGAATTAAAAAAGAAATAGGTTTGTTTTTTTTAAGTAACCATGAAGCAGATTGCATTTAGATGTATATTACATGTGTGTTGCATGCATATTACATGTGTGTTGCATGTATATTACATGTGTGTTGCATGCATATTACATGTACAATTGGTCTATTTATTGTCATACTTGGGGTGCTAAGAAAAAAATAGTGTGTAAAGTAATATGAGGCACAGATAAGAATGCTCCAAAACTGTACAGTTTTGTTTCAATGTGTAGTTACTGCTAGCTGGGAAAAAGATTAAATACATACATAATAATAGGAGGATATAAGGAAATCATTACATTTTAATAGTGATGCATTCTTTTAAATATGTCTCACCCTTTCCCAATGGTGGAAAATTAAATTAACAATTTGTTACTGATTTATAATGGAAACAATTACCAACTTGTCACAAAGAATATGTATTTACCCTTCAGAGGCTAATGACTCACTGTATTTTTTTATTGGCTTTTCTTACAAGATGATGGAACCCACATACAAAAATTATTTCCTTTATAATAAACTGAACAAGCAATTATTAAATATAAGGTAATCTGGGTTTTCTCTGGGATGTAATAAACCAAACTGTTCTCAGTACTAAAAAATCTCCTTTCAGCCTCAGTTCTTAGAAGAATAACCAGAAAGCTCTGATTGCAATATGTGAAAAAAATTAAATCTTTTTTTATTGACCTTCAGTTACCAGCCACCAAAAGATGCTGCAATTAAGCCTGAGTACTTGCAGATCACCACAATGCTGCTTATGGCCTTAGACTCTTTAATAATAACTGACCTTATTTTTATTATTTCATCAGAAGCACTGAATTAATGTTGGTTTTTTTCACCGTTTCCTTGGGTAACCTTGGAAGAGACAGATAAACCTTTAATTAGCGTGCTGCATTTTCAGGTGACAGCTTAATTGTTTGCAAAGATATGCAGCATCATTTCAGATTATTTTTTCCCCCCAACATTTTCCTGTGTTTCTTTATTTCAAAGGCTGTACTGTAGAGTTAATAGCATTAGATGTATATTTATACAACACTGAAAACAGTATCACAGTACATTAAGGGTTGGAAGGGACCTCAAGAGATCATCAAGTTCACACACACCCCCCGCTGCACAAAAGAGACTGTGCAACAGAGAAATCTTTATGTAAGACTGGTACATCTGCACCTGCAAAAGAACTGATGAGTTACATTCTCTTCTGGTGGAGAGAGAATTTGTTGAGGGAAATGTGATAGTTTGGTCAACGAGGAGCAAAGCAATGTAGCTTCCTATGGAAACAACTACATAGGAGCTGCAATGTCTGCAGGCTCACCTCAGAGATGAGTGTGCAACATGCTACCAAGTAAGCCCTAAATAAAACCCAATGTGAGTTTTAGTTTCTGAAAATGAAGTGATCAGTTTTATAGAGAAAACAAAGCAATGTTCCTTGACAATGTAAGGCTCAAACAGTTATCCACTGAACTCAATGGTTCTGTTGCACAGAGATGCAGAGCTTCCTTTTCCCTATTGCCATCACAAGTGCCAGTATTGTTGAGATGGATAATGATATTGGCTGCATAATGCTGTTCTAACATTATGTGGTTCTATTGCACTCTAGCTGTGCAGATACTGTCTAACTAGCTGTAATACAAAGAAAGGAGAAAACCCCATTTTTTTTTTAGTAATTTCAGGGCATTTGTATGCCACTCTTAAGAGATACTTAAGAGATTCTTCTGTACAATTCCATGAAGAGGAGGCTTTCCTTTCTTGGATACTCAGGAGCTCTTAAGGAAAATGTTCTGATTTAGTATAGCTGCCTTATCCAATGACAAATAAAGGAGCTTTACTTGTGGTAGAAAACTATGTGCCTGTAGGCAGTGCCTGCAAGATGAAGAGGCGTTTGTGTCTTTCCTAAAGTTCCTGGATAACCTTTTGCCACAGCTAATCCCATATGTCCCTCGGAGTCTCAAGGAGCAGGCATCCAGGAGACAATGTTTTTTGAAGAAAACATTTTGCAATTGCCTTTAGAGATTCATTTTTTAACTTTCAGTGACGCAAAAAGTCAGGGTTTGTGCTACACTTGTATGTGGAATTGAGCATGCTAGTGAAGGCCTGAAAATGTACTCTATAACTGTACTCTATTAAACTGACAGTTGTACAAATGGTCCTCATTTTGTGCTCTTTTAAGTGGTATTTCAGCTTCTAAGCATTTGTAAATGTCTGGAGTTTCAATTTATAATTTCTGTTTGCTATACAATTACTAGAAACTTTTATTTTCAGCACGTGTTTTACACTTCACTGTCAGGCTCCTCCATGGAGTTTTCGCTGATATTTTCCTGTACTTCCCTTGTTTTATGAGTATCAGAGATTTGAGTCCTAATCCTCTAGTATCTAGCACATATACTTCTAGTTCAGTAAAACCATTAAGAAGACTAGTAGTCTTAGTCAGCAGGGTTTTGAAAAAAATGACTAACTATGGAAATTACCAGAAAGAAAAGAAACATACTTCTAGCTACCTATTTCAAACATGGAGTTAAACGTCATGAATTAATTCTAATTTCACTCTTCATATGCTTCAGTGTAAGGATACCTTTCTTTTATAGAAGTTTTCTGTTTTGCTTCTCATTGTTCAAAGCTTTATAAGCATTCAGCATTTCTCCAAAATATCTTTGAGGAACCCTGATTATAGTTGAGATCCTCTGAAAATCTGTTGTTAAGTATTGGGCAAGATTTATATGCGCTATAAGATTCTTAGTCTGAGTAAGACCTGGAATGTGTTATTTCAGCAAACAGACCTAAGAAATCTCTTTAGGTGAACCGTCTGGAATTAACCCCAAACAAATGAATGTCTGCTGACCTTGGTGTGTTATTGCCAGTTCTTACAGTTAAACTGTGGTCAGCACTAGCTCAGCTAAATTGACTGTAAAAATAGATCAAGGATAGATAAGAATATGGGCATTACATTCTTTCCGTCTCTTATTCTAACTCAGCATTTCTGTAATTTATCAGAACTGCTGTATGTTTTGTGGCTGTTTCTCCTAAGACGCTCATTAACTTGTCTTTTCTGCCTTTCCTTTCTCCTTTCCCTTCTCTTTCCTCCTTTCTTTCTCTCTTGCTCTCTGTCTTTCCTTCTTTCATTCTTCTGCTTTCTCCTTTGCTCTTTCTTGTCCGAGATGATCCTACCTTCGTAGCTGCGTAGGCAATTGCTTGTTTTGATGTGAATTATTCCATTGTGTATACAATACAATACAATACAATACAATACAATACAACAGGTTGGAAGAGACCTTCAAGATCATCACGTCCAACCCATCAACCAATCCAACCCACCTAAATACAATACAGTACCATACAGTACAAAACAGTACAAAACAGTACAATACAGTACAATACAGTACAATACAGTACAATACAACCCACCTAAACAACTAAAAACTAAACCCTGGCACCAGCACCCCATCAGCCTCTTCTTGAACACCTCCAATGAAGGTGACTCCACCACTTCCACAGGCAGCTGATTCCAGTGGGCAATCACTCTCTCAGTATAGAACTTCTTCCTAACTTCCAGTCTAAACCTGCCCTGGCGCAGCCTGAGACTGTGTCCTCTTGTTCTGGTACTGGCTGCCTGGGAGAAGAGACCAACCTCCGCCTGGCTACAACCTCCCTTCAGGTAGTTGTAGAGAGCAATAAGGTCACCCCTCAGTCTCCGAGAAAGAAGCCTTGCATGAAAGATTTGCCTTGTGAATGACTCTGCTACAAATTCACAGTGAGAAACTTAAACTTTCAGCTCCTGGTACCTCACAATAGGTATCTGGGTCCCCTAAAACTGTGGCCCATGCTTCAACCAAAGGTAGGCAGCTGTTAAGGGAGCAATTCCTTCCCTCCTCCCCAAACAGCAATATAGACTGTTTTAAAAAAATACATAAAGCTTCAGTGAACAAGGTCAGGAATAACAGAGACCTGCATTTTGACTGCTGCTTTTGCATACAAGACAAAATCAGAATCATTCTGAGTTTCCAATTTCATCTTTTTCAAGAAGAATGGTGTGTGGGAGGGAGGGAGCTACAGTTTTCATGTCTGCAAAGGTGGATCCAGAAGTATTCTGCTTTATACACAATAATATCTATAAAGACCCAAAAGGCATGCACTCAATAGAAAACCTTCTGGAAACTAGCCTGGATCCCCATTTCATAATGGGTCCAGTGTATTGCAGTTTCAATTCTTCAGGTCATTGCCTATAATTTGTTTTCTAAGTCCATTTTTAGGATTTTGGGTTAATTGTCAAGCTTGTTTTTTAAACTAGGCAAATTTCTGTAGCCATAAACAGTGCATTTTGATATAATAATTTTATCACAGGAAAATAATAATCTAAATAGTCTATTTAGTTAGCAGTACCAAGAGGGAAACACTGCTCTGCTAGAGGAGATTGCACAAGGTTATAAATTAACTACTGATGGACAACATAGCCAATGTTTTGAAAGGACAAGTTCTGTTTCCTGCACTTAGCATCATATTCAGTACTTGGCAGGTTTGATACTTACAAAAATATCATCCTTGTAGGCAAAACTGGAATAAGTTGTCTAATGCAGAATAAAGCATTCTACAAATATATCAGGTTAAGGTTGAATAAGTGGTTTGTTCTGGAATAAAGGTTTTGTAACTCATTCAACCTCTATGATTTGGTTTTGTATGTAGAAACCCAAATCCTCTCTTCTAGTCAGTAACTCTGAATGCTGAATGTAGGAGATAATCATGACAACAGCTGTCTTTCATCTCAGACTATGATCTTCTGACTGACAGGGGTGGGAAATATTGGTAGAAATAATTAGTTGAAAACTACTTTACAGGCCATAGTCATTCATTTAGCACAGGCTTTCTTTGCCATAATTTATTTATATAATTTCTAGTTCAAAGAATTGGGACTTGATTGTTTTCGTTTCGGGGTGGTTTATTATTTATTTGTTTGCTCTGTTCTTTCTTTCCTTTTCTATGAATATTGAATAGCAGGAGAAAAAAAGTAAGAAAAAAATGAAAACATTTTGAGCATTTTTGAGAGAGAAAACCTCTTCACTCAAGTTTGCTATAATTCCATTGCTTTGAAACTGTGCCTTAGGTTTCATAATTAAAGTGCCTGAAAACTTATTTGGAATAAGGTAAGGTGTCAATTCAAACTGGCTTAACTCATTTTCATTAAGTCTGTCTGCAATTTCTTTGATTCCAGAAAATGTTTCATTTCAATTATTTCTCTTATTCCAGAAACTGAGGGTTTCACACATGGGGTTAATCAGGAGCAGCAGCTGATGAACCACTGTTCCAGAGTAAACTTCAAGTAGAGAAGCCTTAACCCAGCGCTTGAAGGTAATGAGATTAGTTGGTGGTAGTGGATTCAAATTTATTAAACATTAAAATCTTAAAATCCAACAGATTCCTTCTAAGATACACAACTCTATATGTCTAGCTGGGGGGGGGGGAAGGCATGACCAGCTATTTTTATGGTATAAATTGGTAGGGTTTGCCCTGTGTATGTAAGTATAGATCTATTCTTTTTATATGAGCACTTCTTAGGGCTTAAGTGGATGAAACTGCTGTCCCGAAGCAACTTATTTCTTCTCAGTAGTGGCTGGTTTTGTACATACTCTGGACAACAGAAAAAGGAAAGTAACACAGGCTAAGTTATCACCCAATGATAACTGAAGTTATAACTTAAGTTAGCATAAGTATGATTTTTTAGACCCATAGGCAGCAACTGCAGTGCAGATTAGATGGTACTTCATAACTTACCCCTATGTCTGAGCCCCCCAAAGTAGAACAAAGCTGTAAATGATCCTATTTGATGTTTTTCAGGTGAGGCTTTGAAATTCATTCTCATTTTCCATGTCATCCATTGTGTGCAGCCATGGCACTTTAATATCATTGATCCAAGAAAAAAGAGAGGCCATACTCAGCTAAAGTGTTTTCTAGATCAGTGATCTAAATCTCCACTTTCTCTCTCCATTTAACTTGAGATAATTTATAATGATTCCTGAAATGGGCAGAGTGATTTATGAAGCAGACCTACATTTTTAGTTGCCACAAGTTTCCAAACCCTGAAATAGTGCAGTTTGAAAAGAAGTAAAAATTTTATATCAAGTATATTGGCATCAAACTTCGTGTTGTGAAATCATTGATTAAACTTGCTCTATGTGCCAGCATTTTAATCAATTCCTATCTAATAAAGAAAAAAAGAACCACAAAACAAACTAGGAAAAAAAAAAAGCCATCATGAGTAAAAGGTAGAAAGTTTTCCACAGGGCTCTCTACAGCTGTAGTGGGGGAAAAAAAAGGTAAAAGTGCAGGGGTAATCTACAGCCTGTTCATTTGTATTCCTGTTTCCTAATCATTTACATATAGAAGTTTATCAGAGAAAGTGTCTCTTTGATACTGCTCTTGCCTGAGGCCTTCTTGGCAATTGGCTAATGATCAGTCTGATCTATTCTGCCAACATCATAGAGAACACAGTCAGAAGTCTTATTAGTAGCATGTGAAAATGCAGAATTTTCCCTTAATGTGATTTTTTTTGTTGTTGTTATTTTCTATAGTGCTCATTTGTGCTCTGCAACAAACTTACACAATTAGTAGATGACAGTTTGTCTATACAGCAAAGAACAATAATTAGTGTCAGATCTGGAGGGAAGAGAATTTTACTTTCATGCTTCAATGCTACTAACCTTTCTGACAGGGAGGTCCTAGCAACACTGAGGTTTACTCACATGGTCTGGCTTTAGTCTCCCTTGTTATGCACTGATGAAGTACTGATTCCTTCTGGATCTCAGGAAAAAGGGCATAAACATGCAAGGCTAATTAATTAGTTTATTGAACAAAATATAGAAATAGGAAAGGTGATTATCTATAAAGTAGTAGAAAATGTGATAATAATCTTATGTCCCTTCTGATGTTAATAGAATCAACATGAAAGGTAATAGCAATCTGATGTCTCTGGTGATGCTGGGAATGCTGGTTGTTACAGCATCAGATGACCCCTTCATGTTGATCATAGCACACTGCACAGATCCTGTCCATGGGGAAGTGCACCACAACTGCACTCCTTAGAGATCTACAGGCTTTCCTTGGAGGTAAACAAACCTATGAATCACTTCTGCTGCCAGACAAAGGACTGTTATATGCATGTATGCTGCTTAATCTCAGAATAAGACAAGGTTTGTGGATGGTATCATCCACATGTACTGGCTGGCAACCATGTACAGACTTCTCTGTCATGGTTAATCAGCCAGGTTCATCCCGCAGTCACTGAGGTTTGCTGAGAGAAGTATGCTCCTGCACATTGCCATGGGAACCAGTCACAGTACAGGTTATACAGTGGTTCTTCATGCTAACATACAGGTCTCTACAAACAAAATCTGTGGTTATACACTGCCCATAAATATATACTCTGCTCAAAGACAACATCTACTTATGATATCTTCTGCAGTGGCCCACTACACGCACCAGCACTACAAGGCACATTCTTCCAAGATATGATCTCCTTATGAGGTTATCTTTCCTCCTTTCTTGCGGTCATGCACATATATCCTAAAACCATGGCAGATTCCTTGGCTGATAGACTTTGGCAGGATGCAGCTGAGAGTGCTTGTGTTAGCAAATTGAAAATTACAGCCAGGCCTTCCTGGTGATCCAGTAAACATTTTTCTTTGCTCTTTTCATTCCTCAGGCACTAGAGATCAGAATAATAGACCATCTGTGGGGGTACTGCAGTACATGAAATAACACTGAGCAAAATCATGTAGGTCATGAACAGCTATTTTAGTGTAAAGAAAACAGCCATACATTTCAGGAGTTGCTAGACTCTGCTAAATTAATTTTGTTGGAAAAAGAAAAAAAAATAAAAGAAAGTAAAAAAAGTCCAAGGTAAGTACCAGATCTAGTGTGAATTTTCTGGTTTCATAGAATATGCTAGAATATATCAGGTAGATTGAGATTTGATTTTTAGGCTATCTTAGGTAGGAAATAGATTGAGATTTCTTGATAAAAATGGAAGAAATTTAGAGCTTAGTAAGTCAGTGTTTGGTTAGAGGCTTCTGAACATGAGAGAGATTCTCATAAAATTAGACCTAGCTGGGCAAGGTCAAACTTGAATGGACACATATAATTCTGGAGAAATTATTAGGGCTTAATAAAAGAAGTAATTGAAAAATTGGAATATTTGTTTTAGTTACCTTCTTATGAAACCTAAATGTCGCTGTTCTCAGTAAGAATGAAAAAGGCATTCTGCATGAAAATATAGCGCATAAAATGTAGTCCTAAGGATATTTTCTCCTAAAAATATGAACAATTCCATTTCTTTGGATGACTACATATTTCTACAAGCACTGGAGCTGCACCTCATTGCATACCCATATACACTGGTGCTTTACTGGGATATTTAAATCACTGAATGAGATTCAGAAAGCTTATTTTGCAAGAATCTGTTAACGATGTGTATTGTGCTGAAGCCTATAATTTCCCACAGGTCACACTCCTGGCTATTCAGGATCCTTCATGAATGGAAAAGACTTTTTTTCTTCTTACTAACATAACAGTTGGTGCTGGTTGGTGGTAGGATGAACATGAGCCTGCAGTATGCCCAGGTGGCCAGGAGGGCCAATGGCATCCTGGCCTGCATCAGGAACAGTATGGCCAGCAGGAGCAGGGAGGTCATTCTGCCCCTGTACGCTGCACTGGTTAAGCTGCACCTCGAGTCCTGTGTCCAGTTCTGGGCCCCTCAGTTTAGGAAGGATGTTGACTTGCTGGAGCGTGGCCAGAGAAGGGCAACAAAGTTGGTGAGGGGCTTGGAACACAAGCCCTATGAGGAGAGACTGCAGGAGCTGGGGTTGTTTAGCCTGGAGAAGAGGAGACTCAGGGGTGACCTTCTTGCTCTCTACAACTACCTGAAGGGAGGTTGTAGCCAGGCAGAGGTTGGTCTCTTCTCCCAGGCAGCCAGTACCAGAACAAGAGGACACAGTCTCAAGCTGTGCCAGGGAGGTTTAGGCTGGATGTTAGGAGGAAGTTCTACACAGAGAGAGTGATTGCCCATTGGAGTGGGCTGCCCAAGGAGGTGGTGGAGTCACCATCACTGGAAGTGTTCAGGAGGAGACTTGATAGGGTGCTTGGTTGCATGGTTTAGTTGATTAGGTGGTGTTGGATGATAGGTTGGACACAATGATCTTGAAGGTCTCTTCCAACCTGGTTTATTCCATTCCATTCCATTCCATTCCATTCCATTCCATTCCATTCCATTCCATTCCAGACCTTCTTATTGTGGTGATTTTTTTTAGAAACTAGGAAAGGAAAAACGAAGACGGGATATTTAGTTTCAATCAGTTTAAATTGTATTGTTTTGATCTGGTAATAATAGATGACAACAAAGACCCCAGTTGATTTTGCAACCATGTCACCTTTAAAGATGAAAATCAGTAAATGGAGCTCTTAGCATGAGAACTGCATTTAAGTTTCCTGTTGAGCCCTCTACATGTTTAAGTTGGTATTACAAAATCCACACTTTCTCCCTAAAAAACCAACCAAACCAAAAGCCCAGACTCTATAGGGAGCAGATGACAAAGTATGTGTTTTAGTAATTGATTTGAATTGAAAACATCAAAATGTTCTATAGACAATAGTGAGAAATAAAGCAGTAAGGATTCTCCTACTGAAATCATTGGAAATGGGAATAGGCTCAGTCATACTAAAGTATCCTGGATATTGACAATGCTTTCTTTGGCTACAGCACATTTTATATCAATATTAGGCTATTGCAAAGGCAGTAAGCAAACTAATTGAAAAGGGTCTTGTACATACAAGGATAAAAGGCATTTAATGCATTGTGAAAGATCAAAAACACAGCAAGGGAGATCCATAACAGGAATTTGCTGCAATGGACTGGGTCTGATAAATGCTTACCAAGAGTTAATAGGAAGTGGCCTAAAAGCATTTAGAGACAAGGATATCAATGTGTTGGCTGAAGATATCTGATAATGTGTAACTTGATAGGAAAATTCTATCATTGTTCTCTTTTCATTGCATCTGTTGCTCTGTGTTTTTAAGTATTGTCCAGTTTCTGGTCTTGCAGTGTGGAAAGAAAAAACAACTTCTAGTCTGAAAAACAAAAATAACTGCTGGGTTAGAAATGCAGAAAGCTTACTGGTTTATCATTTCTGTGCATGTTAATAGTGCCTTTTAAAATTCATTTATTTTTTTAAAGCTTTGTGCAACATACCATAATACATGAGATCTGTTAAATAAAAATCCCATAAGGTGGCATTTGGAACACCTGTATTCAGTGAATCTTTTTCAAATCTTCAATGTAAGTCAGCAGAATGCCAAGAGATCTTGGATAACAAGGTGTAATATTTGCTACAAAAGATAAAGGCTTCCTCCTTCTGCATGTTCAACTCTTTATATTGCTTAGAAAAATAGACCATTGAAAAAAATAGTAATTGATCCCATAAATTAATTTCAGTTTCTAAGACAGGATTCATTTTTTTTTTAACAAGTGTGTTAACAATTATATCTGCACTGAATTAAAATTATTATGTAACAGATACAGTTGCCAAAGAAGTCAAAGTCACAGCCACCCTTTAGCCCCTGTACTTACACACAGCCGTGGGGATGAAGAAGTCATGAGCGTCCTGAACTCAGTGATTTCAGAGGATGATACTTCACTATGTGACTTCGTTATGAGGATGACTGATTTGTCAGTGAATATAGTACACATCAGGTCAATTATTTCTCACTTTTTAAATATTGACATTAACCCTAGATATATTCTCTCTCTCTCTCTCTCTCTTTTTTTTTTTTTTAAACATATCTACAGAGTGTCAGACCCTAATCTTATGAAGTAAGCTGCCCGGGGAGGTGGAGCAGGTTCAGGAAGACTGGAGACGTGACACTTCAGGATATAGTTTAGTGCTCATGGTAGGTGCTTTACAGTTAGACAAGAGGATCTTAAAGGTCTTGTCCAAGTTCAAGGTTTCTATGATTCTGTGAAGTGTTTTGTAGGTAATCCTTCTACAAAGAGACCCTTTTGTTTCAGTCCAACTACCTGTAACAGCTTTCATTTTCTAAGCATCTTGATGTTATGATGTAAGGCTACTGACAAATGCGACCAACTATTTTTCCTTATAATACTCTCTCCATGTTTTTTCAGGGCTGCAGTGCAACTAGTTCAGGAACTGATAGAGGGGCTGCTTGTAACTCAAGATGACATGCCTGTATCAGTGGAGAAGACATCCTTGCTGCCAGTTGTGAGTTTTTTTGGAAGGTAATTAGAAATAACCAGTTTGGATCATTTGAATAAAATTTCATGACACGTTTGTGAGCAAGAAGGATCTAAGGATTCCTTTTGCTCCACAGCATTTAATCACTGCATGTCCACCCTGCAAATGCCATAGTGATACACAGACAGAAAGTACTGATGGGTGGCATTTTCAAAGGCGACATTAAAGCCAGTAAGACTGTGGGGTGAGACTGTCAAGGAGGTAATGCAAAAATAGGCATGTAAGGGCATATTTTCAAAATCCCACTCTAGCAGACTTGTACATTTGAAACCAAATATTTATTTATATATATATATAAAGTTTCATTTATTCAAATCAATGTGGGAGGTTATAAAACCATCATGTATTTTTGTGCCTTTTCTCTTTGCTTGTCTATCCTAAATTGCACCACTACTGATGCTGCTTATTATTTTCTCCTGTGTAAGAGGCTACAACAGAAGTGCTATTTACTTTGCAAATATTTTTTGGTGGACTAATGCATTATCTTTTTCCTCTTGTGGCTAAGATAATTGCATTGTGAGTCCTGTGAGCTACTGTATTTTTTTATACTGGGATGATTTCTACTATGAATTCAGTTTAAAGAAAAGCAGCAGGCATCAGCTTCACTGAATAATCTTTAGTGCTTGATTTGTGTTCTTACAATATATTTCTGTGGTTCACTCTACTTGATTAACTGAATCTCTTAGTCTTGCACAATTTAGTTGGAGTTTGTTGATTCCTGAAGACTAGAAAGAGAGTCTGTCATCTTTCTGCAGTTTCATTAAAATTAGCATTGATGAGTAGGATCTGGTAGGATGCTTTTCTCTTTTAACATCTCAGTATTTTTTCAGTGAAAAAGGTCTGATGAATTACACCAGGATTTGCTTTGGTTTTTAAATGTTCATGCTAATTATAGGCAGTAAATATTTTGCCATTTGAAAAACAGAGGCACTGCTCTTTTAAAGACTTCTCTTTTTATAACTTTCAGATCTGAGTGCATTCATGAAAATAATTTTATATTTTTCAGAGGACAGCTTGGGGGAGGTTAAAAATATGCCAGTTATACTCTTCCTTTTTTTAGGCTCTTTTCTAGTATTTACAAGTGATTTATGAGCTTAACCAGTTGTTATACTGCATGTTTTGAGACCCTTCTTTTTCTGCCTTTCTGTAGAGGGGAAACTCTATTTACTTTTTTTGTATTAAGTTTTCTTCCTTGTATTGTGCTAGTTAATTACTGAGACCTAGTTAAATGGAATTCATTCTGCTGATTGAAGAAAAGTCATAATCTGCTGTTTGCTGTATAGCTGACAAGGAATGGAAAATGGAGCTCTCACTTGTCAGCCATCATTTATTGAGTTATAGTTAAAGGAAGAGTACACTCAAACATCATTACAAACCAACAAGAAAAATCAAACAGGTGCAAAAATGAAGACCGAGAGGTTAGCCAGAGCTTGGCATTTAGTCTGCTTCTTCAGGTACAGGTTTTGTCATAAAATTACATGTAGCATGCACTTTCAAGCACTTCTTGATGATGTGGTTATAGAGCAGCATTACAGTCTCAGAAGAGACAGTCATCCCTTTTGATCTTAGGCCGGCACACGTAGGAGGAGACAGTGAATTACAAAGAGCTGGTGCTTGCAAAAGAAAGGGTGAAAGCCCTGTGGCCTGATTTACCTTCAGATAACATGTCTTTCCCTCTGAGAAATGAAGTGGTACATGGTGTGTGTCCTGGATGACAGTCCACCCACACTGAGGTCTCTGTGTCAACATCATAAAGAAAGAGAATGCTGGCTTTATCTCACTATTGGTACTGCATTGCCTGTTCGACCTCTGATCCATCCAGCACATACCTACCTGTCAGCAATTCAAACTGGACAGTGCATTCCTATCACTAAAGGAAAGTCATGATTATCCAATAATCCACATAGCTTTGCTGAAAAGCATGATTACTGGTAGCCTGCAGTAGAGTCATAGAACATCCTGTACATAAATATTTGTAAATCTCCTTGCCAGGAGCAGCTAATCTCTCTGTCACCTGGGAGATGACCTCTGTCAATACAATTGAAAACCAGAAACCAATTGCTGTGCTCAACAGACCTATATCCTGTATTTCACTACTTCTATGTCAATGTCTATTCTTAGCTACTCACTCCTGCATTACAGGGTAAATCAGTCCATTTCAGTGGTTTTGGTTTTATTGCTTTATGGCTTTAGAAGTTTTAAAATAAAAGATCCAGACTTTCAGACCTGCACAAGAGTAAATTAATTTTCTACATGTCGTTTCACTTACCTCTGTGGGAAGAGTGGCTCTCATAAAGCTTTCCATGCCTGTTCCTGTTTGCAGGATTAGGTCCTGAGCAGCCTGACAGCTTTCTGCAGCTGCGTTGCCATTAGCTGTCTACTTGATGCACCCAGAACTCGAAGTTTGATTTTGCATGAAGTGTTGTCAGGAATGGATCTTGGGCAAGATTCTGTTGTCAGCTGCACTGCTTTTACATGGTAAAAACCCTGTGGTAACAAAATCTTCCCTCAACTTTTTCACTTTATCTACCTTTTATTCTGTAGCTGCCTGCCTCTGTGTGTGTCAGAAACTATATTAAGAGTTTTGTGGGGAAAAATACGTGAGGTTTGTGTAATTTCCAGATGTAAAAGTAGATGTATCCACTGTACAAGGGAGAACCAAACCTCCCCTCAACTTTGGAGGAGCAGATGAAGTTGGCTGTGCACACATTCCAGTACTACTTTTCCCTGGCCCCTGATGGGGGAGGAGGTGGGGTGTGTCAGAGAGTTTATGTCAGCGAGTTACCAGTGTAGGACTGTAATTTGTTACTGCAAGGCTAACAGCAAACTGCCAGTTCCCAAACTAAGAAGGACTCTTTTAGGTTACACCTTAAGATGTAACCTTAGTATACCATCATTACAATAAAACCTGTTGGGTGGGCACAGTTTAGCCCTTCTTATACTTAAAATTGTTTTACAAGGAAATATTATCGCTGTGAAAAAACAAAACCGAACCAAACCCATTGTTTACAGGGAAGCATTTCAGTAAGACACAGTGAATGTCAGTATTTGGAGTTGAGAATGGTTGCAATAGGCCCTAAGAAACACCAGTCTTGGGAACTATTAGACTGTTTCTGTTTAATAATTTTAAAATTTTCTTAGTTTTAGATCAGTTGACTCAAATGTTTCTTTTTACAGCTAGGACAGTGCTCAGTAATATCCCACAGGTAAGTGAATCTGGAGATTCAATGGATTTATAAATGAAAGGACATGCTGAGCTCAGTGCAGTTGCAGCAGTTACACCAGTTAAGGATTTTCCTCAATCTATTCAAAAGGAAATTAGACTTGAACAAGGTTATGATGAGAGTATTCATTTTCCTGCATGGCTCATTACATACCAACACATTAACTATGAATACAAAGTAGAACAATACACTAAAAATGACTGTAGTAATCAATATTTTTACATTTGTCTAGGAAAAAATTATGCAAAGTGAAGCAGAAAGTGAGTGAGAGCTATTGTGGCAATTCATCTACCTACTAGTTTATGTATGTGGGGATTGATTGCAGCTATGCTTTGTGGCAACACAAGAATTTACAATAGATTCTTGAAGCTGCCACAAACGAATCACAACAAAAATATTCAGTATAATTTTTTTTTATAGCATGTAGGTATTATCAGAAGAGGTTTGCTTAAAAAGCCACAATGAATTCCTAGCAAATTTGTTCTTTTGAAGCACTGCTTGTGAAGATGAACTTTTCCCCTCATACTCTCTTTAAATTAATCTGTACATCGGAGTCAGTGGGGCTAATTCTAGCTCATAGCACTCAGTAATCACTGTATCAGAAGTGCTGACCAGAGACATCAAGACAACATTTTTGTTGTATTTTCTTTGAAGTTTCCAGGACTCCATTAGATTGGTATTGAAAGATACCGCACATACGTGGTTTATTACCCCAAAGCCCTACAGAATATACACAGACTTCACTGAGCTCACTCTTGCAATACCATACCAATGTGTTACAGTATTAAATACAAGTGGTAGACCACAACCATCTGTAAGCTGTAAGTCAGCTCTCCAAAAAAGGGAATATTTTCTTGTTTTCTCATTCTCTATGGGAGGGTCAAAGGTACTAAGAAGGCCAGTGAGGAAGAAATGTCACTCAGAGGATATGTGCAGGCGGACTGACAAGTTCTTAGGGAAGAAGGATCAAGAACTCTTTGATAAAAGACAGTTCCTGCAGGTCATCTGCACAATGTAGATTTTTTTTTTTTTCCAAGTAGTCTCTCTTTCTGCATAATTTCTGTCAGCATCACTAGAGTATGTGTTGAATGCAGACTATCAAAATACTAAGAATCTATATTCTGTGTGTGATTCTGCCACTTTGCTTAAGCTTACCCTGATGTTTCATATTGTTTCATATTCAGTGATGTAAAATCACTTTGGGAAAAGAATAACACATTTTTGTTTTTCACTCAAGACCTTGGAATAATGTCAGCAATCTATCTGTTAATATCTTGATGACAATCCTTCACTGCCAAAGCTGGACTATGTAGCTGTTCTTGAGCAATAGATTCCAGTTCCTTCCTGGTTTGAAGCTCAAAGAACCAGATATTCAAATCAAGACTCTCTCACTCTATTTGAATCCATTGTATTTCTGATAGTTCCTGTTTCATCAGCACCCTTTGCACTGAAAATGGATTGGCTCCTTAAATTCTGTTGTGGTGGCATAAATAGTGCCACAACATTAATTTCATTGATAAATCTAGGTAATTCCTAGCGTAGGGTAAAAATACTGGAGACCATCCTTTGCTTTGGCATGCCACGTTCAAGCTCGATGTATCCAAAGTATTTTCCAGTTTTGCTTTTTCTCTCTCTATAATAAATAACAGCTATAACTGTACCATTGCTAAAGATTGTTGACATATAGGCTGTCAGCAGAAAATAATGTAGTGCATGAGAAAGTGATGCATCTCAAGAAAGATTCTTGATTGACATCCTTAGAGTCTGACGTCTCCCACTGGGAGAATTCACTTGACCGTTAGTGGTTTTGTACTCCATCTATGATGTGGTTAAAACACCAAATGAGCAGAGATATGCAGATGTTGCTGGTGAAGCTTAACCTGTGTATTTAGGAAAAAATAAATCTTGCTTTTTCACTACACTATGAGATGAAAATAAGTCATAAGGCCACTAAATTCAGTGGGGAGCAAGATCTTAAATGGTAGTCTAAGCACAGTGGTTCTTCAGCAGTGTCAGTTTCTGCTGGCTGCAATATTTATATGTGGGGAAAGCACACAGGAAAAATGAACAGGAAAAGCTGTGGCTGGAATGTGCTACTTGGAGATGCCTGATGAGACAGGCTGCAATCTGGGTCAACTTCAACAGCTGAGGGATAAAGATAAACTCGGTAGGTGTATTCTAACTGTATAACAAAGCAAATGACATTATGTTTGCTGGTCTCATACCAGTGCAGTGATTATACATGCCACTTGATCAACATATATCAATGTAGAAAGGGGTTAAGTCATGGCAATGCATTATCTATGTGTGGAATGGTACAAGAACAGGGAACTACTGCAAGAGATAAATTCAGTTTTAGAGAATTATATTTTGCTCTACCAGAGAAGCACTTTTGAGAGAATTCTTCTGGGTATTTGAAATGGAAAGAATTTTCTAAGGCTTTTGTTAAGAGCCTTATGTGTGTCTTGAATATTTTCTGTTTTAAAGAGCTTGATTTACAAATTTTTGTTGTCACTCAAGTTGTTTTGTTTGCAAAATTCATAGCAGTCAGATGAGATGCCAGGGTTTGGGTGCTCTGTTGTGTTTTTGTTTCAGTATGTTTTAAATTCAGAGAGCCTTCAGTTCCTCTATGAACTGAAAACTCAATCAGTAGCTACACTCTGTATTAAATAAATTTTAAAAGAGTAGATAATCTGCTCATAACCATTCCCACTTGTACACATGTATTACAGAGGTGATGAGTGGAAATAATTTTGCCATCTTGTATAAGTCTGTGTTAACTGAAAGCTATTGTTTTTCATGTTAAACAATTACAGCTGGAAATGATAACATATGTTGGCTCATAGGGATGTGAAAACATCTTCTGTGCTCTTTTTTAATTCCCCTGAATAACTTATGAAATCACGGGGCTCATTTTTGGGGATGTTCTGCTTTACTCCAGAATTTGACATAAAGCTCAGGAGTTTTCTTTTACAGAGTGAATTAAAGTCATACTATTTCGTACATTATGTTCATTAAACATGGATAAACCAAAATGTCCTGACCATGGAATTTGACTACCTCATTAGATGTTTTTGTTTCCTACAAGACATTAATAAAATGACATATGGAAGTTTCCCATGCAGATCTCATGGAAAAGGGACTATGTAAATCCCATACATTTTTCTGTACTTGCTTTATGTGAATGCTGTTTCCTTGGGGATTTTGTTTTGTTAACCATCCAAGAGAAGACACTTTATTCAGTTTATTTCCCAATCAGTGTCTCTTTTGAAGATACTTATTGTGTAGCTTTTGACACATTGTGTAGTTCTTCATAATCAAAATAGAGCTGGAGGACATTCTATGAGGAAAAAAAAATTGGTTAGGTCAACCCATTTTTATTGTTGTACACCAGTTATTCTGGAATGTATCACAAATTACTATTTGCTGTCTGCCAGATGTCATCTGCAGAAAGTAGGATACTTAGAAAATAAAACTCCACCCTCCAGAAAGCCATTTAAATTTTTTCATTCATTTTCTTACTAGAACAAAGGGACAAAACCCAAAACCCCAGCCCTATGTTACCAGCCATCAGTGTGATCGTGGCAGTTTTGTTCATGTAAACTCACTTAAAGGTTCAAGATGAAAACACAGAGCTGTCATTATATCTGGAATTAGGCTTTAGAGATTAAAGTCACTTTTGTTACTTATTCAGAACTTCCTTTCTGTAGGTAATAACAAAATTCAGCCTGTTAGAATATGCTTCCATTGATTTATTGTTTGGCATGGGGACATGAATAGCTACGTGTACATTTACTAAAGTAAAAGAACCCTCTGTAATGGTTGAGCATTACTTTGGTGACTTTCCTAGGTGTTGATGCCACATTTCATGGCCTTTAAATGTTAGTTAAAAAAAAAAAAGACTGTATTAGTGTTAAAGAATTCAACATTTGGGGCAGAAAAAAAACTTGGAAGAAAAATATTATACCATAGCTGGAAATCAGTAAACATTTACTGTTCCCATTTGACAGTGGTTCAAAAGGGATCTTTCCAGACTCTAGAGACAGCAGTGAAGCCAGATGCTTTCAGTGTTTCCAGGGACTGAGGTCCTTGTTTTTAAAGGATAACATCAAACCCTGTGCTAAGTTAGAAGAGCTAAGTTTCTGCCTGTTTCATGATACAAATGGTTCTTACAATGTTGTATCGAGCCAAGTTATTTTTCCTCTCATCTACAAGGCTGTGGAAAATGGATTCATTAATGGGTCTTTCTTTTAATGATTTGGTTTCTTGTTCTCTTCCACATTAAGAGTAATTACTTTCCCACAACCTGGCCTCTTCTGATGATGGCTACTGTTTTCCAAATGTAAATGGTTATTGATTTGCCAAAAAGGGTCTAATTTAGAAGTCTGAGAGTGTTGCACAGCTGGGAACAAATTGAAAAACTGGCCAAGCCATTCACACTACACTTGGCAGTCACAAACCCAAAGTAAAGAGTGATTTTTTGACCTTGTTTTCCAGACATTTTGATTTTCATGACTTTACATGGGTTTAATACCAGCCGGCAATTAAAAAATTACTTAAAATTTAGACTACAGATTTGGATTACAGTGGTAACTATCCACAGTGACTTTTCTTGTTCAAAATCTCATGGCACTGAATTAACATCTGGGGGGGGTTTCTTTTCAGATTAGTGGACTTGAACGTTATTGTATCTGGGGAGTTGTTTCCGTATTAGTGGCCTCATTAGTTGCTATTTTTGAAGTAAGATTAAAATGTTCTTTTCAGGAGTAATTGAGGCAGAATTTTGTCATCTCTGTTTTTAGATTCAAACGCCTAAATGTCATTATTGTTGTACTGAATAGAAGTGAACTTCTAGAATGAAGTTCTACACAGAGAGAGTGATTGTCCATTGGAATGGGCTGCCCGGGGAGGTGGTGGAGTCACCATCATTGGAGGTGTCCAGGAGAAGACTGGATGGGGTGCTTGGTTGCATGGTTTAGTTGATTAGGTGGGTTGGATGATAGGCTGGACACGATGATCTTGAAGGTCTCTTCCAACCTGGTTTATTCTATTCTATTCTAACTCTTGAGCACAGCTGAATGTGGCTATAGGAAATCTAAGACATTTTGAAGTTACCGGTAGTGTCAGAATATGGGCACTATGAAATTAGAAAAATTCTGCTCTGTGATTCTATGATTCTGGCTTATTCTAATATATGACTCACGTAGAGAATTTTCTAATGCTGGTGTTGTAGTAGCTGTACCTTTTTCAAATTGTGTAATGATCAAACCATGCAACACAGGGTGTAGGAATGCTCAGGATAAAATTATGGAATTATCTGAAACCCACTTTAAAGAGTGGTTTAGAGGAGGTAACAACTGATCTGAGGTAAATGAAGGCATTTAGCAGGGTATTCAAGAGCATCTTTTTATGTCATTTCTCTTTTAAAGTTTGGCAGCTAGTTTTGAAAATAGTTAGATATCTGATAACCTTTTAAGCATCTAATATGCCTGAGATGGAGTCCTTCAAAGCCTGCCTGTGAAAAATCAGTGAACCTAGTATTCACATGGATTCATCCTCACCGTCCATGAGAAATCAATAAAAATACACTTTGAGACAGCATGTGACATTTGTCTTGCTTCTTGGTCTCTTACCCTTCAGAAAGGAATCTATAAACCTCATTTTAGGTCTTGAAACCAGGTTCAGAAAAAAAATGTGGTTCTTGTGATGTTTAATACTGCAAATTCCTCAAATTATACTGAGTGAGCTTCACCGTAGGGAGCTCGGTGCCTTAAACTCATGTGGAGGGAATTAATGAGTGTTAGCATGCTGGGCAATGGGAAATGTAAATCAGCTGCCAGAACTGAGAAAGGAAAATGCTAAATTCTAGCTTTCTTCTGGACCTGAGCGGTGATTTTCAGTTAGATCCCACTGGTAAAATGAGATCCAGAGTTTTAGAGAAACTATATTTCTGTTTCTTTGTACAGCATACATAGAATCCCAGAATGCACTGGGTTGGAGGGGAGATTTAAAGACCATCTTGTCCAACACCCCTGCAGTTAGCAGAGACATCCCCAACTCAATCAAGTTGCTCAGAACTCCATCAAGCCTGACGTTGAATGTCTTCAGGGATGCAACCCCCACCACCTCCCTGGGCAACCACTTCCAGTGTTCCACCATAACTGTAAGTGTTTCTGGGCAAATAGTCATCAAGCAAAAAGGTGTTCTTTATAAAGTGTGGGCTTTCTCTCTTCATGATGATGGTTTGCATGACCTAAAGGAATACAAGGTTTCATTCAGAGGCAAGTAAGAAATCCTAGAACAGCTACTGGTTTAGGATGTTTAGCTGGCAAGGAGAAAGCTCCTAGTAGGCTACTTATGTACAAGTAAATTGTCTGGTGCCTGAATGTTCTCTCAGACTTAATTATTGATACAGATGTACCTTTGAGGTTCAGATCCTCGTTCCTAGAACTCCTTATAACTTTTACATTAAATGAGAACTGTCCATCATCTGCAAAAAAAGTGCTTTCAAAAAGTAGCTTCTCCCAGCTGCTCCACACAACCAGTTGTTTAGATCGGACATGGAGGGTTTCACATCTGTGGTTTTCTGTCTTAGAGCCTAGCTAATCAAAGTTAGCTGTGTTCACAAAGCATTAGTATTTTGAACAATTTGAGTTAGTAAACCTGATTTTGACAGTAAGTAGCTGTAGAAAGCTCAGCCTTTTTGGCTACCTGACCACAAGTACAAAGCTGAAAGCCCACAGACCTGTAGTGAGTGAATAACAACAAGCAGCTGGGGATTGTGAGTAGCTGAATCTGTAAATAGACTGGCCAGGTGCCAAGTCAGGTTTTGTGCTTAGCTGCCTATGCATCTTTTTACTACCTTCTTATTTACCTCTTGGAGAAGTGACTGCCCATTATCTTGTTTCTGAAAACCTCTCAAATTTCAAAGTCTATCTATGCACAAGGCTGAATATAACACACGCAGCTTAGATATTGCAGGAATTAGCCTTCAATTAGCTCACGTATCTTCCAGCTACTGGCTTTGATGTTATGTTGTCTATGCAATATCAGTTATTGATCCTTCCAGTTTACTGTGACAATCTGGTGAACCTGGTGAATCTTCTACACATGGTTTTGTAGGCTTTAAGACTACACTTTTAACAGTAGCATTGATGGTATTGAGACCAAGAGAAACCACACTTAGTTAATTTAATTTAAAAGACATCATTTATCACAGAAATGTTTAGGTTGGAAAAGACCTTAAAGATCCTTGAGTCCAGGCAATTTAGTTATAATTCCTCCTTGAAAACTGCCTATTTCACTGTGATGATTTCAGCATACTAAAATAAAATGACATAAAATAAAAGCTTTTGATTAAAGTAAATACAGTCCTAGATTACCAGTGTTCTCAGCTATCTGCTAACAATATCTTGCTACTTTGTGTGAAAGTAGAGAGACATGTACAATTTTATTATTTAGGCTCAGTTTGTCAAGAAAATAAGTGTGTTATGCATCCATAAATGATTGTATCCCCCATCAGCAGCAACCTGACAGAAAGCTGTGCTTGTTATGTACTGCACTGGGTCTGAGCATGTGAAAGGCTAGAATAATTGCTCTGGAGAGTACAGAACATGCTCAAATGCTTAACTGATTAGTGGTGCAGTTTCCAGACAAGAATGTCATCTAAGGCAGGAGTAAATGGAATTCAGTTCTTGCTTCTAGTAAAAAACCATAGGTTTTGAAGTGACCATTATATAGCAAGGAGAAAGGGAAGTTTAGATCTATGACTATATAGTTAACTGTTTGGAAATCCCACACTGTATGTCCAGTCCTGTTCTTACTGTAGTCAGTAGTGCAGGTCTTGTTCAGGCAGGCCTATTGAGTGAATATGTTCAATATGATTGAACAGCTCAAATTTGGATTAATATATTCTGCAGAAGTCAGAAACATTGCCTTGAATGTAGGTCACTGCTGTTCAGCTCAGGGTGTCAATATAAGCTGTTTTGCTATCCGGTTATTTATACCCATGGAGCAAAGTCCCAGTACACTACAGCAGGGAAGAAAAATCATTTTTCTAAGTCCATTTTAACCAAAAATACTTACTGCCAGATTTCTCAGGGAACAGCTTTTCACTGGAGATGAAAACCAGTTTTTGTGCTTGACTGCTTGATTACACTGAAAACAGGAGACATTTCAGAAGTATGTTGGTAAGGATCTAAATCACAGAAGTTCCACCTTGGTTGTGGAGCAGTTATTTTTTTTCCTGTTCTCTTAGAGTATGTCAATCATTATATTTCTTGCACAAATTAACAGTAGGACAATAGGAATTTTGGTGGTTTGGTTTGTTCTGCCCCCCTGTCCCCCCTCTCTCCCCTCCCCCATTGTGACTGCATTGACCAAGTAAAGTGAGAGGGGATGTTTATCCACGTTGAAGATGTGGGTGAGTTCTCTGCTAGACACTTCTCAGATTGCTGTTCTAAGATCCAGCTGTCCAGTCCTTGTGTCCCTTTAGCTTTCTAAGCTGAAGAAACCCTGGGCACTGTTTCTAGCTCTGCACCTGTAGAAACACACTAGAAGTACAAATCTTGTGTCTTAAACTTCTTTTGTCTTTTTCCAACTCCTAGACTAATGCTGTCTGAGCTAGATTACCTTTTACCTCAGGAGCCACATATACTTCAGTTCTCCTGTGTCTTCAGAGAGCTCCCTTTTCTGGTTTATCATTTGAATTCTTTGTTTTTTCAAGGATATGCAATATATTTTATGCTTATTTAATACCCAAAGTTCTTTGACCTAAACTTATTTAACATATTTATTTAATACCCATACATATTTAATACCCCAAACTTAGCTATCTTTTCCTTCCTTAGTCTCCATACCATTCCCTAAAGAATTGTTCATTCTCAGGATCATTATGTTTAGGGGTATACTGTGTCTTTCTGAAGTCTGTGAATTGTGAATTGCATCATGCAGGGTTTTTTTTAGAACATGGAGAACTACCAAAATCATTTGTTGACTATGTTTACTCCCACAGGAAAACTTCTTTCCATTACTGCTTTAGATGCTAAAAAAAAGATTAAAAAAAATCCCTAAACAGCCCACATGTAAACTTTTATGTTTTTTTCTTCCTTGTTCAAAGCTTTCTTTTCTTTGGAAAGGAGGAAGTTACTTACAGTTTTAGTTTGCAGAGAACATTGAAAAAAGATTGCTGCAATCCTCCAAGTTACATGATCATGTGGTCTAAAGGGCACAGGTCTCTGATATGGTTGAGGCCCCATCCCTGGAGGTGTTTAAGACCAGGCTGGATGAGGCTCTGGCCAGCCTGATCTAGTGTGAGGTGTCCCTGCCCAAAGCAGGGGGGTTGGAACTAGATGATCCTTGTGGTCCCTTCCAACCCTGACTGATACTATGATACTATATTTGATATATGATGGTTTAGTTGATTAGATAGTATTGGATGATAGGTTGGACATGATGATCTCGAAGGTCTCTTCCAATCTGGTCTGGTCTATTCTATTCTATTCTTGGACCATTTCAATGGCCAATCACTCTTTCTATGAAGAACTTCTTCCTAGCAGCTAGCCTAAACCTCCCCTGGCACAGCCTGAGACTGTGTCCTCTTGTTCTGGTGCTGGTTGCCTGGGAGAAGAGACCAGCTCCCATCTGTCTTCAACCTCCCTTCAGGTAGCTGTAGAGAGCAATAAGGTCTCCCCTGAGCCTTCTCTTCTCCAAGCTAAGCAACCCCAGCTCCCTCAGCCTCTCCTCACAGGGCTTGTGTTCCAAACCCCTCCCCAGCTTTGTTGCCCTTCTCTGGACACATTCCAGCAAGTCAACATCTCTCCTAAACTGAGGGGCAATATCATATTTCATGCAGGCATGGTGTTCTCAATAGCCATGGCGGTATCTCCTACTCACTTGGTAGGAGGTGTTACAATAATCAAACAACCCCTAGCTTTTCTTTCAGGACCTACAGAAACTGATTAGAATTGATATTTCTGGCACCTTATGGGAAGATAGCCTTCCTGTGTTTCTCAGAAATGTCACTTCTTCAAGGTGGCACTGTAGCAGAGAGGTCTCTAATTTCATGTGTTAATTGAAAGTAAACCTTCTGAAATGAACACAGCTGGTTTGGTGGAAGTCTAGTCTAAATGTTGTTTTATATAAACTCATCTCCTGATTATTTCAGTAGTTTAAGCTCAGATTTGTTCAGATTGTTCATGAACCTGGGATTTAACACAATCACAGTATCGCCAAGGTTGGAAGAGACCTTGAAGATCATCAAGTCCAACCCGTCACCACAGACCCAAGAATATAATGGTTAGATGGTTAGTTGGGATAGAGCCTAATGGCCCAAAGATCAAGTATTCTGAAATTCTATTGCTTGAGAAAAAGATAAGAATATTCAGTATGACTTTACCCCATGCAATAGATCTCATAAAAATTGAAAGTTATATGTATAATTTAGTTTTGTTTCATAATAATATGGAATTGTAGTGTTCCAGGAGAATTATTGAAAACAAGAGCAGAACAATCTGCTCTACTTTCTTGTTTATTGAGTGTCCTATAAATGCTCCAAATATCCTAACCTAAACTTTCAAGGTTATTTTCAACTTAAAAATTAGATTCCTATTGAAAGCATTAAGTAGTAAAGGGAATTTGGAGTACTTAGTCGCTAGCAGAGGTTCTCATTTTTTTCACATATACTCAAAGGATTTTCTGAAGGGAAAAATAAAATTAAGTACAGATGTTCTTCATCTTATTATCAACAGACCCCTGGGGAAATAAAACATTTTAATCGAATTTGAAAGACTGTTTGCATACTACTGACCTAGAAGAAAAACCCTGGAAATCATTTGTTAGGCAGTTTCTTACAGATCCACCAAGTAAAGTGTCACGTTCTTTCAGCTGCAGTCAGAAAATACAGGAAGGGTATGCAGATCTAACCATTATATTCTTGAAATGTACAAGACAAAATACAGGACATAGCTGAACACCAGCAGGAAAAAAACCCAACCAACCAACCAATGAAATGAACACCACAGAAAAATACACTGTGATTTGATGTACTGTTTCATAGCCATCATTCCAGTGAATTCCTGCTAAAAATGGTAGAAAAGAATGGGCATTGAAGATACAGTTTAAGAACTGCCAGAAAGGTGGAAAGAAGAAAATGAGTTTTAGCTAGGTGCCAAAAAGAAAGTGTCTTTGTCAGGGTAGTTTCCTTCAGCTAACCCCAAGGTCCTATGAGAAAGGAGGACCAACTTTATATACTGCAAGTTCCTTCAGATGACACAGGCTTGTAATTTATTATGTGTGTGTTACATTTACCAGGATATCAGATATTGCTCTTTTACAGGATTAATTGTTAAGATTGTTGGTTCTCCACTTTTAAGGACTCTAAGGGGTTAATAGAGCATTGTTATTTTTTGCTGTAAACTCTACAAATGTTATGTTTCTCAAGGGCAAACTACTAAATATGGCAGAGTTTAGCTCCACTGAGAGTTAATCAGAGGTAGCAACGTTGTGTTTTGGTATTGCTGATGTTATCTTTTAGTTGTATATGATATCAATTGGACTGGACTGATTAGTCTCAATTTGGAAAGAGGAAAGGGATTAACTGACGTTGCCCTACCCTGATGGCAGCAGATAACACTCCCTAAAAATGTGCACTGTGGTCTGATAAGAGAAGAAAACAAGGATAACCTTTCACATTTGGCCCCTCTGGACTGCAATGACTATTATACTTGCACTGAAATACCAAATTTAGCTGCTACTGACAATTACCTTTTTGTGCATTTCTTCAGAAGGAACATTTTATCAACACTCATGAGAACAGAGATACTGTTTCATTGATATCACATAAATGGAGAAGAAAAATGTCAGCTATTAACATTTGTATAACTAAATTGCCCAGAGATCAACACCAGTGTTTCCAAATTTCATGCAAAGGGATTAAAATGCTGGCATCCTTCCTGTATTTTTCCTGTCTCTTGATATTCAGTCTTCCTATGTAATACAAGGAATTATTGATTCCATTAGTCAATAATTACAGTTATGATCGTGGCTATCTCTATAGAGGTGAAGGGATTCACCAGAAACAGTGAAAGCAAACCCAAGCCTTGGTTTCTTTTCTGCATGTATACATTAACAGTGACTTTGGGAGAAGCAACATGACTGATTTTTTTCAGATGTGGAGCCAACAGAGATATCTCTGGCCATGGATCCATAAAATGATCTGATTTTTTCCCCTGCATTATACTCTAAAAAGTCATATGTTGAGCCAAAAGGTTTTCTAGAAAATTGTAAATCATCTTAGTTTTAAAGCCTGGCTATATCTAAACCAAATCTTCCTGATTCTGACCTCTGAAGCAGAACAGTGTTGTTTTGGGTTTGTTGGTTGGTTGGTTTTGTTTAAGTAACAGGGGCAGAAACTGATCTTCCAACCAGAGCATTACTTATTAAACCTTTTGAACATCCTCCTCATGTTCATGTAGTGATAAGTAGAAGCACACCAGGATTACAGACAGATTGTACTGCGTGCTGCACAAGTGCAAAGAAAGGCATACATTTGGTCTCTTTTATTAGATTGTAATTGAATTTAAGTAAAGGAATAATACACAGAAAAACAGAGTGCAGTAGTGTGGCATGGAAGAAACTGATGGAATTCAGATATGTTTAGTTAGCTGTTAATGTGGAGAGGCTGAGGGAGCTGGGGTTGCTTAGCCTGGAGAAGAGGAGGCTCAGGGGAGACCTTCTTGCTCTCTAGAACTACCTGAAGGGAGGTTGAATACAGGTGGGAGCTGGTCTCTTCTCCCAGGCAACCAGCACCAGAACAAGAGGACACAGGCTCAAGCTCCACCAGGGGAGGTTCAGACTGGATGTTAGGAGGAAATTCTATACAGAGAGAGAGATTGCCCATTGGAATAGGATGCCCGGGGAGGTGGTGGAGTCACCATCATTGGAGGTGTTTAGGAGGAGACTGGATGGGGTGCTTGGTTGAATGGTTCAGTTGATTAGGTGGCGTTGGATGATAGGTTGGACACAATGATCTTGAAGGTCTCTTCCAACTTGGTTTATTCTCTCGTATTCTATTGTAGGTAAACAATAAATAGAAGTATCATTTACTACTGAAATATGAACAGACATTTGAGTATTGTGAAAATGGATAACTTTTCCTCTACAGTAAAAGATTTTATGAAGCTATGTTACAAGAATAATCATATGCTGTTAGTTGGAGTTCCATTTGCTACTTTGTGACTGCTGTTAGAGCAAATTTTAACAGGCAGAAAGGTAAAGAGATTTCATGAAACAGAGTTTAGATTACAATATTTTGAATCTTGGGGGGTTTTTTTCAGCTTACTAAACACTGAACCATGGAAACACTTAGCAAAATATCTTCCACAGCAGTTAGACAAATCGTGTATCACAGCATTTAGAGTATGAAATTTTTCTTTCTGCTGTGTCTGCTAATGTTGTTTTGGTTTTCTTTCATACATAGCATTCCAACAGAACATTAATTATTTCGTTCTGCTAATGAGAGATGCAAGAGGCATAAAAAAGGAGGTGACAAAAATCCATGAAGAAAGTATGAGCTGCATGAACTCACTTCATTTTAAATTTTCTGTAAAGCTTCTGTCATCTTCAGTGAGCTTGACTGAATCACAGCTTAAACTTTCAGTCTGAAAACAACCTGGACATTTCTTCTAGTAAATCATTTACAGAGAGTTTTCATCTGTTCCCACAAGCAAGCTTAATCTCACCTGCTCAGAGAAGTCATTAGATTGCAAGAACTCTCCAGGTAATTTATGCTATTATTCAGTGGTGTTCACTGTGAAAAAACCTCTTCCTGATGTCGAATCTAAATTTTAAATTCCAAGCCATTTATCTTTGATTTATACCTTGGAATCTGTACAAGTAGGTTTATTTTATTTATTTATTTGTTTGTTTGTTTGTTTATTGTATTTGGCTAGATTATTTAAACACAAAACCCAACAACTCAACAACAACAAAACAACCCCCAACAAACCAAGCATATTCTTTAAGGAAAAAATAAATAGGTCTCATTAGAGATCAGGTACAGGCAATGTTTGACATATCATTTGGGCCTGTCACAGTGAAACCCAGAACCTTCTGGGAAGATGTTGATATATTCCATACCTTTAAGAAGAAAGGAAGAGATACTAGTGGCTTATTAATAAATATTATGAGAGTCCCAGAATGTCCTCTGGTAAAGACATCTCAAAGATAAAGCGCTTGGAATGTTGATGAGGAGGTTGTGGAAGTGACAGGGAGTTACAGCGTAGTGGGAACAGGCGAAGGATATAAGGAATAAAAAGAGTTTGGTCAGTGAAAGTAGAATTGGGATGCAGCACTTTAAAAAGGCAAACAAACATAAGAGTGTGTGAGATTGGCATAAGCTAAAAAAGAAGTCTTAAAAGAAGTTTTTTAAAGAGTTATTATCATCATTTCCCAAAATCAAGAATATATTAGGTGTTTCTGTCGTGGGTTTGGAAACAGGGTGACCAGTGGAATGTTTTGTGGTTATTCTCAGTATTTTTATCCTATTTTCATATGGAAATTTCTTTTTCTTTAATTTTAACAAGTATGTATCAATGCCTTCACTTATGTCAGTATCCTGTCTTGTATATAATCTATCTAAATGGCATTGCTTAGCTGTTTCATCTTTTCTAGTGATTGACACAGTAATGTACATTCTTCACAGTAATGTACATTCTTCCTATCTGCTGAATTCACCTTTTTTTTTTCTTTTTAGTAGGTAGAAATTGTTCAGCACTTTAATTTTATGTGGCAATTACCTTTAGAAATTCAGTGATTAACATGTCAGATGCTTAATGGATCCAAGAACTCTTCTACTTTTCTCCCTAACAGCATCGCTGCCTGAAATTAGCATTTTTTTTTTACTTGAAATTAATACTCCTTTCCCTGTACTTTCTTCTCATGATTTTTTTAATTAATGCCAGAAGAAAGGTTGTGGTGATTAATCATAGGTATTTTAGTTTAGGTAGCAGCATATGCGGGGAAAAAAGTAATTTTATCCACTTCTGGATAGTGCTGTTCTAATGGTTTTGAGAGGCAAGAATATGAATATTGTGTCTTAAGCACTTTGTGACAAGGAGAAAATATTGTAATAATAAGGGTTGTTCTGCTATCCATCCTTGTAAAACTTAGTGGTGGATTCTGAATGGCTTTAAATGATGCTAAAGTATATTTATAGCCTGGCACAAAGCCACTCAGTGCACTCTTATCAAACCTTTGGTGACTCAGACACAGGACACAATTACTGAGCCGTGTGCCAAGGTTCTGTTGCCTTTTCTGAACTGTTCAGCTGTTCCTCTCAAGGGTAAAATCTCAGCAGAATTGCCAATGGAAATTATTTCTGTGTGTAGACATACGCTACAAGAAGCTGACATTTAAAGCAAGAGAATGGCAACAGTAGGCTGGGCCCAAAGCCTGTGGCTTCCATGATTTTGATATTTGCCTTCTTTCCTCTTTTGATTCCTCATGCCTTTGATAAGCTCACAAAACCAAATCTTTGAACATAAGATCTAATTTTTTGCACAGAATATTCAAAAGGGAATTCCTAATACTCTTGGAAGGCTTTACCTGAGCTGACATGACTTGTACCTTCACTCATATGTATTCTGCATCTTTCAGCTCTGCTGCTCATTGTGTTTATCAGTATGATAAAAATTGATAGGTTTAAGGCTTCAGAGGGGCTTTTGAAAACATCAGAAATCATATCCACTAAAATTACTACATGATGATCAGGTTCACTTTATTACTATCCTGGTTGTCCTAGTCCTCCACAGATAAGCAGCAAGGATTACTTGGACCGCAGATTAAGGTGCTGCAGCGGTCTCAATGGAAGCTTCTGTTTTGTAGTCAGCTTTGTCTTTGTCTTTGTCAGACATTAAAAACAAGGAGAAACCCCAGATGTAGGGTCTCAGTATGATTCTTGCAATATAGTTTTGAACAGTGTCATCTGATCAGAGCACCAAGCTGTAGAAACATGTCACCTTCATTGGAGGTGTTCAGGAGGAGACTTGATGGGGTGCTTGGTGCCATGCTTAGTTGTTTAGGTGGGTTGGATTGGTTGATGGGTTGGATGTGATGATCTTGAAGGTCTCTTCCAACCTGGTTTATTGTATTATTGTATTGTATTCTTGTATTGAAGAAGCTCGATCTTAGCTATTTGTTGTAGGTCATTCCCTGTTTTGCAAAATAGATCTGCTTGTTCAATATATAGATATAGGAGACATGCTGAGATTGCTTAATCAGGATCACAGAAGTTGTGTGTGTATATATATATATATATATATACAACATATATATAAGATGTAACAATATATATATAAGATGTATATTCTTAGGGATATGACAATCCACACCAATGGCATACAGCCTAATTTCACATAAAATAACTTAGTTCCTTCCTGATACAAGAAATTATTTGATTTAAATGTTATTTTAAATTACTTAAATTATACAGGATATATTTTCTGAAATATATTTCCTTTGGATGAGCACAATATAACATTCAGGGTATGTCTACAGTGATGAGATGCAGTCAGAGTCCTATTTTACAGTGATTATGTCAATACTTAGATCTTCAGGCCTAATTTCTACAAAGAGCTCCTGAGAGATTTCTGTAAATTGCAAAGGCACAGAGGTGTGAATGTACAGTAGGACATTTATATAAATACCAGAAAGTCCAAATTCTCAGATACATTGAAATCCAGGTGGTGTTTTAGAGGACCTAGGAGGAAGCTATGTTTAATTAATCACATATCTGCCTACACAAAACAGAAGGAAAACAAAATAATTTGAAGAGGAGAATAATCTTTTCATATGGGCATTAGTTACAAGACAAGATCACATTCTCCTCCTCATGTGCTAATATAAAAAGGGGACACTGAATGATCTAAGATGAAAGGGGTGGGGGTGGGGGGAAAAATGGGTTTGCCATTGCTTAGCAAACATGTATTTCTTTTCAATATGCATGATTGTCAGAGGGGGAAGAGAGAGAAGACATACAGGACTACAATGCTCCTGAGAAGCACCCCACAAACAGATGTAGGCTTTGAGTGCTAACTTCTATCCCTGCATCCTTCAAGCAAAGGGTTGGAATCATGAAAGAAAACTGTCATCTGCACTACGCTCACAGGAGGGAAGAGGTAGGGAGTATCTGGAGACTAAAGCCAGAGGTTTTGTTGCCCATTTCAGAGTTATATTTCCCAATACTAATATTCTGTTAAGAGGACTTCTCTGGAGCATGTGTCTAACTCCCTTTATCCACTGGTTGTTATTCTTCAGAGACTCGTACGCCTGTCTTGTGAGTGGCCACATAACAGCTGAAAATAGGTAACAGCAATGGTGACGAAATGAACCATTCACCTTACATCATGTATTTCATTTTGTTACCATGTGAAAACCTCTCAAGAGAAAGGCCAAAATTCATTTCTCACCTCAAAGACTACCAGAAGCACAAATAAATCATATGTTGGCTCTGAAGTCCAGTTTAGTTTTCATTATAATGTAAAATATCGAGTTCACAGAGTGTAGGAGGGAAGGAAAACAGTCATCTGCTTATGGAGATGAGAGAGCTAGCTGAAAGCATCCTTTCTGGCATCTGAGGTCATTCAGCATTTTAAAAGCTTGAGAACAATTGTTGTTTTCTAGTATTTCTTACACCCTGAAGGTCAATTGTGTCTTAGTACATAATGCATCAACCCGAGGAAAACATTGCATTGTCTAATTGCTGATTTTAGAACCTATTGTGAAAAAAAAAAACACAGGTGAGATATTTTGTCAGGTAGAAAGAGATTGATGGGTTGCTTGGAAAATAGGAATAGCTCCAGCCTGGATATAACATCCTCCACAGGTGTGGGCACAGTATCTCTGACAGTTCAAGGTTTGTTTGTTGGCAGTTTTCATTTTTCTAATTTGACAGCAAATGCCAGGTTGTGTCACCAGGAAACATCAGTGAGTATGAGTTGCAGTTTTAGGGCAGCTGTCCTTTTGGAAGAAAAACTCACTCAGTTGAATAATTAATCATTATCATCAAAAAAGTAATACAGACTTTCCAGCAGCCCATTATTTGGACTATTGGGTTTCTCAACAAAGTAAAGAAATCTGTAAAACTAGGGAGGAAATAAATACATTGTCTACAAACATTTCTCTCCTAATCCTGTGGCTGACTAGGATTAACTTTCGAAGAGAGGAATTTGTATAAATTCTGAGGCCTTTGTCTTTTTTCATGCCTTTTTATGTTTATTTTTCCCACCAAAGAAGCTTTAAAAAGCTTCTCCTAAAGGATATTTTTTGCTTTATGAGATTATTATCTTTCCATTCAAAGATAACTAGTCAGCAAGAGCATTTTAAGGTGTCCTGAACCACCTCTTGCAAGTTTCCTTTCTCCCTCTCCCCTTATTATAGCAGAAGGCCTTACTAAACTAACCTTCCAAAATTGTCCTTACTCTCCTGTTATACTCAAGGGACATATAATGTAGGTAGTTCATTTCCATTTCTTGAAGATGGGATGAGCATGAATTATGATTTTGATTAAGTTTGCTCACCAGTATTAGGTAATCACTTACATGTAAATTAATATAGGATTTAGATAGATGTAATGTTCTCCTTGTACTTTTCCAACACGAGTCTTTCCCACAGGGTACAGCTCTTCATGAACTGATCCAGTGTGGATCCCTTTCCATGGCAGGAACAGACTGCTGCGGTGTGGGTCTCCCACAGGGTCAAAAGTTCTGCCAGGAAACCTGCTTTGATGTGAGCTCTTCTATCTCCACGGGTCCTGCCAGAAGACTAATCCAGTATGGGGTTCCCACAGGGTCACAGACACCTTCGGTCATCCACCTGCTCCAGGATGGAGCATGAGATCCTCCACAGGCTGTAGGTGAATATCTATTCCACCACTAACCTCCCCAGGCTGCCGAGGGACAGCCTACCTTACCATGGTTGTCACCATGGTTTGTCGCTTGCAGCACTTCTTTCCCCTGCTTCTTCACTGACCTTGATGTCTGCAGAGTTGTTTCTCTCCTCTCTCTTCCAGATGGTGTTGTGCAGGTTCTTTCTCCCCTTCTTAAATATCACAAAGGTGCTACCACAATTGTTGGTGGGCTCAGCCTTGGCTATTTGTGGGTCCATCTTGGAGCTGGATGGTGTTGGCTCTAACAGACACAGGGGAAGCTTCTAGCAGCTTCTCACAGAAGCCTCCCTTGTAGTCTCGCTGCTACCAAATCTTTGCCACACAAACCTGATACATCTACTACCTCAAGTGCATCCAAGTGTGACTGTGGTTTAATTCTGATTTCCTGTATTTTTATATTGACTGCTTTGTAAGCATACCCTGTCTCAGTTGCATGGAAGTATCCTCACCTTTATTTCTGCTTAGGTGTTGTAAAAGTAATGTATTTACAATTATTTTTTGGGTTTTCATTTGGCAATGTAAAATACATTTTCTCTGTAGCACAAAATCCACCTTTATACATAGATCACTACTTCTACCATTTGTATTAACAGTCAGCTGTCACATTTACGTTTTCTTAAAGCATATGTGTGCTCAGAAAGCTTCACATGATCCTTGCAGCCATCTACTGACAAGTTATACTGACAAAATGCATGCTGCCATACAGATTAGTACAGCTAGTACCCTTGGCAAAACCATCTGGTGCAAAGCCTATGGGGTAGATGAACTGTGGGTTGCCAGCGCTTTCACAGGAAAATGGAGACAGCTTGAGGTCAGGTTCACACAGTTCCCTCTGCTATATGACATAACAGCAATTCTGAAAATATCTTTTCAGATAATTCTTTTCACATCATGATCTACTCTTCCGTTCTCTGCTTTCAAACTTTCATTATTTTTTCTGTTGAGCAGAAACTGTAATCTGTGTGGATCATAAGTCACCTGAGTTTATGAAAACAGACTTAATTTTTGTTCCACAGATGCTTGATTTATCAGATAAACAGGACACACATTAAACCCAGAATAATGAAGCTTCTTAGCCAAAAATTCTGTGACATAACCTGAAGAAAGCTATAAGCAAACATTTTTGAGTGTGTCAGATTTCAATTTAATTACACATCAGCACAAGTATGTAACCTTCATCAGAAGAAAAGCTTCATCAGAAGAAAAGCAGAATTGAACTGACATCTTTAAAAATACTCAAGTCCAAGTGACATGTCCTAATATATAATGATAATAGCCCACCCCCCCTCCCCCAAAAATAGCATATTTATTGAAAATCCATCAGTGAAAACACACTTTAGAGTTCCTTTTTGTTGTTGTGGTTGTTTTATTAACTACAAATATATTGAAAATACAGTTTGAATTTGAAAACCCAGCCAGCCACTGAGGGGGAATTAATCTATTCATAGATCTGTTTCAGGTATCTCTTCTTACATACCTTAGCAGTTGCTCATATCAGTTTTGGTATTTCTAAAATATTTTTCAACAAGCTTTTCTGTTGCAAAGACAATTCCTTACTGCTTCTTGGATCTCAGTTCTGATGGACAATTCTGATGTTCTCCTTTACGATATCTTATTCTATCTCAGGGGTAGTCAACTTTCCTAACCCCACAATCCACATGTGGAAACACAACGCATCTACAAAATATCTTGGAGCACTAAGAAGGATCTTCAGTGATTCTTCCATCTGCAAATGACAACAGAAGTCTGTCAAGGCTGCTGAAATAGTGTGGGTATGCAGCTGAATGCCAAAGAAATCTGCTCATAGCATCCTCAGTACCTTTGGCTATCTTGTTTCTGCTGTAGCTCAGGACCAAGCAGCAGATCCCTTCTGCCATCCATGCAATACAGCCTGGCCCTGGCATCACAGTAGAGCTGCTTCTGGTTCATTAGCTGCAAGCCCACTGCACTGACTTTTTGTAACAAATGAAAAACCTTTGCATTTCTGGTAGACTATGCTCAGCATTCTGCATTGATTTTGATAGTTGGGTAAATGAAGGATGTTCATATCAGGTCAGAAATTTATTTCTGGGTTTTGAATATTCTTTCTGTAAAGGAGAATAGTAACTCTATACCAATAATAGCCTGAGACTTACCTGTGGCTGTCAATACCACTTCAGAAGTGTTCCCAGGCAATGTTTAAAGGACTGGTCAGGAAAAATATATCAAAATCTTTTCCCACAATATTTGTTGTTTAAACTTCCTTTAAGGAAATACATAGATTCACCAAAACTCTTGAACAGTAACATACTACCCTGCAAGTATTTGGTTAGTTGCCTACAAATAATTGCAAAAAACCTGGTTTTGTTGAAGCTGCTGCTGTTGTCATAGAAAATACATTACTGCAACATAAGGTTTATTAAAGAGGGAGCTGATGACTTCATGTATGAAAATTTGAATATTGCACAGTTATCAGTTAAACTGCAAGAGGAAAAAGGGGACAAAATAATGTCTGTCTGTACTATAAGATGGTTTTTTATAATGCTCATTTTTCATGACTATCAAATATTCTTTCTTCCCATTACAGCCTTGGCAAAAGCTATACTGTGCCTTGCAGAGTTTATCTAAGCAGGGCTAGTGGAACTGAGTAAGCAGATTCTAAGCTAAATGTTTTTTAGACTCTAGTGACTGAAAAACTTGTATGAACAGAGCAGGTAACCATTTAATGCAGTGCTGGTGTTTTAGAAAATGTGGTGAGTAAGGACTTTGTTATGATATTTTTACTATATGGTAGAGGTGTTCTGGCACCCACTTTGAGGACAGTTCTTTATTTCATTCCTTTTCAAGTGGAAACTGTCACTGGTGCAAGGGCGTACTGAGTGCAGGCTTCTGTTCGGTGCTTGATTTCATCCTGGACTCAAGCATGTGAGACATGGGCTTCTCTGGGAAGACAGATGACCATATGCTTAACTTTTGGTTTGTAAATGCTTCCTTGAACTCTGTCACAGCAGTCTATGCATGACCACAACTGAAGTTTGAACTAAAATACTTGTGGTTGGTACTCAGCAGTCCCACCACAGGAACCATTGTGTTCTTTGGACAAGCTTTTGGTAACTGCTAAACTGCTCTGGGCTGAAATCCACTCTGTTACTCTTATTGTTCCTCTGTATGTGTGCCTACCACTTAAACTTTTTCATGCAAGTAACAGACTTGAATTGATTGACTTAATATCCTGCTCGTGTGGAATATGTAGCTACATGAAGATGTTTAGTACCAGTCTGCTTTTCTTGACTTTGAAAATAAGCCACTATGCTTTTAAGTGCAAAGAATCTCCCAGTCTAGTAGTGGGAAGTGATCTTGCTGTGAGGTTCCTGAAGATGAAGGCAATTACAGAGAGAGGGTGTTCAATGAATTATAGGTTTTCACCTTTCTTTTTTTTTTTTAATATTTTCTTCCCTTTTACTCTAAAAGGAGTCACCTGTAAAACATCTATTGTCTTTCTGTGAGAGAAGAAATACAACCATTCATAGTTCCTTGGAACAATCTGTGGCACCTATTCAGTTAAGAGAAACCCATCCATCTTTGCAATATTTCTCTTTCGTAAAAGCCTTTCATTTCCACTGGGAGATGGATGTATTGAACTATTAGTAGAACAAAAAAGGAACTTTTGCCTTGGCACAATACCTAGTTTCGTAGATGCAAGATCAAAAAGAATTTAAATGCCTTTATTTTATAACTGATTGTGTGCAATTATATATAAATCAGTTAGAGGCCTTTCCAGGGCTTTATTTTATGTTTAATTCAGGTATGTTCACATCAATCTGTCAGCGCCTTTTATTTCCTTGTTTCTGTGTCACATTGCCTCTCCTTCAGGTCTGTGCAATTTTCTTACTAAACCAATACTTATATGGACTAATCATGACATGGTTTTTTTTGACATCTTTTGCAATGTTTAGTAAAGGTTAGAGCAATTGTAATGCCAAAATTACGACGTGAAAAGTCATTCCAATATTTTGCGAAGTGCTATGATACGAAACAATGGGGGGGGGGGGGGGAGGGGAAGAATAATTCCCTTTATGTAAAACTGTAATTCTGATTTAACTCACACATGGCTATTACATGTGGTTTTATTTTGGGAAATATGCTACACTATCGTTTTCTATAATGTCTGCCACATGGTGCCTGTTGCTTTTGCATAGAGCAATATTTCGTACTCCAGACAACATAAAGCTATTTTCATATTTCTAGACAAACCGGTGCTGTGGTGGTATAATTTCTGATTGAAAGGGCCAGTGAAAAGCCAAAAAGGTCTTCCCTGTAGCTATATTATGTACCCTGGGTTTGGGCTTTTTATTTTTAAGCCAGTGCTATTTATTTCTGCTAAAGGTCTTGTGTGCAACGTTGAAAAGTTTGGTATGGAATTATTAGCGTGGTTTATGATCAGCAGGACTAAATTTAAATTCTAACACCTCTCTCCCCTTGTCTCTGTCACCTTGGGCTACATCATCAGAGGCATGGAATCTGGACTTCTTTGACTTTGCTCTTCTTCATAACTTGTACATCCAGATTATATCTGCGTTTACTATGCATAGTTACACCAACTTCCAGCTTTTTCCAGCATCTAGGGATCTTCGTTAAGGGTTATCTAGGGTCCTCTCTCAATTCATACATCATACATCTGTCATTTTGGGGCTCTTATCATACAAATGGTTCCCCTTAAAAAATGCTCCTGTTAGAATTATCTTGGTACTTTATTTATCCCTCTCTTCTTAGCTGTTAGCTTCCTTTTCTTCTGCTGCATTTAGCAGTATGTCTTCTCAATATCTTACTAAACGCTATTTTAAGATTTTCCATTTGTATTTCTTCCTCATTATCCCTCTAACCCATGCCTTTATCTTTTCCCTTTCCTCTTTTCTTTTTTTTTTTTTTGTTGTTTGTTTGTTCTGTGGTTTTGTTTGTTTGTTTGGATGTTGAAGGAAAAGAATTAAAATAATAGGGTTCATTTGCCTTCTTGATAGCACAGCAGGATCTGGGTATTTTGCCTCTAGGAAGGACAGTAAAATACCAAATGAATGTAAATTAATGTAAATTCTGATGGAACAGAGAGGAGGGATGATAGCCTGATGCATATAGCAGTGAAGTGAACTGTCATTTACTGTTGTGAATTTAGTTCACATCATACTTAGAAAATTGTTTTTAAAATGCCCTAACAAACAAACAACCAAAACCACACAAACCAAACAACAAACCCAGGAAAAGTTCTATCCCCAGAATCTAAGCATTTTACATATCACAAAAAGCAATAGTTTCACTACTTGGTTTAGAATCAGCATAGTTTGAGTTGGAAGGGCCCTTTAAAGATTCAATGGCCTAACACCTCTGCAATGAGCAGGAATATCTTTGACTAGATCAGGTTGTTCAAACTTCAACCTGATGAACACTTCTAATGACAAGGTATTCAAACTTCCCTGGGCAACCCGTGCCACTGTCTCAGCACCTTCACAGTAAAGAAAATCTTTCCACAGATACGGCTACTGTCACAGTATGCTTGACATGATTGTGTTCTTTCTTGCAAGGAGAGGCTGAGGGAGCTGGGTCTCTGGCTTGGAGAAGAGGAGATTTAGGGTTGACCTCATTAATGTTTATAAATACATAAAAGTTGGGTTGTATTGTATTGTATTGAGGTGGGTTGGATTGGTTGATAGGTTGGATGTGATGATCTTGAAGGTCTCTTCCAACCTGGTGTATTGTATTATTGTATTGTAATGCCAAGAGGATGGAGTCAGGCTCTTCCCAGTGATGCCCAATGACAGGACAAGGGGCAATAAGTGATAATTGAGACTTAAGAAGTTCTGTGGAAATATGAGGGGACATTTTTTCACTGTGAGGATGACAGAGCACTTGAACAGGCTGCCCGGGGGGGGTTATGGAGTCTCCCTCTCTGGAGATATTCACTGCCCACCTGGGTGTGTTCCTGTGTGATCTGGTACAGGTGATTCTGCTCTGGCAGGGGAGTTGGACTGGATGATCTTTTGAGGGCACTTCCAAACCCTAACATTCTGTGATTCTGTGTGACTTTAAATTATCAGTGAAAGATAATTCTGCAGAAGTATCCTAGTAAAGTGTATCAAATGGTATATTTGTAATGGGTTCTCATTTCCTTTTAAATAAGTACTTGCACATGTAGGCTTACTGAAAATGAACTACTACCTGTGACTATTTATCTTCTGATTTGGAAATAGATATTTGTTTTCCCTGGTCTTTTTGAAAGAGAATTTTAGAATTTGATTAAGAGGAATGAAACAAGGAATTATACTAAAAAGATGTAAAATATAACACAGCATTTAATCTTGTGTTTTAGTCTGTGCTGGAGGAAAGTAATTCTCTTACATTCTCACAGTTGTTAAAAAAATTTTGTAGCACCTGTTTTTTGATGCATGATGTCAAGTAGGTATGTGAGAACAGAAAGCAGCTGACTTATGAAATTAAACTTCTTGGGGGAAAAAAGCTCATGAATTTGCATAGAGTTTGAGGGAGAATTTGAAAATGGCATAAGATTTTGTCACTGCTTTACTCCTGGGACTTAAACATCAAATGGTGTTCTCTAGTTCACAATGTTGAGTTCACGGCACAATAGTATCATAGTATCAGTCAGGGTTGGAAGGGACCACAAGGATCATCTAGTTCCAATCCCCCTGCCATGGGCAGGGACACCTCACACTAGATCAGGCTGGCCAGAGCCTCATCCAGCCTGGTCTTAAACACCTCCAGGGACGGGGCCTCAACCACCTCCCTGGATAACCCATTCCGGGACTTCACCACTCTCATGGCGAAGAACTTCCTCCTCACGTCCAGCCTGAATCTCCCCACCTCCAGCTTCATTCCATTCCCCCTAGTCCTATCACTACCTGAGAGCCTGAGAAGTCCCTCCCCAGCCTTCTTGTAGGCCCCTTCAGATACTGGAAGGCCACAATGAGGTCACCTTGCAGCCTTCTCTTCTCCAGACTGAACAGCCCCAGCTCCTTCAGTGATGCTCTGGTCATGCCATTTGTGCAAAACCAGAAATGCCCTTATGTCTTAAAACTGCTTTATAGCTTTCTCAAAATGCCACCTCAGTGACCAGTGATTTGGTGATATAGTAGAAGTCACGTTGTACCATACTGACTAAAAGCCTTTAACTGTCAAAAATCTTGACTTGTACCTCCTCTGAACTGGTACTTTACACTGAATATAGCCTAACAGCAAAAAGTTCACTAAACAGGGCATTCTAAGTGGTAGAAGGAGCTTAACATTTTGAAGGTAGGTTTTTATTTGGTTCTATGTGGATACAAACAAGAGTTGTGTAGAAATATCTTTAACCTTTTGTTATTGCTTATCACAAAACTGAAGGTTTTTTTTCCTTTATTTTTTTTCTTTCTGGTTGGCTACATCTAGGATCTTTTTTCCTGTAAAACCTATGAAATATTTCATTCAATAGAGAGTAGGAAGCAGAAAAAAAAGAAATTACTGTTGAGCTACAAATTCTAGTTAGTCTTCTGTCATAGTTTCATATAGAATCTATATTCTCACAATGTCTTGTACTGAAAATGATTTCTTTTCTTTTTTAATGTAACCAAAACCCATAGATGTTTATTATCAGCATTATAAAAGATTTTTTTGTTTGTTTATGACAGAATTGGGTCTTTTTATCACCTAGCTGGCCTTTGTAACACAAGGCACAGCATTTTGCTTGAAAATTTGTACACTGAATTTGGAAGTTTGTTACTTAGAACATACCTCTTTAAAAACATTTAACCTTCAAGATTTAAAGTTCTCAATTCTGAAGTCACTCCCTTATTAGTGGGCTGTTTCGGTGGTTAGTTTCCTAACTACCTTCTTTTAACAATTGTAATTTCCTAATTGGCTTTAATTTGCCTAGTTCTTGCTTCATTTGATGTCGTAGTTCATTATCCTGTTGTTTTCCACATCTAAAAAAACTCACCATCAGAGATCTTCTCTGTGTGTGCTTACAAAATGTGATCCCATCTTCCTTGTAAGTTCTTTTTGAAAGTCTAAATAAATTAAAGCTTAATGAATATAAGGCCGGCTTTGAAGTCCATGAAGCACTCTGTTGATGCATTTTGAATGATGTTCAGGCTTATATTAATTGGACAGTATTTTTCAAAACAGTGCTGTATCTTGTAGCCAACACAGAACCCCATTCATTACTTTCCTGTAATTTTCTACAAGTTTCAAATACCACCACTGATATTTTTTGGATGTCACGTTGTAAAACAGATATATTAGCACATCATCCCAGGCGTGGCACACATATTTGCTCTGCCTATACTTGAAACTTGCTGAAAGTATTATGACTTCATAAATGTAGCCTAAAGTCTAGCCAACCCTTTCACTGCTGCAGTTGGTGAAACACCTAGCAGTACAGTGAAGATTTTTTAAGAGGGACAAGTTACAGCCTTGTACTTAGAAAAGGAGTATATGTGTGTGGTCCTTGGCTACTTCAGTGTGAAGTTAGAATGGATTAGTCTGTTGACTAGATGAGTCTGATGCCTCTCTTTGGACATAGTTTCATAGTTTCAGTCAGGGTTGGAAGAGACCACAAGGATCATCTAGTTCCAACCCCCCTGCCATGGGCAGGGACACCTCACACTAGATCAGGCTGGCCAGAGCCTCATCCAGCCTGGTCTTAAACACCTCCATGGACGGGGCCTCAACGACCTCCCTGGACATCAGCCAAACTTCTCAGGTAGACCTAATATACTGTGTACTTCTAACGTTTCATAACTATTCTGGAGTTGCATTTCCTCATGTATTATACATTCAGAAATCAGTATGTTTAGAAAATACCCAACTCTCACTGGAAGTGCCTGGACTAATATTGGAAAACAACTGCGTGAACTGACTCTTTTTCCTTTTAATCTGGACATAGACACCCACAGACTCAGTAATTCCCTTTGTTCTAGAGTTCAAAACTCAGTATCATTTTATTAATAAAAAAATCTTTATTCTAAGTAGTGTTAATGCTGAATAATGATAAGAAATGTGCAAAGGTTGAGTGGTTAGGGCTGTATAACTGGGAGAAGCACAGTGACCCATGGCTGAGGCTAAAGAGAGGAGAGTCTCTTTGGTTTTAAAAAGCTTTTAATCTGTTGTGTTTCATAGTACATTTCCTATTATTTGATCTAATTAGCCACACTATGAAACAATCCTTTAAAAGAGCCTGAGATTTTCAGGAAGGTTTTTCTTATTCGTGCTTATACCTACTGTGCAGAAGTGTGAACAATAAAGGAGTGTCCTTACCTCTAAAAATTGTTCATGTGCTCTGCAGTGCCATCTACAGTATCTTGGTCAAGACTGAAACAACATATTTTCTAAAGTGTAAGGTGTGACTATAACAATATTGAAAAAAACCCCACCAAACATCAGAGAACTGAGCTGTACTATAAATTAGCAAGAGATTCACGAGTTTACCACTATTTATTGCAAAATCTTGTCACCTGTGATTTAAAGAGGATATTTTATTAGAAAGGTTTTAAATTGTTTGATAACATCTGAACAGAATCAGCAAAATTACACTCCCATGATACTGAAAACAAAAATATGAAATGATGCCATTTTATGGGAATCATGGGAATTACAAGCACATTTGTTACTGTTTTTAAAATAAACCTATTCAGGCCATCTTTTTTCCCTCCTGTCTTCAGTCCTTACCGTACCTGCATTATTGCAGTTTTCTCTGTATCTGTGAGAAATAGAAATGCAAAACAATACAGAGAAAGAAGTGTTTCTCACATTTCCATGGGCTTTAAAAAAAAAGACAATGTTTAACTAACACCAACATTTTGAGAATGGTAGCACTATTCCAAATGTTGAGAAAAGATAACTGCTTACATTATAAATTAAGATTTCATTCGGGTTTGATTGAAAGAGTGTGGTACATGATCTCATATGAACTCCAGATTTCAAATGGTCTAGGGGTAATTTTTCCTTTAGAAGCAAGCCTGGTTTTATTATTTGGTAACTATAGATGTAGTCAGAACACTAATTTTTTTTTTCCCCTCCTTTTCTTTTTTCCCATAAGTCCTGATCTTTAAATACTATACAAACAGTTTTTCTTAATTAAAGTAGTTCTGAAAATGTGTTAATGAGCAAAGTAAACAGTGGCAAACATTATTCTTTAGACTTACAACTAAGGAACTAGCTTTCAGAATGTATTATTTTTTTTTTAGTTCTTTAAACAGTAGTCATGCAGTAGGCTGCATCAAGAGAAGTGTGGCCAGCAGGCCAAGGGAGGTGATTCTCCCCCTCTACTCAGCTCTGGTGAGACCCCACCTGGAGTACTGCCTCCAGTTCTGGAGCCCCTACTACAAGAGGGATCTGGAGGTGCTGGAAGGTGTCCAGAGAAGGGCCACGAGGATGATCAGAGGGCTGGAGCACCTCTCCTGTGAGGACAGACTGAAGGAGTTGGGGCTGTTCAGTCTGGAGAAGAGAAGGCTCCGAGGTGACCTCATTGTGACCTTCCAGTATCTGAAGGGGGCCTACAAGAAGGCTGGGGAGGCACTTCTCAGGTTCTCAGGTAGTGATAGGACTAGGGGGAATGGAATGAAGCTGGAGGTGGGGAGATTCAGGCTGGACGTGAGGAGGAAGTTCTTCACCATGAGAGTGATGAAGCCCTGGAATGGGTTATCCAGGGAGGTGGTTGTGTCCCCATCCCTGGAGGTGTTTAAGCCCAGGCTGGATGAGGCTCTGGCCAGCCTCCATGGCAGCAGGTTTAGAAGTAGATGATCCTTGTGTTCCTTCCAACCCTGACTGATACTATGATACTATGATTTTCTATTCACATGCTTGCTACTATGGAAAATTTCATAGGTGCATGTATGCAAGAACTTGTTTCAAGTAATTACTCAAAAAGTAAAATAGTTGCCTGTGAAACATGAGGGCATGCTTTTCTGGGTTTTGTTGTTTTCTACCTTCTAAATGCTGTAGGACACCAAATAGTTGTATGATTTGAGTGGGAAGGATTTTTCCTGTCTCTTGCTTAAATACTACCAAAAATATTCAGAATTCAGTGAGGTCAGAGGAATTATAATGTTCTTCAGTGATGATTAATGGGAACTCAAAGTTTGAGCTTATCACTGTTGTGCAACTTCAGTATAAGAGATAAAATGAGTTTCCTAAGTCATATGCCTCAGTAGCTAATCCTAACAATTAACCTAAATAATAAAATTCCTGGAGATCTTCTTATCTCAGCAAGTTACCTGGATACCAAAGCCAGTGTTAAAATTAATTCACTTCATAAAAGCTATTATCTGCCTGTAAATGATTAAATAGTCCTGTAACCTTTTGGTATTCCCCATGAGTAGATGAGATGTAGTGATGGGTATAAGTCCAGCCTCATGATGTGTGATGGCCTGGATGCAGGGGAGACATCTGTGAGGGGAGTTTGAATAAAGGTCCTCTGACCTTTGATCAGGTTGCCCAGGAATGTGGTTGAGGTCCCATCCCTGGAGACATTTAAAATCAGATTTGATGTGGCCCTAGGCAGCCTAATTGGAGGTGCTCGTGCTGACTGCAACAGTTCAACAAGATGACCTTTGAGGGTCCCCTCCAACCTGATGCAGTCTGAATCTGTGTTAATCTGTGACTGTGGTTAGTAATCACCCATTAGGAGAGAGGCCAAGGCATGTAAGTCCAAGGGACTGAGATGAAGGGTTAACACCAGACTGGGCAACCCTTGCTCTTTTTTATGATAAACCACAAATAATAATATATGATCATAATACATGGAATTTGTGTGTGTGTATATGTGTGTGTGTGTGTATATATATATAAACAAATGTCCTGCTCAACCAGAATATTGGTAATTTTGAACTATGTGCTAGCCATTCCCTGTCACCTTCTTTTAATTGTCCTGCCTGTAGTTCATGATTCAATTGAAAGCATAGTGTTAGAGTACAGTTCAATATTTTAAGCTTGTATCTGAGTGTTGGAAAAAAAGAATTAAAATTTCATGTTTTCCTCTTTTATTTTAGTTGTCTTTTACATTGGACCTAAAACTGCAAGAGAGGCACTTCTCTTTGCATGGTCTCTCTGAGCCAGCAAAACCCACATAATGATGGGAAGCTCACAAGAAAGCCTATTCTTGCAAAAAAACAGAAGAAGAAGGAGGAAAAAAAAGCCTAGCTGTCTGCAGTGTTTTCCCTTAGCCTGTTATTTCAGGGAAGGGGTGGGAACAAGGATGTTGTTCTTTGGTTAATGTGTGGGTAGTGATTCGTATTGCAAAAGCTTACAGCTGGACTGCTTAGCTGACATAAACAGGGAGCAGACTATTGCAAGAGGACATAAAGGCAAGGAACCAACCCAAAACCTCTCATTTTCTTTTTTAAACAGTCAGGAACATGGAGACTGGAAGTGCTGTTTTGACAGTTTGGAAGTTAGACCTCTGAAAAACCCAGATATCTAGGCATGCAAGAGTAAGCATATTTCCATCCAAAGAAATTAATAAAGACTAGACAGGTCAGTAATTAGGGGATTTTTAAAGCATTTGAGGTAACAAAACAGGATCATGTGGGTAGTAAGGTTTTGGTGTTTGGTTAGTGCTGTCTGCATTATCTCCTGACTAGCAGGACTGAATACTGGCCCCCTGTTGCTGTGGCAGCTCAGAAACAGGTAGGCCTTGAACCCTTCAAGAACTCCATCTTGTCAAGTGAGAAACCTACCAGATTCCTATGAAGGAACTCTGGCTTTTATGTTATGCTCCAGCTTTACTTGTTTTGACCTTTTCAATAGCTTACCTCAATTTATTTGCTTCCAGTGTCTGGTGTTATACAAACTGGTTAGCTTGTTTCATGTTTGAAACACTTCATTCTCTTTCTTATCATATTCTTTTTCTTTTAATTTATACCTGTTATATTTTCAGGAAAAAAAAAAATCCAGAAACACAAAGCACCTCTTGGATTGCGAATCTTCACTGTTCAAGTCATAATATATCCTTAAAGAATCCACCAAGGACCTAGACCTGGCAGCGGTAAAGCTGCACCAGGGGAGGTTCAGACTGGATGTTAGGAAGAAATTCTACACAGAGAGAGTGATTGCCCATGGGAATGTGCTGCCTGGGGAGGTGGTGGAGTCACCATCATTGGAGGTGTTCAGGAGGAGACTTGATAGGGTGCTTGGTTGAATGGTTTAGTTGATTAGGTGGTGTTGGATGATAGGTTGGACACAATGATCTTGAAGGTCTCCTCCAAACTGGTTTCTTCTATTATTCCAAACATAAAGGAAGCAAGACTGCAAACTAGTCTGAGAAGCTATGAAAAAAAAGTCTTTCCTGTACAAAAAAACAAATGTTATCCATGGAGGTGGATAGTTAGGTGTTTTCCAGAAGAGGAGAAAGAGGAAATAAGAGGTGGGCAAAAGGACCAGAAAGAGCTGATTTAAGTAGGCATGGAAAAAAATCATACTAAACTTCTTGCTTCCCCAAGATTGCTGTATCCCCTGTAAGAAATCTGTTTCTGCTGGTGCTGTTGGCAGGGAAATATATGAAAATGCAAATTATCAAACCAGCCTTGAAAAAGTTGGACTAAGCTGGAGGAGAATATTTTATAGCCTTGTTTCAGATGTGGATACGTTTTAGCTGGCAAAACTGGAACAAAGGAATCTCAAACAATAAATTACCAGTCACAAGCACAATAACATAGAATCATAGAAAAAAATATAGCTGGAAGGGACTTCAGGATATTATCTGGTCCAGCCTTCTGCCTTAAGGCAGGATCAGGAATACATATGTAATTCTTGACAGAAGTTTGGACAGTGTCCTGAAAGGATCTCAAGTGAAGCTCAGTGCCTCCCCAGGAAATCTGTCCTAAAGCCCCACAATCCTTGCTGTTACAAGGCTTTAGTCCTACCTTTAATATATTGCTTTCTTTAGCACCTCAGTTTAAGACTTTTACTTATTTAAATAGTATAATCATAGCAATACATCCGAGGCAATGTTCATACAGCTGATTTTGAAAGGGATGCCAGACTATTGAACAATGGTCATATTTGCATAAATGAAATTCTAATTCTTCATTTAAGCATTATATAGTAATTCATCATCAATTACTGTACAGTGTGCACCATTACAATGGTTTGTATCAGTTGGAAAAGACCTCAAAGTGTGTGGGAGAGATTCCATATACCATCTGTGAGGTCAAGTACGGGTTGGTTTGAGAAGTGAATCCTGGAGGATCCAATGGTTAGTAACAGTAACTAAAAAAAACTAATACAGAAGACTCTTGCCTCAAAAGATACAAAAATCACTGATTTCACAGACAATGTTATTGCTGAATTTATGATCCAGGATTTTGTACAAAGCCTAACAATCTGTTCTGAAAAATTACCTTGCAGTTCAATTTTAAATATATTGTTCCTTTTGAAAAGATTATATTCACCAGAATGTTAGATTAAAATGTAATCAGTACTATTATAACAAATAGTAAACAAAGAAAACAAGTAAAATAGATCAGAAATTTGCATTTTAACTCTTTCACCTAATATGCATCTATGTAACATTTCTAAAATGCTAATCAGAAATTAAAGTAATTTTGAAAGTTAACAGAGGAATTACATTCTGCAAAGTCTTGCCTGTAGTACACCACAGCAGGAAATGTTAGCTTGCTGCCTTGCTCTGCTATGCTGCAAGTTTAAATAAAGACTTGATAAAGATATAATTATAATTATAATCTAGCAATTTAAGTATATCTCATGAATTATTAATATCTCTCTCCTTCATATCTTGCTGTAATTATTCTGCTGTACTCCTCCAGCTCTTGCAATTACTCGTCACAGGACCAGACTGACACCTAAAGGGGCCATCTGCAAACCTCAGATAAGGACCGTGGTGGGTGGGAGAGGGTAAGTCTGGAGCCTCATGGCTCCGTGCCTCCTGGTAATATGGGAGAGAAGATAGACTTCCTTATTTGGTTTTAATGTATGAACTTATATCCTCATTGAAATGAGCAGAACAAAACCTTCCAGAGAAATAACTGGTGCTAAGTTGAAACATAAATGCAATAAATGCCTCAGTCCTGGTCTAGAAGTCACAGAATCACAGGATCAACTAGGTTGACCTCCAAGATCAAGTTCAACCCTATCTAATCAACTAAACCGTGGCACCAAGTCCCTCATACAGTCTTTTCTTAAACACCTCCAGGGACAGTGACTCCACCACCTCCCTGGGCAGAGGACAAACACTCTTTCTGTGAAAGACAACTTTTCGCAGAATTTTTTTCTGTGAACAAGCTCAAACTTCCCCGGCACAGCTTGAGACTGTGTCCTCTTGTTCTGGTGCTGGTTGCCTGGGAGAAGAGACCAACCCCCCCACCTGGCTAGGACCACCCTTCAGGTAGTTGTAGACAGCAATAAGGTCTCTCCTGAGCCTCCTCTTCTCCAGGTTAAAGAACCCCAGCTCCCTCAGCCTCTCCTCATAGGGCTTGTGCTCCAGACCCCTCACCAGCTTTGTTGCCCTTCTCTGGACATGTTCAAGCAACTCAACATCTTTCTTCAATTGAAGTGCCTTGTGCAGATGCACTGACCATAACTGATTTGAAGAGGAAGCAGCAGAGGAATTCAAAGATTTGTCTGAAGTTTTTACTTTTGATATTATCAAACTACCAACATTTTGATTGAGATGGTGGAGCCAGTGGGCAACACGTGTGCCTCTGACTGCTGCAAGATCCAGGAGCACTGGTGGCAGCCGATGCAGCCCTAGCCTCAGGCTTTGGACATCTCCCTGGGGGTGGGGACAGGCCAAAGCCAGGCTGGGATGTGGGCCGTGAGTGGACCTGGCACAGAGGAGAAGGGCAGGGCAGGACAGGTATTGGGGGGCTGAAAACTGACCTTGTTGGGACATCAGTGGGGCAGGGGGGTTTGACATGAGGTCCTGAGCCATGGGCAAGGTGAGGGCAGCCCCAGGGCATCTGGGCAGGGACTGTTAGACTGGTGGTGCTCTCAGGGCCCCAGAAGTACATCACAGTTTTGTTATTTCAAATCTCATACTGGAAAAAACAAACAAAACAAACCATAACAAACTTGCCCTATTGTCAGTTTTGCAAACCTCCTTTAGTTTGATCTTATCTTAATGTAAAAAAGAAAATGTTCCAAATAGTTCCAATTATCTTGCAGTGTGAAAAGGATGCATAAAATCAAGAAATCAAGTGCTTTTTTTTCAGTTTCACATGTCACTTGGATGTCCTTAGAGAGCGCAGATGTCTCTCCAGGGAAGCTCTGCCTTTACCATAGTATTAGTCAGTAATCCTAGCACAGCATGTGCTGAATTTTAAGTGATTTAAGTAACCTCAGTTTGTTTGATAATGCTAGTTGCTTGATAAATAGTCACTAAACATCAAAGTGCTCATGGTGTCAAAGTCTGATGTTGAGCTTCAGGAAAACATTCACTCCATGGAGGGAGAACTGACTCTTAATGTCAAGATTGTACCATTTGTTAGGTATCTCCAGGAGACTGTGGTGGGACTATGACTGCTTTCCTCCACAAAAGTTCAGCTTTGCTTTAGTGTGAGGAAGCATCCACACTGAGCAACTATATGCAGTTTCTTCCTTTTACCTTCCTCTATCATGAATGTAAATTGGTTTTGGGTCAAGGGGTGGAAATTCAGAGTTTCTCTGAAATTTTGGATTGCTCTGTGGTAAAGCTTTTATTCCCTTATTACTTCTTGAATTAAACCAAGAAGTTAGTACCTGAACTTGTGAGAGAGTAACTATCCCTTACCTAATGGCAGAGATCAAGTCAAGAGTAGGAGGAATTTCACTGGCAGGATATTTGGAAAGAGCAGAAGGGGTGTTAAATTTACCCACAGCAAATTGGTTTCCTGTCTTGGGAGCAAAGGACAGCTGGGCGAAGTTGTGCTTTGAGTGGCTCCAGGCTAAATCTTGCTAGCAGCGTCTTCTGTTTCCTTTGAGTAGTGCTGGTGAGAGATGGTTGATTTTTACTTCACAATTCATGGAGTTTTTGTACTCAACAATGAAAAACTGTGTGGCATATTACAGACCTATTTTAAAAAACATCCTATATGATTGGATTGACTTAGTTACTTTGCCTGTGTTAACAGTATCCTTGCTAACACATTATGACTGGTTTAGTCATGTAGCCCAAACATTTAAACTTTGCCTTATCTAAGACATGAATCTCTTGCTGTGGTTACTGGTTACTATAATTACTGTAGCTCTTCCCAAAAGTTTTGAGACAGACCTAAGGCTGAGTATTTCCTGTGACAGAATGAGTAATGGAAGAGATATATGGAATATATTTGAATGCAGACAAATGTTTCTATCTACAACAGCTGATGAAGCAGGAATATTTAGTGGTGTGAAGTATTGTGGAAAAGAGAAGCCAGACTAAAAATTTAAGCCCTCAAAAACCCCCTCTATTTAGTCATGTTTGATGGCTAGAGCTCTCCCATGATTACATAAGAAAAGTAATAATAATGCTTTTACAAATAAAGCAAACACTGTGAGGTACAATAAGCAATAGAAAATACAGATAAGCAAATACATCAAATAGAATCACAAGTCTGGGCCCTAGATATTTTTAACTGTATGGAGCTGACCCTTGAGTACCATAAAACATTCCAGCACATAGATGCATTCATTCTCTTAATTTGTTCTGACATTGTACCTACAAAGTGTTTGTTCAGTGTCTTATTTTACAATTTCCTGCAACTGACAATGCTACCATCTTAAGTTTTCTTTGATGTCTTTTTAGAACTTCTAAATCATTTTAAATACCAAACATCTGGACTTTGTAAACGAAAACCATCCAGCAGACCTCTTAATAGGCTTTGACCAAAATGTCTCATCCGTTTTCTTTTCAAACCATGTGACAGGTTGGACTTGATGATCTTTGAGGTCTTTTCCAACCTCATTGATTCTGTGATTCTATGATCCTGTGGTTCAAGAGAAAAAGAAAAATAAAAGAGAAGCCCTTCTCTGACTTGCATTAAATACCCCATGTAAAATAGAAGCATTCCTCCTATTAATTATTTCTGAAATAACAGCTATGCTGTCACCTTCCATGTCCTCAAGTGAAGTTCAAATTTAACTTGTTGAAACTGAAGTTTAAATTTAACTGGCTCAAGCTTCACTGATTCTGGTTTGCAATTTTCTGTTCCCCCTAAAGGTACTTCCAAAATTCCACATAGCTTTTCTGGGTCTGACGCAAAGCACTGGAAGAGTGAGTAAAATGAATCATCAGGTCTAAGCAAACTGAAAAGTTAAAACAGTCACCTTGAACATGAGGCCTGATTTTAATTTTTCACTCTGCCTGAAAGAATTTAAATCTTCACTTCCTTCTCAGATAAGTCATACAGGGCATTTTCAGGGTACCTCATTTCATTTCTGCTCCTGAGTTTCTTCCACTTGGCATGAAATTTTGAAATACTAAAGAGGGGACTGGAGTATATGCTTCCCCCTCCCAGATACTTGTCTCTTCCTCTTTTGTTCATTTCTCTCTGGCTTAATGAATATTTAATGGTGTCTGTATAGCGAGATAGTTTCAATAACAAGTAAGATTGTGAGATTATCCTATGATCAGACCACTCCTCTAGAAGAGCTGTGGGTATAGACCCTTTGTGTCATCCTCAGTCCTTGCAAGGCAGTAGAGAGAACTTTCCTGGGAAAGCCATAAAAACATAGGTTCCTCTTACTGCAGCAGTTTATGAGGAGACAATGATTTAAAGTTATCTTAACTACTAAACTGCAGGAGAAGCTTTTTTGCAGATAATCACATGTGGAGGCAGATATCTCCTTCCAGCCCATGGTAAGGTACTTCTCTTCTAGGGCTTGGGCCTTCTCTTTTTATTTGGCATTTCATACTAATTGATTTAAACATCTTGCCCATTAACAATCTGGCTTTTATGGATCCATGTCTTAAGATTTACCTTGTGCATGCATACAGAACTGTGTTTATCTTGACTTACTGGGATGTCTTCCTTGAAACAGCAGGACATAAGAAAATGCAGTGCTCTTTCACATTATTTTAAAACCTTCTGTTTCTACAGTGCTCATACCTTTCATTCATACTTGCTCAGCCTGGGATGAACTCCAGCAGCTCAACACTCTAGTGTAATTTGGCTGACAAAAATGAATTGCAGGAGCTGTGTTCCAGGGGATGCCTCCTGCCGAGAAAGCCACTGCCATTTACATGACAGCTGCACTGCTGTATCCTTTACAGTTTCTGAGACAGCAGTCTCCAGGGATAGCCAGCTCACCATTACAAACCTCAGGGGAATATTCTGTCAGTCTGCTATTCCCAGAGCAGAGTCAAGTATGCTTCTCTGTGTATATCAACCACGTACAGCCCTGCAGCTTTCTGAGCACCTGTGCTTCGCTTTCAGGGACCTGAGAGGCTATCCATCAGTACTTTCATTTAGCAGTTCGAATGAAGCATTTCAATTTGCGATGGGGTATGTGGAAAGGATTTGAAAAGCCTCCCATATGTGCACACATAATCTCTCATAAATTCATATTTCACTGGAAGTAAATGTGAGAGCTTTCCTAGTTGTGCAGCTGGCCTAGTGTGAGCTTGTTCTGCCCATGCTGATTTTTCTGGGCCATGTCCATGTGGCTACATTAGCACAGTACTGAACCTGAGGTAACATATCTTGCCTCTGAGAATGGCTTTTACCTTTAATCCAACAATATCTTTACTGTGGCTATGTGGCTTTCACGTGAGTAAGGAAGAGTTGGTGTAGGCACACGATACGTGCTTTTTGGCAGGTTTCCTTCCTATCTGATATAAACCAAAATGCATTCTCCTAATTGGCTATAGGCCTCCCTGCACTCTGTTTTTTGTGCAGTCTGCCCTGTTTAAACTGGCTTTGATCCTCCCCATGGGAGCTAGTTATAACCATTAGGGTTCCTTGCTGTAGCAAGTGTTTCTTAATGATGATAAAATGTGTAAATTCTTAAGGTTTCCTGTTAATTTCTCTAGCTGAATGAGAGCACTGAAACTGGCTGATTGCAGAAGTAAATGGCATTTTGGAATAATGATTAAACATACACAGTTGAAACAGAACTGTATGGCTATAGTATGTCACCCAGAAAGAAGCAGTTGTGTTATGTATTGTTCCATGTACACATATTACTATTAAGTGTCAGATATATCACAGGACTCATGAGCAGAAATAGGTGACAGTTTTACAGGGATATCAATGCATGTGAACCCAGTTGTCTTGGACTCTCCGCAGGCACTGCTGGCAAGTGTTTTTTCACCAAGTAATTGTTCCAGTGAGCCTCAAACCTGCTTTGAAATTCTCACTGCTATTCTATATCTGCATCGTGTTTTATTATATTTTTTTTTTTTGGTAAATGGGATGAAATATGCTAAAAGATACAAAAACTTTCAGAGAAGTCAAATCCAAAATACTTATAGCTGTATAAGAACTTCTGCCCCCTCTCCAATGTATATATAGTGATAATTCCTCTCTATTTTTATTAATTTGTCCATGTTTTTACCAAGGTTATTGCTCTTCACTGTGGTTCTGAAGATGGATATGTCTATCAATACCTCCTAACTTGTTCTGCAAGAATATCTATGGATTACTGTTCATACTGTGAGAGGCTTGGTGAATATTCAATAGAAATTATATCTTTGACAATTCAGGTAGTGATCATACAGTATTTCTCCCTTTTTTTTATTTAGTTCTTAATTACATTTGTTTTATTTAAAGCCCCTTCACCTTACACTTCATTTTGAAAGATATCTTCATGTTTGTTTCCTTTACCTAATTAATTGATGATAACTTTTGTTTGAGTTCTGTCATTATACTTCAGTCACACGTTAGCCTGTATGTTTTTTGAGGCAGTTCTATATCTGGGGGTGCTTTGGAGTCATTTTACAAATAATTTTTTGATCTTAACATATGAACCTAAGTGCAGGGAGGTCATTCTCCCCCTGTATGCTGCACTGGTTAGGCCATACCTTGAGTCCGGTGTCCAGTTCTGGGCCCCTCAATTTAGGAAGGATGTTGACTTGTTGGAGCGTGTCCAGAGAAGGGCAATGAAGTTGGTGAGGGGTTTGGAACACAAGCCCTACAAAGAGAGGCTGAGGGAGCTGGGGTTGCTTAGCCTGGAGAAGAGGAGACTCAGGGGTGACCTTCTGCTCTCTACAACTACCTGAAGGGAGGTTGTAGACAGGCAGAGGTTGGTCTCTTCTCCCAGGCAGCCAGCACCAGAACAAGAGGACACAGTCTCAAGCTGCACCAGGGAAGGTTTAGGCTGGATGTTAAGAAGTTGTTCTCTACAGAGAGAGTGATTGCCCATTGGAATGGGCTGTCCGGGGAGGCGGTGGAGTCGCCGTCATTGGAGGTGTTCAGGAGGAGACTTGATGGGGTGCTTGTGCCATTGTTTAGTTGTTTAGGTGGGTTGGATTGGTTGATAGGTTGAATGTGATGATCTTGAAGATCTCTTCCAACCTGGTCTGTTCTATTCTATTCTATTCTATTCTATATGGTAAAACTGTATAATTTTTCTTGGAAACACATCCATCCAAAATCACCTAGAGAAATATAATCTCTCATTCATTTTGAAGATAATAATAAAAGGATTAAGCAAATATAAGTTTGGTTTTTACAGGTAATTCTTTTAGTTGCACACACTGGGTTGAAGGAATAATACTTTGCCACAGAATATCACAAACTACCTGCATTTCACTCTGTCCTTGGATGCAACATCCCACACAAAGGCTCCAGGCTCTTACTGAGCTTCTCCTTGGTTCCTGTTTGTAAGTCGTATGGTTTTGTTCCTTCTCTGTTTTCCTTGAGAATATATTTTGAAGTATTTTTATCAATATTAGATGACTGGGAACTGCATAGAAATTTTTTTTAATACCAAAAGCTAAGAGTTCTGATCTGTCAGATTATTAATTTTTTTCAACTATTGGAAGGAGTTTGGCTCAGTGTTGTAGGTTAAGGACTAACTGTCCTTGAAATGTAAAGGGGCTTGTATAGAGTATTCTATAAAATCCTAGTCTATATGCACTTTTATTCTATTCAGACTGCATTAATTGCTGTGATAGACTTCTATCCAACTTTATTTCCTTTTAATAATTATCTACAAACCCAGTTATTTTACCTAAATTATTTGCAGGCACTTCCCAGTAGCATTTTTTTCAGTAACAGACATAACAAAATATGATAAAGCCTTGATGTGCTTAGACAGGTCGTTAGTATATCCTGAAAATACTGCACAGGGATTTTTGACATGATACATTATGACATAAAGATATTATTATGGAGATTCTCTGCATGATATATTGTAATAATCCCTAAAGCCATTGCAATATATTGGCAGTCCAGAGCACCATGAATCTTTTGTTAAACAGTGTCAAGTCACAATCCTGAATTTGGGTATCTTTCTTAGCACTTGTCAAAAACGTGCCACTTTTAATGTGGACTTGTGCTGCATACTAAACACATAGAGTGGCACATGATATATACCCACTCACAGCATTATTTCAGTCTAACCATGGAGTAAGAAGCTATTAATTCTAAGGCAGGAGGAAGCATCATGCTCTGAGGTAAACCAACCTGAGGAGATATTGTGAATATTAAATGACCAGAAATTGCCTGTCTCAGTCCCATGAAATTGTACTTTATTCTGAATGACTCAGCTGCTGCCTCTACCATTAGGTGAGAAAAGAAAGACAGAATGACAGTTAGAACAAGTTTATTTACTACATGTCGACAGCCTGAAGACTAGCTTGTTTTAGAGATAAAAATATTTATCATAGATTGCTCAGTAAATAAGTCAGTGTTTGTTTAATAAGCATGGTTCAGGAAGTTGATGTGTGGTCTTTGTAGTTAGCTATAATAAAGCTTTGGGAGAACATTTCTAGATGAACCAAAATGTGCACACATAATGGAGAGTACTCAAGGGTACCCCAAAAATACACACTCATCAAAGAAGGAGCAAGGATTCACTTAAGGATATAACCTCAATAAGTGAAGTGCATTTTTTTTCCAAAAGAGAAGAGATTCAGTTGAAAGCATCAATTCAGAAATCAGTTTACAAAACTGAATAAAAATATGTGGATCAGTTGATTGTTTTACAGTCTATGGAATCTAGACACTGCTCTTGTTATGAACAGGTAAGTTCTGTCTCATGTAAAAAGAATGTAGCTCATGTCACTAGCTTGCAACCTAGTCAGCTAGAAATTCAGATATTTTTGGTGTTCTAAAGAATATGCAAGCAGAAGTACATTCATTGAGATGTATGTGATGGACACTGTAACACCTTTGTCAAGCTAAAGCTGGAGAAGATATTCAGCTCATCAGCCTGAAAAAAAAAAGAAGACAAGTTTAACAAATCATCCTGAAATGTATAGGCAGTGTGGTAGATGTCTAAATATGCTACCTTGCAAAAGAGCAAGTTAGACATTAAACAGATTAGTATTCAAAGGGAAATGATTTAGCTGAGCTCTCTAATACTTGCTCCAACAGTGGATTAAAAGTAGCCTGGTGTCTCCCTACTAGTTCACCTTACAATATTTGAGCCCATAATTTATGAGAGAATCTTTGAGTGGACTTACTTTTGAAATATAGATCTAAGCACTGTCTGTTTACAAACTGGATGGCTGAACTAGGAGCCACTTTTCAAGTGTTGATATCTGGTTTTGAACCAAAAAATGCTTGAGCTAAATAAAAACTAAATTCCAAACAAAACATTTGTTTTAGTGGCTTGTTCTCATTCTGGTCTTACACTGGAGTCGTTCCTTTGATTTACTCTATAGTGAGATCAGTATGGGGACTGTTTTTTTGCAATGTGGTGCTGCTTTACCCTTTTAATATTCATGACATGTGAAAGCTGGAGTGTAATTTACCTGAGTGAATTATTGCTTTATAAGAAATAAACATGCTGAAATGTGACTTAAGAAGATTTTGAGCCAGCATTTCGGTGGGTAAGGGTCCCTTAATTTAAAAACCATAGTCCATGGGATATATTAAAAATTAATTACCACTCCTGTTAATGTATGTGCACAGATTTTCTCTTTTGCTTTGGAAGCATAAAGAAAAATATCACATTAGAGGGAAATAATTATGTTTACAGTCGATGTGCAGTTAAGGCAAATATTTTTAATTTGGGAATGAAAGTGATTCAGAAGCACAGCCTCTTAAAAAAAAGGAGGAGAGGGATGAGGCAAGATTAAGAACACATGAAAAAGAAAAAGTAAAGACATGAGTCTGATGAATTTGTATGTTGGGCTTTGTGATGAGGTGCACATTGTTTGAAACTATCAAAGATACCATTTCAATCCCCGTGGCTTCTGTGTTCTAGGAGGTCTTGGAGATGATTCAAAGATAGTCAGCTAGAAGGAGTGGACAGGAATAAAAAGTATGAAATAATTAAAAATATAAAAGGTCTGGTGGGAGGTTAGTGAAGAGAGAGGCTCTCAGACTTTTAGACACAAAATTATTATGGCAGATGCAACTGTCCTCACAGAAAGACCTTCAGAAAAATACTTCTGAACTTCTGAACCCTCCCGATAGACCAGCATACTGTCTGAAGATACTTCATCAGACTCAATGAGTCCTCACCACACTTTGGGGAGCATATTTCTTCTTATTTCTTCACTTAAGGATATATGTTTAAGTGAATCCTTGCTCCTTCTTTGATGAGTGTGTATTTTTGGGGTACCCTTGAGTACTCTCCATTATAAGTGAATGTGTGCACATTTTGGTTGTTGAAGAATAATTCTTTCTTCAACAAGATTAAAGTTTAATTGGTTGTGCAGTAGTATATTCCCAATTGATATCCAAACTTGCAATTAAATTTTGTTGGACTGAGTGCTGAGTAATTTTGGTTACAACAAATCCACATTTTGGGAAGCTACTGCTGTATGTTTTTGTCAGTGCCTCTGTAACAATGATTTGTGTGCATGCTTCATGTATCAGATATCAATAGTCTCTTCATCTTCCCTAACAGCTTAAATAACAGGAAATGATAGGGTTTATACAAAAGATGAGAAGAAAAAAATGTAATTCCTCTTTCCCCTCAGCGTATGTTTGAAAAGCTACATTGAAATGAGGCAAGTTATATGATGCCAGGTAGACTTAGAGATAAACAACATATTCTTCCTTACACATTTGGGGCCTCAACAGAAACACTGAGAAGACATAGCATAGGCAGGTTGATGTCCAAGAAGGAGGGAGAAGGAGGTAAACAATGTTGTTGCAGAAAGGTCAGGCCAGAAAGAAAGAGGAATTTAAGAAAGAGTATCCAAAGTCATTTAAATTAAAAAATGAGTCCTTTCTACATTAGATGGGCAGCAAAAGCAGTGATGTGACAGGCAATTTGGTTAAGATTTATGAACTTTCAGCATTTTTTTTCCTTCTTCTTCCCAAAGAAACATCTTAACCATGCAAACTAGACATCTGGCACAGTTCTACGCACACCAAATTACACTAAATTGTTATGACACACATGCCTTTGTCTAAAATGTGTAACCTACTGTCTGCCTATCTTTTCAGTTGTAACCTAGAGCTGGAGTCCTTTCTGCTCACTAAAATAAACAAAAAGTAGGATAATATGAAGATAATTTGTTTTCTTTCAGTTTTACCTTGTACTTTGTGGTTTGGCTGCCTCAGATTACCTCCTTCCCCTCTATAATTTGTTATGGAGTCAGCTGAGGCTTCTTCCCAAGGCTCATGCTTTACAGAATATGATGCCTGCTTTAACAGCTCAACTTCAGGTTTCTTAATGGCATTGAGGAAATGTAGCTTGGACCAGTTTTATGCCTGTTGTGATGTATGCCTTGGACCATTCTGGAAAGCTGTGGGAGACCCAAATGAAATAAGTCCTTTACTGATGATTTTTTAACCCTTCTTTCAGGCATTGGGCTATTTGTCTTAACACTTCTTACTCCTCTGTATGAACACGTTGAATATATCATGGTATACTTCAATCACATGACAAAGAGCCTAGTGACAGTGGTTAATTTGTTCCCCTTTATGGTGCTGTGTCTTAGCAATGTTCAGCTAGCACTTCAGCATTTCCTTTTTAGCAGCTTGCAGCATATAGAAGGCATTATGAGGTAAAAAGGTATGTAGATATTGTCTGAGCTTTAGGCAGAGGAAGCGAACAGCAGTGGGGTTTTTTTTCTCTTTAACAGAGGTTCTGAAGCTAATCAGGCTGAACTGAAGCCACAAGGAAAGAATTTGTTGAGAGGAAAATTGTCAGGCCTAAAAAAAAAAAGGATGATTTAAACAGGAAGTATGCACAATAATTAGATGTGTGGATGTCTGCCTACAACCTAGTTAATCACAAGATGTGTAGTTTCATGAGGAAAAAATATCTTCACTTTATTTCTTGTACCATCCTAGCCTCCAAATGTCACCCAAAAGCCATCTGCACAGTTGTTTTATGAGTAATGCCATATGAGTGTGACAAAAGCCTAATAAGCCTTTGTGGACTCTGACACTTCATCCTCAGCAAAACATGCAATCAACTTTTATGAACCTTGTTTATAAGCTAACAGGTAGAACTTTTTTCCTACAATAAGAAGGTCAGCAGTATAAATTGAACAGGTGTTATTATGTGTTTTGCAGCATGAGACACAAACATTTTAAAATACTTTTTGGATATAAGAAATTAAAGCATAAACACTGACTTTAAGAATTGTTTTGGGGACATAGGAGACAATACACCATGCACAAGTTTTGGGGGTTTTGAAAAACAGTTATTGGGTAGAAGGTGTTGCATCTAAACAAAGTGAAGACACGCTGGAGGAAAGGGATGCCATCCAGAGGGACCTTGACAGGCTGGAGAGGTGGGCACAAGCCAACCTCATGAGCTTCAACAAGACCAAGTGCAGGGTCCTGTATCTGGGTCGAGGCAATGCCAGGCACAAATACAGGCTGGGCAGTGACTGGCTGGAAAGCAGCCCAGAGGAGACAGATTTGGGGGTGATGGTGGAGGAGAAGCTCAACAGGAGCTCTCAATGTGCACTTGCAGCCCGGAAAGCCAATCAGATCCTGGACTGCATCAAGAGAAGTGTGGCCAGCAGGTCAAGGGAGGTGATTCTCCCCCTCTACTCAGCTCTGGTGAGACCCCACCTGGAGTACTGCCTCCAGTTCTGGAGCCCCTATTACAAGAGGGATCTGGAGGTGCTGGGGACGTGTCCAGAGAAGGGCCACGAGGATGATCAGAGGGCTGGAGCACCTCTCCTATGAGGACAGACTGAAGGAGTTGGGGCTGTTCAGACTGGAGAAGAGAAGGCTCTGAGGTGACCTCATTGTGGCCTTCCAGTATGTGAAGGGGGCCTACAAGAAGGCTGGGGAGGCACTTCTCAGGCTGTCAGGTAGTGATAGGACTAGGGGGAATGGAATGAAGCTGGAGGTGGGGACATTCAGGCTGGACATGAGAAAGAAGTTCTTCCCCATGAGAGTGGTGAAGCCCTGGAATGGGTTGTCCAGGGAGGTGGTTGTGTCCCCATCCCTGGAGGTGTTTAAGCCCAGGCTGGATGAAGCTCTGGCCAGCCTGATCTAGTGTGGGGTGTCCCTGCCCCATGGCAGTGGGGTTGGAACTAGATGATCCTTGTGGTCCCTTCCAACCCTGTCTGATACTCTGATGAAAGGAAATCAATAGTGCAGATTAAAATCAAATAATACAAGCGTCTTTGCTAATAGTCATTCAAAGCAATAGGAAGAGTTCAAAACTGACACTCATAAAGTTTAATTGGCAATGCTAATGTAATTGTAGCACTTCCAAGCCTCGAGGATCCTATGCCCCATTTGTCAGGTTTTGTGAAAAAGCAATAGATATGCTGATAACCAAGAAAGTATTTGTGGCAGTTTGGGCTGGGTGCCTCCTGCTGCTGCCGTAAGTGGTGCACCTCTGCTGCCTGAGGGTCCAGCCCAGTGGGTGGACACAGGAAACTCCATATTTCATACCCATAATGTCCTGCTCCCTATAAATCCATCTGCAAGGTCTCACACTTTCTCTGTCTTCCTTCACTGCTCCCATGGGAGATGCTTCCTCTCTAGGAATGGAAGGGGAGGTATCTCAGGGCCTCTTAAGCCTGGCTAGGTCTAATGCCAAGAGGAGAAGGGGAAAGGGCAATCTCAGATCTGGCCAGCTGAGATTGCCCTAACAGCGGAGGGTGGGAAAAAAGAGCCCTGGTTTTGGGTGTACCCTCAGGTAGGGAGAAAGGGAATGTTGGGATGCTTCTGGATGTGCTGTGAGGGACTCTCTATGCTTTGGGACCTCTTTTGTCACTGTGCTTGTAGCTTCTGTAAAACACTCACTGCTTTTCCATTTAAACTTTCCATCACTTCTGCAATCCGTTTGTGTGAGTCTCATTATTTTCTGCCCCTGTGGGAGGCAAGGGAGGATCTGCCTCAACCTGGGACAGTATTGACCTAGATATCTAACATTTCATCCATTTTAGTATTTTTCACCCATGAAAGATGAGAATCTGATAGTAAAAGTGGCAAGCAGGTAAGGCAACTGTTGTGTGCTGTTTTTGTTTGTTGTCTGCTTGTGGTTTTGTTTGGTTTGGTTATTTTGTTGAGGTTTTTGTCTGTGTGGTTGGTTGGGTTTGTTGTGTTGGTTTTTTTTTGGGGGGGGGAGGTGGATGGTTGTAGGGTTTTTTAATTATTAATTACTATTCTTCAGAGGGATGCAACCAGTATTATTCTTTGTACTGTCACTTCCATGATGTGACCAAATTTGTCAGTTTTTGTAGGATGTGTTTTCAACATGACACAAAATGAACTCAGAGTAACCACAAAGGATTTGATCTAGGAAGGTCTGTCTTAGTCTTCAGTTCTAGGACTATATGTTTCTTTGTCACTCTCTGCATAAACCTAGCAATACCATGCACTGATTTCTAGAAAGTCACTGAATTTGGCCAGTTAAATTGATTTCTAGAAAGCCACTTAATTTGGCCAGTTAAATTGAAACCATCCAATTTAGATTGAAATTCAAAGTCAGTAGCATTTTCAGCTACTACAGTATAACTGAAAATTATTTAATTTATATGAAGTTGTATGATAATCAGGTCCTAGGCAATGATAATGCAGTGAGGGTGAATATCTAATCAGAGCCCATGGTCACAAAGCACAGCTGTACTAATATAGCCTGTGGTGGTTATCATAGATTCTGCAGCAGCCTTCAGGAAGGCTACATACCTGGGATCTCTGTGCAAGTAAATATGGTCACCCAGGAGGTATAAGCCACTGTCATTAGCATATATGTTGTCTGCTGTAATAAACCTAGGCTGCAAGTTTGGTGTTTTTTTACCATCTATAAGAGTATCCCTCAGCCTTATAATTACCTCTCTATGAAAATGTGTCTGTTTTGTTGATGATGAAGATGTCAAAGCTAGGATGAAAGAAATGCAAACAGAGAGAACAAAGAGAAGAATGGTGGTGTCACCTCACTAGCAGATATTTGAAAAAACTCTGAGGCTGTTACTTTTAATTAATCATTGGCTGCAGTAATTGATTAAGGATTCAGTAAAAATGAAAAAGTAGTTCTCCTGTTATCTCTTTTCAGATCTGTAGGGCTCTGCAGGCTGGAAGTTCCTGATCTTTAAGTAGCTAAGAATTCAGATCTGAGTGTATGTTGCACTAAAATTTATTAGTATCTAGTTTACATATAGTATATATTACAAGCACAGCATGTGCTAATCTACACAGCTCTGAAAAGGTGCTCTTTGTCTTTTACTGGGTTTTATACAACAAAGACTTTCTAACTTCACTTTTCCCATTAGCAAGTTAATCCAGTGTTGCCTATTAGAAATCAAATTAGTATTCCTTTATCTTTTGTTAGCATTTCTCTGCCTAAACATCTCCTAGTGTTTTCTGGTGGTCCAAAGCCTCTCATTAAGCTATTTCTCAAGCCACCCAGATTGCAGAAAGGTAATAATGATGCCAAGTCTCTCATTTCATTGTAGTGCCATGCATCCAAACTGAAATTCCCACAAATGTCACAGAGTCCAACCTAACATAATTGTTGTGATGAAGTCTTGTCACACATTAATACCTGGCACTGTAAAAGGCTGAGACAAAGTAGGCATTAAGCACCTCAGCCTTTTCCTCTTCCCTAGTCACTGTGTTTCCCTCTGCATCCAATAAAGGATGGAGATTTTCCCTAGTCATACTTCTGTTTTTAGTGAATTTATAGAAACATTTTTTATGATCCTTAACAGCTGTAGCTAGGTTGAGATCCAGGTGTGCTTTATAGTCCTCCTGAGAGACCAGCCCCATCTTCCAAAGGCCATAGACTCTCCTTTTGTGCATGAGGTCCAGCCAAAGGTCCCTGTTTAGCCAGGCTGGACTCCTTTCCCACTTATGCATTTCTCAGCACATGAGGACAGCTTGATTCTGTGCCTTTAAGCATACTTCATTTAAAAAACACAGCACTAAGTTTTTTAAGTACCACTGTAAAATTGGACATGGTTTACTATTGACCCTTCAGTACTGGGTGGAGGGTTGGACTGGATGATCTTTGAGGCCTCTTCCAGCAGTTTTTGAGGGAAGACTGCTCAACCCTGCATTTTCCTTTCACTGAAAGAAAATTTTCACTTTAATAAAATCACATTCAGATAAAATTATAAAGGCTACTTCCTTATGAAAAGCATTTCAAAGCCTTAGACACTGCATTTTAAATGGAACAATGATCTATTTACAAACTAGACTGTGCTTTTTTTACATTCTCCTCATGTGGAGGAGGATTTGAGTAACAATTCTCATTTGAATACATGACAAAAGAAACATTTAAAGCTGTTAGAGAGTTTACTGCTCTAGAATAATTATATTTTCCAGTCATATTAAAAATGTTAATATCTTCACAACAGTGCAACCAGCTTTTTCTCCCAATTTTCCATTTACATCTAATTAGCCACAAGAAGTGTTTTCTCTGCAATACTTATTTAAATGGTTCATGAAAATACATCTGTTTTCCTGGATAACTTAAAATTTCAGCATCTTGTTTTCACTGGAGAAGCCTTTATTCTCTCATTGCAAACTCCTGTGACTGCTCATTAACTATTTTCATACTAGTCTTAAAAAAAAAAAAAAAATTAGGTTGCATTATTTTCAGTACATTTCCCTTCCAAAAAACCTGATTATTCTAAGATATTGTTCCCACTATGTCCTAAAAAAATCTATCAGCCTTGAAAGGGAAGATGGAGTATATAAAACAATGCAGTTTGCTTGGCTTTGCCTTGAAAAGACTGAAGTTGTGCCTAACAGCTAGGAACAGGTAATGTATCTGTTGCTCACTGTGTATTTCATATAGAATGCAGTTTTATTCAATCTTTTGCTTTCAAAGCATGATAAATTTTCCCTCAGGTTTCTTTATGATTACAATTCTTTTATTTACCAATGTCCCTGTGAGAGTCTTTAGCAATAACTGAATAGGTAATGTTTGGTCTGGTTTAAAATAGGCATCTCATCCAGACACAGTTTAATCTCTAGAGACAGATCAGTAGCACATCCCAAGAGACCTCTGTATAACTGAAGCACAAATGTATGCGTTGCACTGGTCTTTAATAATTCAGCCCTATACTGCTGTGTACACAGACCACATTCACAGTAAACACCTTTTTTAATTTTAAGTGAAAATGCTGCCTATTTGCAATTCAGTTGTGGTACAGTCACAAGAGAGGTGGCTTTCTGGAGAGATTTTACAGAAACTACCACTGAAAGCATAAAATTTTGAGAGAGTGGAAGGAGGGATCCTTAGTAGCATGTTCATCTCGATGCAGTGTTTGCATTCTAAACCTGTACTGTATCACACTAAAAAAAATAATGTGTTGCAATAAGAAGACTTCAAGAGTTACTGGCCTTTTAAAACTTATTTTAGAGAAAGAAATATAAATGATATTGGTTCATCAATGACAGCTACTTTGGAGAAGGCATTGTTCCTCAACATTTCAGCCAGAGTGTTCCAGCAACTGTCCCTTTCTTAAAGGCACAGCCTAAAACGGTCACAATTCCTAAAGAACATTTTATGAGAGGGCAATAAAATAATGTTGTGCTTTATTCACATCAGACCATGATAACTTCCTGGAAAGAGTTAACCATGGAAATCCTTGCCCAGAGGACACTGGAGGGTTGGTTGCAGATGGGTTTTAACAGATGGTTATTAAAAATATTGTTTCAATTAATTACTCTGTATTTTCTGCATGGAGAATGCCAAAGAAGCCTACATATAGTCCACAGCAAGTCCCAGCGGTACCTGTCTGAATAATATTTCTGTGTTGCAGAACAGCTGACCAAAAACTCCTTATCCTATTTTAAGTAACTACTTGTGATGTGAGAGGGTGTGGAATTTCTCAAAAGAAAAAAAGAAATGAAAAGAAAAGAGGCAGAGGAGCAGGCAGTTGCAGAGTGAAAAGCACAGCTCAAAGGCTCTTCTCTGTATGTGTGCCTGTGCTCTCTGATGAAGAGTAATCACTGCAGAACCTTTCTGTTGGGTTAGGTTTTGTTTCACTTTTCATCATCCAGAGGGACTTTTACAAGATTCAGAGGTGGTCCTGTGCAAAATTCCTGAAGTTCAAAAAGGCCAAGTGTAAGGACCTGCACAGAGACTGGAACAATCCCCAATATCTATACAGGTTGGGAGTGAAGGAATTGAAATAAACCCTGCAGACAAGGACTGAAGGGTAGTGATGAATGAAAAATTGGGCACGAGCCAGCAATGTGTAGTTGTAGCACAGAATGCTAATTTTACCCTGAGCTGCATCAAAAGAAGTGTGGCCAGCTCGTCAAGGGAAGTGATTCTTCCCCTGTACTCTGCCTTGGTGAGAACCCACCTGGAGTACTGTGTCCAGCTCTGGGGCCCTCAGCACAAGAAAGACATGGGTCCAGAGGAGGGCTATGAAAATGATTAGAGGGATGGACACCTCTTCTGTGAAGAAAGAATCACAGACTGTTGGGAGCTGGAAGGGACCTCTGCAGATCACCCAGTCCAACTGTCCTGCCAAAGCAGTGTCACCCAGGGCAGGTTGCCCAGGATTGCAATATCCAGGGAGGTTTGGAATCTCTCCAGAGAAAGAGACTCCAGACTAAAAGTGCTAGAGTTACTGACCCTGGAGAAGAGAAGACTCTGAGGAGACCTTATAGTGGCCATCCAGTAGAGAAAAGATGAGCAGGTACTATTTATCAAGGAGCATAGTGATGTACAATAGTTTTAAACAAAAAGAGGGTATACAGAGATAGAAGGAAGAAATAGTTTACTGCGAGGGTGGTGAGACATAGGAATAGGCTGCTGAGAGAGGTTGTGGACATTCCCTCCCTAGAGGTGTTAAAGGCCAGGTCAGATATGGCTTTGAGCTACCTGATGTGGGGCAAGATGTCCCTGCCCCTGGTTTGGACATAGATAACCTCTAAGGCCTCTTCCAATCCAAACTATATTGTGATTCTATGAAAGCAAAAAGACAAGTAAGCCTGCTTACAGTGATTAACAATTTTTAAAAGCTGTGGAGAAAAAAAAAGCAACACAACTCCTTTCTCCTTCAGCAGGAAGCTTTCTTATTGCCCAGTTCCAGAAAAACACAACAATCCCATCTTGCCATATTACTGATCATTAATTACTGTGTCATAATGTCTTATTTTTATCATTTCTAATTTTATGTCTTCACAGGATGCTGCAGAATTGTAAGATTGCTGTGGGTTTGTTTATTTGTCTTCTCTTTTTCTGAGCTTTGACAAAAGAAGAAAGGTTTGGTACCAGCTTTCAAAACCTGCCGTTAGCCATTTGGTTCACACTGGCTGTCCTGAAGACAAGCTATATTCTGTGCATTGTGATTTATGACATTCCAGACAGTCCTGTCCAATATCCTCTTTATCCCAGTTTATGTATAATCACATCACTGACAGGTAAGATTAAAATCCACCAGACTTTAATGCTAAGGGGCTGTTTTGTTTTAAAACATTTGATAATTATTTTAATACATGCCTATATCTCCACCAGACAGTGTGAATTCTGTTGAAAAAAGCCTTCCAGAATAATGACCTTTAAATAAGCTACCAAGCCACGGTGGATCTCCACTGTTGACAAGGCCTCAAGGGTTTTTCTTGATAGGATTCCACTTCAAAGCAGGCAGTCTGAGTTACACACAAAGAGAGCTTACACTCTTTTAGCTTACGGTGCAATCTGACTTTAAATTGCTCAGTTCCGTATTGAACTTCTACTGAATTTCTGCTCTAGTTACTTCAAGCACAGCAGTCATCATATCAGAACTCTGAAAAGCACTAACCAGTGTGCCATGTAAAAAATATTTCAGGCAGCTATCACCAAGCAGCCATTAGTTTACCAATCAAACAGGGGTCAGTGTTCATCATATGAAAATAAAAATTAGCTAAGGCAAGTAGCCTAAAAATTTGCTTTCTTACAAAAAGAGATACTGGTGAGATACTGGAATGGGCTGCCCAGAGAAGTGGGCACCTCATCCCTGGAAGAGTTTAAAGCCAGGCTGGGTGAGGCTTTGTGCAACCTGGTCTAGTGGAAAGGGTCCCTGCCCAAGGCAGGGGGTGTTGAAAGTGGATAGCCTTTAAGATCCCTTCCATCTCAAGCAATACACTAGTAGTGTGCTTTACCTCAGCTTATAACCTGGAATGTTTCACTTTTGATGCTATTTGTTCAAGTTAGCACTCTGGTTCAGAACTGCATATGACATGCTGCAGGTTCTGCACAGAAACTGGTAGCCCTGAGTTCTCTGTTCCATTCTTAAGAGTCTTCTTGCAATCCCTCACAACGTATAGGAATCTGGGGCCAGATTCCACCTTATTCCTGGCTGCCAGGGTCTTTCCTACAATGGCCATGTCCTGCACTTGTAAATTAATGACCACATCAGAGGCTGATACTGATAAAAAGAAAAAAGGAAATTTATTCTGATTCTCTTCTAATAGAACTAACAGTTTTACAGTTTTTACTCTGGCTACTGTGTTACAAAGTTAAAAATAATTCCACTATCTGGGAGACATAACATCACATTAGATCATTTCTCTCTTCTGTCAGCACAGTCATTTTCCTCTGTACTTACACTGTCCAGGACTCTGTCTGACTCTAAATAATTGGATTTTTGCTGTATCCTTAGACTGACTGTTCTAAAGATAAATAAGATGAATATTGGTAGTTGTATTTCTGGAATTTTGTTGTTCTTATGATCATATTTGACTTCCTCACTCCCCTCCCTGGGTTCGTGCCTGATTGTTACAATGGTTATCTTCTGAAGTTTTCATGTAATGGTTTCTCTTTTTATCCTCAGTGCCAGCTATTTTCTATAGGTGGGTCCTCTACTGCTATAATTACAGCTTCAGTGTAAACTTCTGTGACTCTATGGTGGACGAGAAGCTCAGCCTGAGCTCTCAATGTGCGCTTGCAGCCCAGAGGGCCAATCAGATCCTGGACTGCATCAAGAGAAGTGTGGCCAGCAGGTCAAGGGAGGTGATTCTCTCCCTCTACTGAGTGCTGGTGAGACCCCAGCTGGAGTACTGCATCCAGTTCTGGAGCCGCTATTACAAGAGGGATATGGAGGTGCTGGAACGTGTCCAGAGAAGGGCCACAAGGATGATCAGAGGGCTGGAGCACCTCTCCTATGAGGACAGACAGAAAGAGTTGGGGCTGTTCAGTCTGGAGAAGAGAAGGCTGCGAGGTGACGTAATTGTGGCCTTCCAGTATCTGAAGGGGGCCTACAAGAAGGCTGGGGAGGCACTTCTCAGGCTGTCAGGTAGTGATAGGGCTAGGGGGAATGGAATGAAGCTGGAGGTGGGGAGATTCAGGCTGGACATGAGGAAGAGTGGTGAAGCCCTGGAATGGGTTGTCCAGGGAGGTGGTTGAGTCCCCATCCCTGGAGGCTGGATGAGGCTCTGGCCAGCCTGATCTAGTGTGGGGTATCCCTGCCCAAGGCAGGGGGGTTGGAACTAGATGATCCTTGTGGTCCCTTCCAACCCTGACTGATTCTCTTATTCTCTGCACTTTCCCTGCTTTGCCTAATTTTGCAGCATGCCTGTCTGTGCTTCAGATATGCAGAGATCCCCATATGTGGGACATTTATTTTTTTAGGATGTCAAGTGCCATGACTCCCACAATCCTTTGCTTTAGCTTACTGTTTGTTGATTCTGTTAGGACCTCTTATTTTATTTTTAAATGAGATGCTCTTACTAGGAGTAAGATTTTTTTAATTTTTTTTTAAGTGATAACCACACCATCTGCCTTTTTATTTTCTTCCCACTTTTTATTTGTAGCTTAGCAGCTCCTACAAACATACTGATATTTCACTCTGATATTTGTGTGGAAGATAATCACACTGCAATCATTACTTGAGAACAGTTCTTTAGTAAGACAACTTATCTTTTATAAGAGGGTATTGGTATAATTCTTGAAATAGAAAAATGGTATATTCAGCTGTTGTGACTTAAGCTGCTTTTTTTGGTGATTTTTCCATTCTAGTAAGCACCAACCCTTTTTGTGCTTGTTCTTCAGTTCAAAGTTTGCCTTTTTCTGCTGTCATTATCCTGTATAGACCCATCATTATATACATAATATTAGATCACAGAATCGTTCAGGTTGGAAAAGACCCTTGACATCATCTAGTCCTACCTGTAACCCTACTCTACCAAGTTCACCTCTAAACCTTATTGCTAAGTGCTACATCTAAATGATCTTTAAACACATCCAGGAATGGTGATTCAACAAGCTCTCTGGGCAGCCTATTTCAGTGAAATTCTTTTTCCTCATGTCTAGCTTAAACCTACCTTGGTGCGGCTTGAGGCCACTCCATCTTGCTCTGTCACTAATGAGCTTTGAGAAAAGACCAGCACCTACCTCTTTATATTGTCCTTTCGGATATCTGTAGAGGGATGTGCATAGTGCAAAGAAATTCTCTTCTGTTCAAATCACATACAGGTTCTGAATGGCTTTTTGAAAGAGAGATTCTCTCCTGAATTCATGGTGATCCAGGAGATCACATAATATAGTCAGAATCATGGGGATAAAGAAAGGTTTTATGATATATGCTTCAAAAGCAAGGTGTCATGTTATAAATTAACCAGGAGATGATTATTCAACTGAGCACTGAATAAAAAAACTGAGTGTGTCTGCATGCTGTAACTAAATATCTGGGGGGGAATGAAATAAAAGGTGAATGATAGCCATGAAAATAACAAGCTGAGAACCATTCCTCTGCAAGTCAACACAGAAACATATAGATTGCCTAAATTATAATGGAATTGTAGTTGAATCATAGGAATTGTTTAAATGGCCACAACAACAAAAAGGTGGAAAGATTTGACAGGAAAGTGAAAAGACGGTCAAGAAAGATGGGCTTCTTCGCTCTTGAGAAGATAAACAGCAACAGCTGTAAGCTTTTGACTGATCAGAGATCTCAAATCTCATGGCTCTGTGTGATATGTGATACTGAAATTTTCCAGTATCATGAAGTCAAGTATCTCCAAACAAGAGCACTGTGAACATTTTGTAGCTGGATTTAGTCACTGGAAGGTGACCTGCTACAACGACTGGGAACAAACTGCTGAAAAGATCCGAGGCAAATTGCAAAACTGTTACATTGCCTTTGCATAATCTCTTACACATTTGTGGAGCCAAAATCCTTTTAAGAAATATTGCCAAGGCTGTCTCACACATGGCTTGCTTTGATAGTTTTCTGTTCTTGAAGGTCTGACCTTCCTTATGGATTCCATTTCTCAAAACAGCAGGAACAAACCAAGAACAAAAAGTTCCTGGTACAAAAAGGAATAGCTGAAAACAAACAGGTGCATTCAGTTGCTGTAGGAGATGGCTTGTGTGCCACAAGTTTTCTATGAATGTGACTTTAGTGGATACAACAGTGCAAATGAATTGTTTTGAATGACTTGTTCTCATTTGGAGCTTCAGTTTATATTTTATCCACGTTGCAAATATTCTGCAAACAGAAATACAAGGATGGAAGTCCTGGTTTATGATGCAGACTTTTCATGGAATCACAGAATCAGTCAGGGTTGGAAGGGACCACAAGGACCATCTAGTTCCAACCCCCCTGCCATGGGCAGGGACACCTCACACTAGATCAGGCTGGCCAGAGCCTCATCCAGTCTGGTCTTAAACACCTCCAGGGATGGGGCCTCAACCACCTCCCTGGACAACCCATTCCAGGCCTTCACCACTCTCACAGTGAAGAACTTTTTCCTCACATTTTTTTGGTCATATTCCCTTGTCCTCACGAAATATTTAGACTCTGGGATTCTCTCAGCATTGATTTAATCATATTCTCCAGCAGTCTAATCTGACATGGTAGAATCTGCTGCTTTATAAACGAATGGTCAACAAATAGCAGTCTTCTGTTACTTTTTTTTTTGTCATACAAAATATTTCTGAGCTAATTTTTCACATCAGTCCACACACTTCTGAAAATCTGTGTTACTGAATGCATATTCAACATAGAAAAGAAAAATAAAGGACATTCTAAAACAAAAAATCATTTAAACAGTCATTTGTTAGTGTAAAAAAAAAAATCATTTCTTGTATTACATAAATTTCCTAATATTTGAATCTTAACATCCCATGCCCCCCTGGGTTTGTATTCTTTTGGGAGTAAGTGATTTTACCTAACTCTTCATTTCACTAACTGAATTTCAGTTACTTGTTTTCTCAAGGCTGAAACTGTTTCTACAATCCAGAGTCAATAAGGACCAGTAAACTTTGAACTCTGCACATGGTACCATGTGAAATGGAAAAGTTAATGAACTGAGGGCTTTTGTCAGACTTTAGTCACAGATTACTTTGAAAATAACTACATTCTTTTGATTAATGCACCTGTGAGTAGCAGGGGTGTGGCTTTCTCTACAAGCCAATAAAAGGGCATTAACCCAGGTGAATCTTGTAGAGGCATAGGCACCACAGAAGCACAACTTCCCAGCAATGAGTAGGCCTGAGCAGCTGTATGCATTTCTAACTAGCAGGGATACTGCTCAGATGTTTTAATGTTTGATTCAAATGCCTTAGGAGGTATTATTTAATTGTCTTGCATGAATGTAGCCCATGTCCATTTATGGAGCTGACCTTTGGCAGCCAAGATCATTCAAGGTAAGAGGGCATGGCTATAAGACATTGATGCTTGCTTGTTGCTTCCCTGTACACTGCTGTGCTCTCAGTACATGATGCACGTCCACTATTGTCTGGCTTCCTTTTTCAAGCCAGTTTAAAGGAGCAGGCTGAATATCACTTTGCAGAAGATTATTATAGGAAGATTTCAATTTATTTTTAGTAGGATTTACAGTGATTTAATGCATCTCATACAGAGATGCTATAAGAAAGTAATTGGGGGATCTCTAAAATGGCAGTATATTTGGGAAACATTAAAAAAAGCCTTCTTTATAGGATATACTTAAAACTGTTTTTCCAGTCCATCAAAAACATGCAAGGAAACAGCCTGGTTTACTTCACATCTAAATGAAACTTTCTTATCTTTTAAAACCACTTTTCTCTTCTGCTCATTTTCAGTTTACTGCATCCCTAAGTTTATAAATTCAGTTGTCCAGGATATTATTTTTTTTCTTTCTCATATGCAAATTCCTTCTGGGGCTCAGAAATGAGGGAGGTTGCTAGAAGACCAACACACTGAGCATATGACTTGGGGCAATTTATCCACATTTTCCTGATTCTGTAAATCCCTATTTATATCAATTGAAGAAAGGTCAGCAGAGTTGTAAATGAAGTCTGCCTTGCTGCTGTCAGTATTCATTCAAGACACAGCTAGAACTGCTATCTGTCTTCTGCATAACTCACTTCATCACCTTGGCTGGCAGCTAGTATTTTCAATGATAGAGAAGTTGAAGAGACAACTTCTTGCCAGCCATTCTGGCTCTTCTGGATTGCTTTTATTTATGTGTTATTTTGTTATTTTCCTGTCATGCACCTTGTTTTCTGAGTTTCCTCTCAGAACAGCTGTATTTTTTGATAATCCTGCTATCTGAATAAGGCAGTTCTTTCCACAGTGATTATCTGCCAAAAACTGATCATATCTCATAAGAAGTGGCTCTGGAGCGTACCTTCAGAAATTGTACCCTAGAATCATAGGCTTCTATGATATGTATTACATGTTTGAAACGGTGCAACAGTGCTTGGCTTACTCCTAACAGACTTTTCTACATATTTGTACAGGGGATAGAACACATGGAATAAGGTTTTCTCGGGTAAATCACTCTTTGAATGACATTTAGTTGCTTGCTTTTCTCGTAAATGGATACATCTCAGACATCATATGAGGAGACTAAAGAAGGTAAAGGGGAGACATTGTATCTACTCCCAGGCAGCCAGTACCAGAACAAGAGGACACAGTCTCAGGCTGCGCCAGGGCAGGTTTAGACTGGATGTTAGGAAGAAGTTCTATACAGAGAGAGTGATTGCCCATTGGAACGGTCTGCCCATGGAGGTGGTGGAGTCACCTTCATTGGAGGTGTTCAAGAAGAGGCTTGATGGGGTGCTTGGTGCCATGGTTTAGTTGTTTAGGTGGGTTGTATTGTAATGTGTTGGTTTGAGGTGGGTTGGATTGGTTGATAGGTTGGACGCGATGATCTTGAAGGTCTCTTCCAACCTGGTGTATTGTATTGTATTGTACTCGAAAGCAGGAACTTGCAGCAATACCCCACTGCTATCCTACTTTGAGCACAGCTGAAGGTGATTCAAAGCTGTTTACTGCTACAAAGGGTTCTCATTATGCCAACAGCATTGGTCTAAACTAGTTTTTTCTTGATGGAAACATTGCTGACTGAGCTAATGAAAACACTGTTCTCCATCATGTCAAAAAGCTTATTTCTCAACCTCCACGAGAAACATGACAACAGATAATAGAAAAGGACTGCA